>CM057142.1:45685892-46147892 GCA_029964075.1 Patiria pectinifera | reverse complement strand
GTGGCCTCTCTGGACTCCCATATATTTGCATAAGTTTAGTCGAGCACCATTTGCAGTCATCAGCCGACATTTGAAGCAAAAAAATCAGGTAAAAAAAAAAAAAAGCCGCGTCGCCGCACCACTTTTTGGGCAAGCTCCATACCAGAAACCGGAGACTTTTTTTTTTGGCCTTAGTAACTCTTAAAGGAATTCCCCGGCTATATGTCTCATAAAAGGAACCCAAAAGGAAATCAAGCATTCAGTGGCATTTTAAAGAAATGTAAGTTAAAGGTCCCTTTGAGCAGCTGCTCTCACCTAAACGTCTTGCCTCTATATTGCAGCAACATCTGCGGCAATGAGCAGGCTCCACCGCCACTTGCTGCCTGGAATAAAAACATTGGATACAATCGTGGTATTCCGATGGGAATAAACTGAAGAACGGGACTGCACCCTTCGGTGTATATTATGCTATGTTAGGTATAACTCCTTTGTGCGTCTTACTACATCACCTTTACATGTTCCTTCTTAGTATCGACCAGCGCCCGAATTTATGCAGCTCATCAGCTCACAAATTTGCTCTCATAACGAAGAGTTTGCCAAAGACCGAAACACGAGTTACATCACATAAATACCACACAAGTTACGATTGTCATGTGATGATTCATGTTGTCATTAACATTTTGATGGTCAAATCATCAACCGACCCCACATTATTTTGTGCACATTATACTGATTGTTTGTGACACTTTACAGCGTCAACTTTACCATTGAGGTACATTTATACCACTTATTTTTAATAACACTGCTGACCTTTGTAACAATATATATTTCTTGTTTATGATCTTGCTACTTTTGCTTTATGCAAAATATATAAGCGCAATGAATCTTGCAAATTGATAAGACTGGCCATAGGGAAAAAGCGCACGACGCTGTTTGATAAAATTGTTAGGAAAGAGCTGAAATGTTTGACTATAAACCCTAACTCCCTGAAAGGATTCAGAAATATATAGGGGGTAGTGACAAACATCGGGGAAACCGAGTTTGGCCGAACTTTTACTTGTTGCGTTATTGTTGTACGCATTAGACTTACCGAAAGGGAGTCCCCTAGTGCTCCAATCACATTGATATCAGAAGGTCGTAACTTGTGCACTGAAAATAACGTGAAACACGGATTTAGCATTAATGCTTTAAGCGGATCATTCAAGTAAATTGGTGGAGAAGTGAGATCTTTTGCATAATTGAGCCATTAACACAATCTTTTCTTTATTGTTTCTTAACTAAAAAGAATCATGTCTAATGTTTCTTCAGCGTAAACTTCATCTTGCAGCTACGATTTTTTTCCAAATGAGAGGTTCCAGTTATTTGTTTAATGATTTGCATAAGATTTGCAACCATTGCATCAAAGTGAAGTATTACACTGATATTTGTGCTGTGATTACAGATATAAATGCTTTGAATTTGAGTTATTCCCGTAGAAGTAATATTTTGAAATGCTTGGACTGAGGTGCATGTTTAACAGCCGTCTTTGACGTTGTCATTAGGCCACTGCATGGTATTACTTTACTTTTAATTTGATCATACTTCTAGCTTTTCGTATCAAAATAGTCTACGTGGTTCTCACCTGAGTTTGGGACCGACGGGGAGGGAGGGAGGATTTGACAGGGAAAGATCTGCACCTCGCCGTGCTGAAATACAAGAAATGCATTCATTTTAATTTCGACAGAGGTTTTCTGGTGTTAACGCTGCACATGTTATATCCATGTAAGGATGACCGGTCTGTTTGTCCGTCAAATCGTCTAAGTCTTGTTTCTTACCGGCCATGTTGGATCCCCCGTGCAGTTATATCCCGGCAGTAAAGTGATGAGATCCCGGATGGTTCTGTTCCAGTCGCTGTAGTCATCGGCAATGACACTATCGTAGTCATACTCAAAATCTGAAAGATCGGAAACAATAGTAAGAAGCAAGCACGACTACACAAAGTACAAACGTAATTATTCATACTTTTTAGGCATGAATGCAATTAAATAAAACGAACGTAAAACCAATCAGGAGTGATAATTTCACAGTTTGTAATGTAATGCTTGTTCCAACTTATTCCATTTCTCTCCATGTACTGTGGCGCAAAAGAAGGAAATAAACAATACCTTTTGAACATATTGCAAAAATGTATTTCAACTTCAATTGATTTTTTTAAACATAAGTGATTGCAAATGCACAAACACCTGTTTGTCCACGGAGGGCTTAAATGTATCCCATCCGCTTGGCGGAGCACTGGAGCTTCATTTGAAGACAAAAAAAACCCCAACCCACTACACTATAGACTAATACACGTGGACAACAGTGATTTTGATGACTTGTATTCCATTAGCATATTGACACTATTCTTGCGACTTTCTAACAGATTTTTTTTTCACCACGTATGGTTGAACAGCCTCGTAAGTCCGACAAATTAAACGCCTCGTTTTTCCGTTGTCGGACTTATGAGGCGTCGGACTTATGAAGCGTCGGATCTATGAGGCGGAATAAATAAATGTTATGCCTCATAAGTCCGACGCCGATGAGGCGTCGGACCTATGACGCGTCGGACTTATGATACGGCCCCAAAATCCTGTCAAAAGTGGGTTTTAATTACTTTTCACCACCCTGCATATCCCACCAAATATCCAATATCCGAGTATCGTATATTCAAGCACTTTGAACTTTCTACTTACCTTGCAAGACTCCGCTATGCACTGCTCCCGCCACGATCAATAACACGAGGACTGAACCTACTGATGCACTTCCAGAAATCATGGCTCTCGGTTGTTTTTGTGGTCTTTAGACCGCAAACAATCTTGCTAACCACTTGCCACGCGGGACAAACTCCAGTCAATGTTAAGCAATTGATATTGTTCTGAGACAGTGTTCAATCATCGCGGACAGACCAGATACTCAGGTTGTTATTTTCTGTCCCCATTTATTTTTATTATAATAATTTACTTTACGGATTTGGAAGATAGCGATAGACGACAATTAGCAAGATAATTTGGGTGTGTTCAGACGACAGCAAGTCTAATATTTATTTGCTCGTAAGGTCACGCAACATCGCAAGTATAAGGTTCTATATAGATCATGAAATAGTTTGGGCAAACGGTTCAACCATCAATATCAGTACCTATAATTACATGTTTCCCGGGAAACCGAGGCTAATTAATGCTTGTACCCATTGGCAATCACCTCAGTAAAAAGTGACCTCTCACGGCAAGAATCCATCTCCGTCCTTGTCTTCTATCATATACATGAACAATTAAAGTTGAAGGCAATCTTGAATAATCGAAGTAAACTGACGATGAGGTTGTCACTGGTTGTGATTTTTTCAGTGAATGAACAGCCGAAAAGCACCTTTAATAGAGATAATCGCGCGTGAACAGTTGAATTTTTTTTTACGGCGACCATATTGAATTCCCAGAATGCATTGGAGTTGATCAAGCGACATGCTTAAAAGCTTTGGAACAGAAAACAATTTCTGACAGAACAAATAGATATTTCCTTTGCTCATTTAAAAAACACTTTTTCTCGTTAGTTTTTAAACCAGGTACCACATCAACCATCGTCATTCCACAAATTTGGTTTGAATTGGTATAGAAATTAGAGAAAGTCAACGAAGTGCACGCCGATTAGTCGAAGCGTTCCGCAGCAATTAAAGAAAAGAAAAACAGTGGGAAGGACACATTAAATTATATACAAAATGACTTTTTAAAATCTGACAACCTGGTTCTTCATCAAGTCTATAAATAACGACACAAAGGAATGTTCACCAGATACCATTTGAACTCGTCTTACCACCACACCGTCATTTGAAGAACTTTTGAAGTCATTATAAAACCGAGGGAGAACTGAGATTAAATTGCGAATTTTATTGAGAAAGGTCAATACAAAAGATAATGCGTACTCTATTAGAACACTAATCACGCTTTTATAGTTTAACAACTCGCTGTTTGGATAAGGAAATGTTACATCAACAATCAAAAGATCTAAGTATGTTTTGTTTACTTCAACGACCATAATAGTCGATAATCTAAACGGCATTACAACGGTTATTTGAGTGCAGTGAAACTAAAGGTATCATATCATTGAAGCGCCGTGTAATGCATAGTAACAACCTCTACTTGTCTAGCTAGGAGACAATCCGATAGCTATCCCTGTGAGTGCAGATGATGTTGAACTATGGGCACACGAAGACTAAACGATGTAATAATTCAAATGATTAAAAAACGGTCTGCGATTAACTTATCAGATTTTGTGATTTTAAATCCAAAATAAAGAATCATCAATTTATCCCGATCCGATTTATACAAATAAATCCATATACCATTTCATTTTAACATGTGCATTAGATTATCAGCCATATTGCCTTCCTCAGTTCCACATTAGAAAGCAATCCTCATGTTGACAATTTCACTTTTGAATGTTAAATTTATTCCAGTGCACTTAACATGTGTAATATCTCTCTATTTATACAGTTCTCTGTCTTGTAAGTTAATCTAACAAAATACTGTATATAAGTTTACAAAGTAATGATACATTTTAACGGTTACTTATAATGTGATAAACAATCTGCGCTATGACTCGGTATTATGAAGACATGTACGTGCATCTTACATATTTAAGAACTTGAGCCATTGTGACAAAATAAAGGGGAAATAGAAATGGTCTTTCTTGCTCATCAATTCCCTCGCTCTTTTGAACAGTTGGTCTATAAAACAGTGGGTGTACAAAGCCTGGGATTGAAGTCAAAGACTGATATGCGATTTTGACCCGTGTTTGTCATGTGGAAGTCGTTCACACTTCAACCCCGATAGACGTAACGTTCAGGCAGTGCATGGCAATAAAGGAATATAACAATGAGTAGGCATAATCTCAACAAAATTGCAAACTTGGTATTGTAAACTCTTGACCGCCCCCTCCCCACAAAAAACACCCAAAACAAAACAAACAAACAAATAAACAGACGTCATATTGGGGACAATGCAATATAAGACAGCTACCTTTGCGGAAAAACAAATGTTATACGCTACACATCGGAAAATCAACAGTATGAAAAAAATCCCGGTATTTGCGTGTTATGCCACAGAAGTTTTTACTTTCCGGGTATTTCAGGAAGATAAAGAGGTAAAGGGTGGACGGTTTTGTTGGATTGTTAAGGATTGAGGAGTTTATTTATTCAGGAAAACAAGAAGAGCCAGTAGCAACTGCAAAGCGAGTACGAGCTGATGGCACGGCTCAACGGACTGGATACCACCATTGCCATCTTTGTTTTTGATTGTAGCAAAGTAGGGATATTCCTGAAGAAAACAAAAAGGTTAATACATTATTCACAATGTGATTTAATCCATTCCTATTAATTGAGAGCTCGTCATATAGGTGGATTTAAACCCCCGTTTTACCACCGCTGAAGGCTGCTTAAAACAGATCAGTATACATGGGCCTCGGCATGAATGCTGTATGTTCCGACACCCTATTTTCCGACACCCCTATATGTTTCGGTTGGGGTAAGGGTGAGGGTTAGCGTTAGGGAATGGGTTAGGGTTAGGGTGTGTGTGTGTGTCGGAACATAGATGTGTCGGAACATAGGTGCGTCGGAAGTTTTGTCGGAACATAGGTGTGTCGGAACATAGGTGTGTAACCAGGACAACATATTTCCGTTTTCTTATTTTATTGGTATTTTATTTTTTTTAAATAAAACGTGTTATTAATTTTTGTTATAAAAATTTGAAATCGATTTTTTTTTTATCGTCTTTTGTATTAAGAACAAAGAGAGACGCGAAAAAATAATCCAGTGAAATATCGTCTGTGCTCGCTTGCACATAATTCATACAGTGTTGTACAGAGGGAGTTAAGGCGGGCATTCAAAGGGTACAAAATAGCTCATTTTTTGCCTTTCCCAATTCTGAGCGGGGGGGGGGGATTGGGGAGCAGTCATCGACCGGGAGGGGGCGTTTCACCTAATCAATGTTTTCACTAAAGCTTTTGCTTTGATCGGAATTAGGCGTAGAAAGCGCTTTGTAAATCAATTAAAAAGATCCTTTGCCATGGTTGACAGGGCAATGCAAGAAAGCACTGGTGTAAAAATTCAACATCAATGATATTTGTATATATATCTTTAAAGGACCAATGGTGTAAAAACAAACTACTCTGAATCCATCGGTCCCTTGCAGATATACTGCTGATTCTTATCTTCACTTTGAGCAAGGATATTCTCGTGAAATCGGTAGGTACGTTTCCGGGTAAAATTATGATGTTCCAACGTGTCTTTAAGTTAACTTTTGGTAACGTTCATATTCAAAGCGTGACATGATAATGCTTCAAAGCAATATGATGGTGCAAAAAGAAGGAAACCCACTTTGGATACTTTTTAAACGGCACTTTCTTCACGTATTTGACTTTTTTATTTATAATGTAGTGAAGTAAGCGCTTCAACTATACTTGGTGAAAAAAATCTTTAAAAAAATCGCAAGATAGTGTTATTATGCTAATTTGAATACAAGTCACCAAAATCACTGTTGTCCACGTGTAAGTCTAGTGTAGTGTTTTTTTGTCTTCAAATCAAGCTCCGGAGCTCAGTCAAGCGGATGGAATAAAGCCATCCGTTGACAAACAGGTTTGGTATTACATGAAAATTTTAATGTACCATACCTCTGAGACAACATATGCATTTGCAATACTTTTTTCGTCACTTAATGTTTAAAGATAATGCTTTTTTCATACCATTAAATTGAATTTTTGAAATATGCTCAACAAGTGGGTGAAAGTTGCTGTCCGAAGTGAGTTTCCTTCTTTTTTTTCACCACCCTGTAGTGATATTTGTTTCGAATTACCTTGGTCGGGCATGGAATTTCGGTGGCAAATGGATCCCAGGCATCGGTTTTGCGGCCAACTGGCTGAAGCTGTGTACCAAACAAAGAAAAAACAAATAAGCTCACAGAGAGTTCACATTTCACTTCAATCTGAAACTCGAACTACTCTGATCCTTCTTCAACTTCTCTCTCCCAATGCCCGATTCAGCCTATTTCCAAGTGAAGTGTTAGTTGTTTTGGCAAATAATAATAATGTACAATTTACTTCTAAACATTGCTTATTAAAATCTGTCGATTGCTTTAAAACATCAAACTGGAGTGCTTTGAGTAGCTAAGCTACTCAAAGCTACTAGTTTGCAGATAAATAACTATAATCCTACCTTCTTCCGAAGGATTTTATTTGTTTAGATCTATCGACACTCAACGGCTTGTTGGTCTAGTGGTATGATTCTCGCTTAGGGTGCGAGAGGTCCCGGGTTCAATTCCCGGACAAGCCCAAAATTTTTAAATTGTTTTGTTTATCCTGATTTTGTCCCAAAAATATTTTCTCAACAAATAACATTATCATCGGATGGGTCAGGAATTTTTTTTTTTATCAAAGTTTGGTTTGTATTATTTCAATCACTGAATCAGTATGCCTTTTTTTTCCAAAGTTCCATTGCCATTTTGCACCCATGAAGCTGTCTCATCACCCTATCAATCGCGGTGTTTCAGCGGCGTGTTGGTACATGTGTGGCTTTACGATAGAGGACAGACACACAAAGAGCAAACAAAAGATCCTTTCAGTCTTCGAGCGTTAGGTCTTTTGTCGAAAACGGTCCTCGATCGTGTGGGTCATGTGCTTAGTCTATGGGAGTGTGAAATTATGTGGATAAAGGGAAACACAAAGCATTGTCCTCGGGCGTATAGAAATTCACGAACACCTGCTCTTACATATTGGCACTTATGGGGTACCGGCAACAATGAGCAACAATAGGGACAATGGTATCGTGCAAGTACGGTCTTTAGAAATTGAAGTATCCCATAGCCGTAGCGCTATGTATTTTGAAATTTCTAAGGGGACAAAGGAGAACAAAAGAAGGGGATTAGGGACGAACAATTGTGGAACCTCATAAACCCCAAATGCAAAGTGTGTGTGTCCAGACGTGTGTTTCTTGCTTCGGTTGGAAGAGGGCCCAAGTTTTATTATCGAACAGTCCCTTTATGCTAATTTAAACATAAGGCATAATTACTCCCACAGTAATATAAGCGAAAGTTTTCCAATGCGGCAGTGGCTTGTTGGTCTAGTGGCATGATTCTCGCTTTGGGTGCGAGAGGTCCCGGGTTCAATTCCCGGACAAGCCCTCAATTTTTTTTTCGTTGAACTCAGGTTCAGCCACGATTTATTTCGTTTGACGACGTCATTGAAGAATGTCCCTTTCAATGTGACAAAGCTCATAAAAGCCCATGTTGATTATCGTGATTTGATTGATTTGTTTTTATTTATCTTGAAAATAACTTCACCAGGTTGTTGGTTTGAACTGACCAAGGCAAAACAAATGGCAAAAACTATGATTTTTTTAATTCGTCCGTTCTAGAAACGGTGACGATTTTTGAAAAATCACCGAATCAGAAAGAAATCGTTCTCTGAATCTAGGTGTGAGCTTCTACCTGAAGAAACACCTGAACTCTGGATGCTTGGAATGTTTGTTTATAAATTGTGTCTTGTAACCTTTTGGCATTTGGGGTCTCAGGCTAAAATCAAACTTGTTTGGTTTTGTCCCTCACTGGAGCATTTTGATATAGGTCATTTTGTTTATGCAAAAATGACTCGTACTCATTTTCCCTTCGGAGGATCTTATTATCTTTATGTCTGGCTACACTCAGCGGCTTGTTGGTCTAGTGGTATGATTCTCGCTTAGGGTGCGAGAGGTCCCGGGTTCAATTCCCGGACAAGCCCAAACTTTTGTTATTTTCGTTTAACCCTGGTTCAGCCACGATTTATTCTGTATGACGATGTCATTGAAGAATTTCCCCTTCAATGTGACGAGGCTGATAAAAGCCTAAGTTGCTCACCGTGATTTGATGGATATCTATTGATCATGAAAATAACTTCTCCTGTTTGTTTAATTTTGACCAAGGAAAGAAAGTTCGGCAAAAGTTAAAATTGTTTTCAATTATTTATTTATATCGTCCGTTCTACAAACGGTGACGACATTTGAAAGTTCATCAAATCAGATAGAAATCGTTTTCTGAATCTAGGTATGATCTTCTACCTAAAGAAAAACCTGAACTCTGAATGTTTGGAATGTTTGTTTATAAATTGTGTCTTGTAACCTTTTGGCATGAGGGATCTCAGGCTAAATTCAAACTTGTTTGGTTTTACTCCTCACTGGAGCATTTTGGTTCAGGTAATTTTGTTTATGCAAAAATGACTCGTGCTCCTTCCCAACTGGTACAATTTTCCCTTCGAAGGATTTTATTCTCTTTATTTCTTGTAACAAGCAGCGGCTTGTTGGTCTAGTGGTATGATTCTCGCTTAGGGTGCGAGAGGTCCCGGGTTCAATTCCCGGACAAGCCCAAGGTTTTAATTCTGTTTTGAAATCCTGAATTGGTCCCAACACAATATTTTCTCAACAGATAACGCCATCATCACTAAATCAACATGTTTTAATTTTTTTCACAGTTGCAGTGCCATTTTGCACCCTGAAACTCTAACATCACCGTCTCAGCGACGTGTTGGTCTTGACGTGTATTTCTTGATTCGGTTGCAAGAGGAATCAATTTATATTTGCGAACAGTATATTTATGTTATTTAAAACGTAAGGCCGAATTATTTCCACCGTAACATGAGCGAAAGTTCGCCTATGATTCAATGGCTTGTTGGTCTAGTGGCATGATTCTCGCTTTGGGTGCGAGAGGTCCCGGGTTCAATTCCCGGACAAGCCCAAACATTTAATATTTTTTCCCCCTGATTTGCTCCCAACAAAATATTTTGTCAACAGATAACATCATCATCGAATGCGTCAGGACTTTTTCAGTCAAAGTTTGGTTTGCATTTTTTTCAATTAATAAATCAGTATGTATTTTTTTCCAAGGCTGCAGTGCCATTTTGCACCCATGAAACTGTCACATCACTCTATCAATCGCGGTGTTTCAGCGGCGAACCTGTCTAGACGCGAGCCCCAAGATCTATCACCGAACAGTCCTTTTGTGTTAACTTAAAACATTAGGCCTAGTTATTCCCACAGTAATATAAACGAAAGTTCTTCAACGCTTCAGCGGCTTGTTGGTCTAGTGGCATGATTCTCGCTTTGGGTGCGAGAGGTCCCGGGTTCAATTCCCTGACAAGCCCAAACATTTAATATTTTTTCCCCCTGATTTGGTCCCAACAAAATATTTTCTCAACAGATAACATCATCATCGAATGCGTCAGGACTTTTTTTATTCAAAGTTTGGTTTGCATTTTTTCCAATTAATAAATCAGTATGTATTTTTTTCCAAGGCTGCAGTGCCATTTTGCACCCATGAAACTGTCACATCACTCTATCAATCGCGGTGTTTCAGCGGCGAACCTGTCTAGACGTGTGTTCGGTTTGAAGAGAACCCAAGTTCTATCACCGAACAGTCCTTTTGTGTTAACTTAAAACAAAAGGCCTAGTTATTCCCACAGTAATATAAACGAAAGTTCTTCAATGCTCAGCGGCTTGTTGGTCTAGTGGCATGATTCTCGCTTTGGGTGCGAGAGGTCCCGGGTTCAATTCCCGGACAAGCCCAAACTTTTGTTGTTTTCGTTTAACCCTGGTTCAGCCACGATTTATTCTGTATGACGATGTCATTGAAACATTTCCCGGCTTCAATTAGACGAGGCTGATAAAAGCCTAAGTTGCTTACCGTGATTTGATTAATTTCTATTGATCATGAAAATAACTTCACCTGGTTGTATGTTTAATTTTGACCAAGAAAAGAATGTTTGGCAAAAGTTAACATTGTTTTTTTTATTTATTTATTTAATTCGTCCGTTCCAGAAACGATGACGATTTTTAAAAGTTCACCGAATCAGAAAGAAATTGTTTTCTGAATCTAGGTATGAGCTTCTACCTGAAGAAAAACTTGAACTTGAACTTGAATTGTGTCTTGTAACCTTTTGGCATGAGGGATCTCAGGCTTAATTCAAACTTGTTTGGTTTTGTCCCTCACCGGAGCATTTTGGTATAGGTTATTTTGTTTATGCAAAAATGACTCGTACTCATTTTCCCTTCGGAGGATCTTATTATCCTTATGTCTTCCCACAATCAGCGGCTTGTTGGTCTAGTGGCATGATTCTCGCTTAGGGTGCGAGAGGTCCCGGGTTCAATTCCCGGACAAGCCCACACTTTTAAAATCTTCAAATCATGAATTGGTTCCAACAAAACATTTTCTCAACAGATAACACAATCATCACTAAATCAATATGTTTTAATTTTTTTCACAGCTGCAGTGACATTTTGCACCCTGAAACTTTAACATCACCGTTTCAGCGACGTGTTGGTCTAGACGTGTATTTCTGGCTTCGGTTGCAAGAGGACCCAAGTTCTATTATGGACAGTCCTCCTTTTATATTAATTTAAAACATAAGGCCCAATTATTTCCACCGTAACATGAGCGAAAGTTCTTTAATGCTTCAGCGGCTTGTTGGTCTAGTGGCATGATTCTCGCTTTGGGTGCGAGAGGTCCCGGGTTCAATTCCCGGACAAGCCCTCATTTTTGTCGTTGTCGTTGAACCCTGGTTTAGGCACGATTTATTCCGTATGACGATGTCACTGAAGAATTTCCCCTTTAACGTGACGAAGCTTATAAAAGCCCAAATTGCTTATCGTGATTTGATTGATTTTTGTTGATCTTGAAAATAACTTCACCAGGTTGTTGGTTTGCTGACCAAGGAAAGAAATTCTAGAAACGGTGACGATTTTTGAAAGTTCACCGAATCAGAAAGAAATCGTTCTCTGAATCTAGGTATGAGTTTCTACCTTAAGAAAAACATGAAGAAAAACATGAAATCTGAATGCTTGGAATGTTTGTGTATAGATTGTGTCTTGTAACCTTTCGGTATGAGAGATCCCAGGCCATATTCAAACTAGTTTGGCTCCGACTGGATCCTTTTGGTATAGGTTATTCTGTTTATGCAAAAAAAGACGGCTCGTACTGGTACAATTTTCCCTTTGAAGGATCTCATTCTCTTTATGTCTTGCCACAAAGCAGCGGCTTGTTGGTCTGGTGGTATGATTCTCGCTTAGGGTGCGGGAGGTCCCGGGTTCAATTCCCGGACAAGCCCCAATTTCTAAGATTTTTTTTATATTTTGAATTGGACCTGACTAAATATGTTCTCAACAGAAAACACCATCATCACTAATTCAATATGTTTTTATTTTTTCACCGTTCCAGCGACGTGTTGGTCTAGATGTGTATTTCGTACTTCGGTTGCAAGAGGACCCAATTTATATATCCAGACAGTCAATCTATGTTACTTAAAACATAAGGCCTAGTTATTCCCATAGTAATATGAGCGAAAGTTCTTCAATGCTTCAGCGGCTTGTTGGTCTAGTGGCATGATTCTCGCTTTGGGTGCGAGAGGTCCCGGGTTCAATTCCCGGACAAGCCCAAGCTTTTGTTTTTTCATTTAACCCTTGTACAGCCACGATTTATTCTGTATGACGATGTCACTGAAGAATTTCCCTTTCATATCTTTTTACAATGTGACAAAGCTCATAAAAGCACAAATTGATATATTGTTATTTGACTGATTTTTTTTTTGTGGATCTTGACAATAGTTTCATCAAGGTGTTGATTTCGATTTTGACCAAGAAAAGCAGTTTCGGCAAAAGTGATGAATTTTGGGTCGAATTCGTCCCTTCAAGAAACCGCGACGATTTTTGAAAGTTCACCGAACCAGAAATAAATCGTTCTTTGAACCTAGGTGTACGAACTTTTATCTACCTTGAAGAAAAATCGGAACTCTGAATGCTTGGAAAGTGTGCTATTAAGTTGTTACTTGTATCCTTATCCTTTTGGTATGAGGATCTCCAGCCAAATTCAAACTACTTTGGTTCTGTCCGTCACTGGTGCGCAAGCGCGCTCTGGACAGGCTATTTTGTTTATGCAATGCAAAAATGACGGGTAATCCTACCCAAGGGTATTAAAAGTTGCCTTTCAAAAGATGTTATTTGTTGACGTCGTGCAGTATTCAGCGGCTTGTTGGTCTAGTGGTATGATTCTCGCTTAGGGTGCGAGAGGTCCCGGGTTCAATTCCCGGACAAGCCCATTTTTATTAATTCCGATTTGGTCCGAACAAAATATGTTCCCAACAGGTTGACGTCATCATCGATAAATTCGTGAAAATGTTCTTTTCGCACCTTTTTTCGGCACTCACAAACCATTCGCAAACTATTGTATTTTTATACGCACGGCAGTGTCAAGTTTTGAACTTCTCATCAATTTATGGGGTAGCCGCGGAATGGTCCAGAGGTGCGATTTCACCTTGGGCAAAGAGTGATCTTTTACACACCAAGACCTTTTTCTTGGTTAATTTAAAACAAAAGCACTAATCATTAATTCCATGTCAGATATGAGAAAAAATCTCCCATTCGTCGACGGCTTGTTTGTCGATGACTCTCGCTTTTGGTTCACTGGAAATAGCTCACAAAATATCATTGTACTATACATGTAGTCGAAGCCTCATATACGTGTTTTGTACTCTCATCATCTTATTGTAAATACGTGAAAGGGTCCCTAATTATTTTGAATGGTTGAACCATACCATGTTATTCCAGAGCTCCCTTGCTGCAAAGGCATGTCCCTTGGCACTCAGATGAAAGCAATCGGGCGCCATGTACGAAGTGTCGACTTTACCATCCTGATGGGGAAAATAAGTGCAAGATAAACAAACGCTTTTTCACCCACGGGAATAAACGGCACAATTCCGATTTCGATATAGGACCTAGATAGGCTTTCTATTGAAGCCTTTTTTTAAAGAGACGTCGCTTTTGCAATTGAACACAAAACACAAAAAGACAATGTCGGTTGTTTTTGGCTATCTGTCAGTGTTGGAGCAAAGGCTTTGACCCTCAAGGCCAAGGCCAAGGCCAAGGCTTTGACCCTCAAGGCCAAGGCCAAGGCCAAGGCTTTGACCCTCAAGCCTCGAGGCCAAGGCCAAGGCTTAACCCTCAAGGCCAAGGCCAAGGCCAAGGCCCTGTTTTATGAAATGACCACTGATATAGAATTAATTATAGTCACATGAGTGACACATCATCACGCAAGGGCGGATCCAGAACACAATTTGGGGGGGGGGGCAAAGAAATTTTGGTCCCCCAAAAAAAAGTGGGTCAAAAATTACGGCTTGGGCTTCGGGGACCGCTTAAGGGCCCCGGAAAATGTTTTTTGAGGCAAATTTGAGGCAATTTCTGACCATTTTAACCGATGTTTTTTGAGGAAAAGATGGTGGTGTACTCATTGCCTGCCTTTATTACGACGTCACATAAAAAAAAATGGTTTCGTTTTTTTTGGGGGGGGGGGGCATGGCCCCTTTTGGCCCCCCTGGATCCGCCCTTATCATTACGAATTGCTCGTTACGAAGAACAACATTTCTTTAATTGCAATCAACATGCTCGCATAGGCCTACACCGTTTTATGACTGCACCGTATCTATTAAAGTATAAGTTTAGGTCTTCAATATGGTTTAACTAAACAAAATAATGATTTACTTCTACATATGTAGGATATTGAAACACAATTCTCCCAAGTGTAACAAAAGGGGGATCCAAGAAACTGATTTGGGAAATGTTTATTTGCTGGCCCAACATGGTCAGAAATATCAGCATTATCTAAAACAGAAACATACAAATCTTTAGCACTTATCAGGGAGACATATACAACCAATCAGATCTATTCCATAGTTATATGCAATTAAAGTGATCATCTCATTAGCCCCACAAGTGTACGGAATATTGTTGCAGCAAATCTACTACAATGGTAACAAAATGTGATGCTACAAAAGTGGAAGTGTGCCCAACACACAAATCTATGGTGCTTCCCTCCTCCATCGTAATACGATTAAAATGGTAACAGCAAAATTTCGAACAGATTTATCTGGAAAATGCAAAAATATATGGGCCTTGAAGAGCCTTGACTCAAAATTGCAAGGCCCTGAACCCTCAAGGCCAAGGCCAAGGCCAAGGCTTTTGCCCTCAAGCCTCGAGGCCAAGGCCAAGGCCCTAAAATCCAGCCTTAAGGCAGCCTTAAGGCCAAGGCCCAGCATCAAGGCACTACCTCACTGCTATCTGTAGAATAATGCTTCACTAAAATGCGCTTAGTGACCTAATGCATGCCCTTGCCTGTTACTGCAGCAATGAAAATGGTTATCATACTCACATCGCCAATTGGAAACTCTGTTTCCTCCATGAATGGCTGATATACAATGGTGAAATCATTTCTGGTATCATACCTCCCTCCGCTTGCAAGGTCCTTCAGTGCATCCTATTGTAAAAATAAAGAATCCACTTGGCTTTACAATGAAGTCTAAATACAATTTAACAAAAATATATAGGGGCCTACCCATTAAATTTGTGTTCCCATGCTCTTCGACCAATTCCAATTTATTTATATGAAAATATTTTTCCGACTTCCTACCATTCAATTTAGCCCGAGAACAATTTTACAATCATTTTTAACAAAACCAATTTAGTCATCTTTTATTCAATTTTAAAGTTTAGTCACCCTCTTTGGTCACCGGGTCGAGAATATTCGTCATAACAGACCAAATTCGTCTAAGCTGTGCATTCAGAGAGAGAGTTCGTCATAGGCCTATTTAAATCAATTACGAATTTGATTTCTGAATAACAAGGTTCGCCTTAGACGAGACGAAATGGAAACTCCGGCACGAACACGTTTGCTCATTGTTTAAATTTGCTTGAACTAAATTTGAAATTGTCTGACCCCCCCCCCCCCAAAAAAAATGCGAAATTAAACAGTGGAAGTGCATTAAATCGATGTCGCTGGACGAATTTGAATATAAGAATCGGTGAATCCCAATGATAACCATTTTCAAAATAGCCGAGAAAACCGATATGATTTGACAAAAATATATGCATTAGGCCTAAAGTTGTGTTTCCAGTGCTCTTCAAGTAATTCGATTTTTTTTCTATCAATGAATTTGTAACATGTATGTTCTATATATTTCAACCCAAAACCCTCTCTTCCCCCTTTTTTGGACAACTGCAACCCGCTTAGAAAACAAAGTTTATGTGTTAAGGGGGAAAAAAACCAGGTCCACTTTGCGAGCAGACTGCGTCCCGGTCCGTTCGCAAGTTCACTATCTCTACGATTTTTGGGGCGGGAACCAGCCGTCCCCGCGAAAACGGGTTGATTGTCTGACAACCAATACTTCGAAAGTAATTTAATTCAATAACTAAACATGGGCAGATTGGTTTCTATTTATGTTTCAAAAAAATAAATTAAAAAAGAAATCTATTTTAGGCGATGGAACTCGAAAGTAGCAAAGGGAATACATCTTTAATCATATTAGATGTATTTAAGGATTTAAAAAAATAAATATATTTGTCACGTTGACACCAATCACTAACTTGGTAGTCTCGGTTTAGCTGCTCCAGTGTCAGTCGTTCGCCTAGGTCGAGATCAAGGATACAATCGCAAAGTATTCTAAAATAAAATATATAGGCTACATTAAAGAATGATGGTGATTACATAATTCTTGTTAGAGATACGTTCGCAATAAACGCGATGATAATTATATTTGTTATATCGTGTACTTGGATACTGTCATTTCTTTGGTCGATAGAAGGGCCACGTGTCTGGTTTATAAAAAACGCATGTCACACACTAAAGCCCGGTTCATACTCGGCGCGAAAGCGAACGCGAATTTGTGACGTCATGGCAAGTATTCGCGCTGCGAATTCGCAAAAGTTGAACACAATTTAACTCGGGCGAATTTCGCAGCGAATGTTTTATGACGTCAAATTCGCTTCGCATTCGCATTCGCATGAAGTATGAACCGGGTTTCAGAGTGATAACGTATTGCGTTCATTGCGCGTGTTGCGCGCGTGTGTGAAACCTGCCGGCGCGCTAGCTTTGCGCAATGAAAGCTGCAACGGCAAACGCTCAGTCTCATGTCCGGCAGGACATCAAAACCTTCAGTTTTCAAACGCAGTGATTTAATTTATTTCTCACAGTAAGTTGCAAACATTTATCTTTTGGAGTTATTGGCACGCTAAAACAAAACAATTGTTGACTGCTGAATAAGAGATGTGGGATATGCCGTTTTGAACACCCTCGGGCGCATCATTATGCGCCCCTCTGGCGTTGAAACCTTCATATCCCACATCACAGCAGTCAAAAACTGGTAAACATTTGACAATTATAAAACTCGTATCTACGTACTTGTGAACAAACGTGCAGATGTCCTTTTCTTGTAACACAAGCTGTGTGATATTCATCAGGCCCACAACATTGACGAAGGTACGAGGTAGCTTGAAATAGAGAAAAAAAAACATATGGGACAGTTTCCAGTCAAAATATTGAGATTGTGGTAATAGGCCTACCAGTGGTACTACTATAAGCGCCAATACTTTGTCACGTAAGATAGTGTTTCTGGATACATAATTTCGAATTGATCAGATGACATTTTCTTTGTAATATATCTTTATCATGCTGCCACCATTTCAGTCATGTTTCCTGTATCCAATAATAATACTGAATGCTTTTTGAGCAAAAAGGAACCAGACCATTTTTCCTTCTAGTCTTGCTTTGGTTACATTGATTTGAATGGGAAAAAAGTGGCTCAACATGACAATCAAATGTGGCTGTAACATGATAATGGTCTATGGAAAACTGTGAAGGTGGTGATGGTGTTGGTGGTTCACGGGTGGAGTGAGGTGGGGTGCGGACCAACACTCACGGCCTGCGCCTTACCGTGTCTGCACAAACCCCGCCCCTTCCCCACTTAGAATTCGGAGAAGAAAAGGGCAAGACTTATTCAAACTAGACAATACCAATTAAGTGCCCCTTCCAGAAAAAAAAAACCCAAGTATCTCCTCCCTGCATGTCAACTGGACCTCAGTTTTACGAAAATGCCACCACATATATACTGAAGTCTATATGATACGTCCAGGGACACTACCTTCTCGTGAAAGATGTCCAGTGCTTGTGTGATGCCGTAAATATAATCTTCCACCGTGAAATTAGACGGGTGTACGCAATGTGCGCACAGGTCGTTGCCTCCCACGAACAAGGTAATCAGCTTCCAATCGTTGGTAATATCCACGTTGGGATTAGCGCGCATTCGGTTCACTAAGTTCTCTGCTTGCCCGGGCATGTCACTGAAAGGTATAAGTAAAAATAAAAAAACATATTTCAAATAGTCCACTGATTTCAAAAGAACAGTTTTTCTTTTACACATGTATTTGAAATTGAACGCAAAGCTTGTAACTCGGTGGAGCCAAATACATCCCCTATTATATTAAAGCATTACCCCAGCACATTTATTTGTACAATCGTGTGTAGTACGCACGCGTTTGACATATCAATTAGTGATTGCAGTTACACTTCGTTTGAGGTAAATATCATATATATAAGGTTTTGTTTTCAAGGTAAAATCGTTTTCGTGTGTAAGGAACTTAATCTTGTCTATGGACTATCCCCTGGCACAGCAAGGGTCTATGATACGTGAGCAGATATTCAGCGATTAATTATTCAAACAACTGAGACTGCGTCTTGACCTCGAGATCCTGACCATTCAGCGGGGGCCTTCATGTATCCGGTCTTCGGTAACCAGTTATCATGGACATCCAATAAAACCTAGACATGGCATTTACTTTGCTTTAACAATGTGAATTGTGTTAGCAAAAAATAGACTGTGTCATGCACGGGGCCTGTTGAACGACATGTTACAGGATGCGCGAATGTGGCTTAAAATGATGATCACATATTGTTTTTAAATAACGCACGTAATTAACCTATCGTGGTAGAATCGCGTCAACGCAGCTTGTGAATATTCTCCAACAACAAGATATACATACGAACGCGGAGCACGCAAAATATGAGATAAACAACAACCTCGTGCCCCGTGGGTACAATCCTGCAGCGCCATGTTGTTTCCCATCATGCCTTGCGAGCACGCGCCCCTGGAGTCGAGGCTGGATAAACAAGGCTTAAAGTACACAATTTCATAGGGTAATCTAGGGGGCGTGGCTAACTCATGAACGGCGATAGGTCAATACGGGTGATACTCAGACTCAAGAGTCTTTATCCGGCTGTAAAAAAAATCGCACCACGTGCGACAAATGTTTCATACAATCTCCCGTTCGGTGAGGAGAAAGATGGTGAATTGTAGATATCCGAGAGACGTACCTAGCTTCAGAACCTGGCACAGCACAGTTGAAGTTTGACCCACCGGACGTGACGTTTCCCACTCCCAAAGAGAATCCGATCAGATCAGGATTATAACGTCTCAAAATATCTGAAGATAAAACAGAGATTGTTCAAAGACTGCAATAATATTCATTTTGGGCAAATCTCAATTTCACCAACCTCGTTGAACAAACAAAATAATGCGTGACGTTTCAACATACCAAGCATTCTACCTGTCCGAATAAATAAATTACGTCTAAATAAGACCAATGTATACGTAAACGTTGAATACGGCTAAATATTAAGATAGTCAAGGGAAAATATTTAATGTGAAATAGAACATATAAGCGTTTGTTTTTAAAAATGGCTACCAATTGATTGCAGCCATCGACAAGACGGTTGAACTTAAACTATGTAAAAGAGACAAACATCAATGAAATCGTCCACGTACTTGGTATTGTGAGAGCCAGCGTAAGATTATTATCCCCTCCAATGCTGAAAAAAGAATATAGACTTATTAAAATTGTAATATTCATGCACGCATACTACGAGGACACTTCATTTTACACAGAAACGTGAAAAGAGGATTCCTCTTGGCATAGATACTGGAATCCGGGTCATAATTATTGGACTTGATACTTTTCCAGGTCAAAATGACACTTTTCCTGGGTCAACATGACACTTCGCCGGATAATTTTTTGGGTCACTTTGACCCGGAAAGTGTCATTTTCATCCGGAAAAGTGTCACTTTGATCCGGAAAAGTGTCATGTTGACCCGGAAAAGTGTCACTTTAAGCCGGAAAAGTGTCATTTTCACCCGGAAAATTTTCATTTTTTCCCGGAAAAGTGTCACTTCGACCCGGAAAAGTGTCATTTTCATCCGGAACAGTGTCAATTTGACCAGGAAAAGCCTGAAATGTTCACCCTGAAAAGTATCAGGTCAAATCGTCGAATAACAAATATAACTCGAAATTCGGGTGAAATCTGACCTGAAGCTTTTTAGACCGTGGCAATAACAAATGCAACCTCTTTTATTGTTGGTGTGGTTAAGAAAGAAGAACTTGAAAATTACATTGCAGTAATTTACAAAAATGGTGCATTGAAGTAGCTGACAATCGTACCTCCATGATGCTCCGCGATACTCATTGAACACCTCAAATATGTTGCAGGCATGGGCGCCGTTTGCAGCCTACAAACATAAAGTACAAAATGATTTAGTCAGAGATTTTCCCAACAATTAGGAAATAGGATTAACATAGAGGTTACCAAAATTCGTGGGGGTAGGATAAGAGAAATTGGAGTTAGAGGTTAAAAGAACAAATTGTGCACAACCTTATGGGCATGTCCCCTCAAGGTACAATTTTCCATAACAATAATAATAATAATAAGTTCAGGTTTAATGCCAGTAAGTTTGATGTTGATAAAACAAAACTTTGACATATAGGCCAAACACATCCGTCCTGCTCGTGGTTACTCTTTCCCATCTTTTAGTCCCTGATAAGGCACTTTCGCAGAATCTGAAAATGTCAAACAGCATTTGCCTGCACTTTTAAAAGTACCACTAAAATATGTTGTGCTTATGTGTATTAGCTTTAACATTGCATGTAATTGTCTTTGGTAACTAAACAAAAATGGAGATTGTTGCAGTACCCCCGTTCAGCCTCCGAATAATGTTGTCACGGTGATATCAGTGCAATGACGCCAAAAATAATACACTGAATACTGAATTTCCTAAATATATTCTCAAATTGCCTTAGAATGTAGGAACAAGCATCGTTGATTCCAAAACGTTCCGGGGTCATGCTCCCGGAGCATCTCAACCTAGCAGGGAGTGCTTTCTGCACGCATTCACTCCCCCCCCCCCCCGGTTTCTTGAGAGCTAGATCCGCCCCTGTATATTAATTCACATTTGCCACTATATACGTGAATATCTGAAGCCCGAAGAAACAAAAAGAACGAAGAGAGCGGCGAAGAGATGTTCAGTTTTAAAGGTGAAGGAAAACTCTGGAATAAGTGAGGTATTTAAAACGTAACAGATTCGTAAAAAGGTCTCGTTCATCGTGTGCTGATCGTTCCCACAGGGTGAGTCTCGGTAAAATACGCATGCACGACGCTGTGCAGCGATTTTGTTGCCAGCTTTGCAGCTGTGTGCTGTGTTCTTCTCTTGTACATGTTCGTGTACGCCTGCGTGGGGTTTACACTTTGCCAATGTTTTTGCATGTGCATTGAAATCTTGGCCCATCCCCCAAGGTCAACAAGTGGGCGATATATCCTCGCTTCCAAACCACTACCTCTGAATTACGTCCATGCCACCACCCCAGCCTCACCCTCAGCTGAAACGCCCAATGCAGTTTGGTGCCCGTCCATAGGAAACTCCCTCTGTGGCGATATCAAAAGTGCTCGATTATGCACTGGATTCGTCCAGAAAGACCAGCACATCAGATAACTAAGACCGAACACCGGGCCGGAGATAGGAGGAGAGCGAGAAACTGTGCTCAATATGCTTACTGTGATTGAGTCCCCTATCGCTCCAATAACTTTGATGTCTCCTGGTGTCAACTCATGGACTGAAATACAAAACGGAAATACAACTGTAATTGGCCTAATACCATGACTGGTCAAGTAGTCATCACACTACCAATGTGGTATAGATTAATAACACAACTAGGCCTATGCGCAGCATCTATATACACTTTTAAAAGTCTCGCGTGAAATTCGAACCGGAATCCCGGTCAGATTTGAACTATCGATCATAAGTGTCAAAGTCACAATATGCCTGAGACCTACTGAAGTCACGCTTTGTTCACATGTGCGCTTTCATATGTGGCAGACGGTCCCTACTTCGTCTGGCGTCCCGACTTCGCTCCCACAGGAAAGCACATCAACAAGGCCATTACGTCATCAGGTCTGAGGTCTTTTTTCTTTTCCATTTTGACTCTAAAAATGTCAGATAAAATCTGTCCCATATAAGGATCGAACCTGACCCGGGAATTGAATATTAATTGATTACCACTTTCTTTATACTAGATTTCCTCGTTAGTTTTTCCTATACAGGGTGATCAAAAAATAACCCACATAGCTTGACAATTCTTGTAATGAAGTATTTCTGCATGTAGCACTTTCAAAATCTAGGATATGAAACCCCAATTAAAAGGCTTTCTTTTAGTACAGGAATCATTCAAATCACTCATGTAATTTTCAAGTTACGAAATTTTAAACACAAAGACTGCTTTAAAGTTCTGTCCACGGATCACAGCAAAACAAACCATTCACGTAAATCACAAACCATTCACGTACATGTGAATTGTTTTCGTTTTGATGGTAGAAGACTTTTATATTACAAACCTGAATTAATACTTCTGGAGCCTAAGACATGAACAAAGCTTGGACGCGACGCCTAAGTTTGTAAAAACCCTCAGCAGACCAGCGCAGGATGCCTTCCAATTAACTGTGACCAGTGACATTCTCGTTTCTCTATATCACCGTTTGTAATCACCACCGCGGTTCCCACATAAGGGTGGAATTCTAAACGTACCTTTGTTATGTTTTATTGTATATTATGTCACATTATGGAACGAAACGCATGAAAGATTTCAAAATAATCTCACCAGATGTTGGAACCTTTGTCGGGGTCTCCACTTTACAATTAAAAAGAACTCCGTGATCCTGCGTGGTCAACAAAACAAAAGTAGAAAACGTAAGCAGACTTGTATTCGAGTCATCAAACCTCCATTCCGAGCCCGAGTTCGAGTCACCTCTACCGAGTCCGAGTTCCGAGTCATGCAGGTCGAGTCCGAGTCCGAGTCACCAGTGTTGTAGGACTCGGACTCGGGACTCGGACTCGAGTCCGGACTCGAGTCCTTTTTTCAAGGACTCGGACTTGGACTCGAGTCCTTTGCTCAAGGACTCGGACTCGGACTCGGACTCGGACCCCAAGGACTCGAGGACTCGGCTTCGAGTCCGGCTCGAGTCCGGCAAAATCGGGTCTTACTGTAGTATCTGCGTCAATATCTGTAGGCTTCTACGCATACTAAGGTAAAAGTTAATGCAAGTTTTTTTAATGTACATTATAAACATAATAAATGCATTGCAAAGTGCATACAGCCAAAACCATTACCCTTTCTCTATCACCTGACATTTGATAGTGACATTTTGAAAATGTTAATATAGTATTGGTGAAACGCGACTTGAATTTGATACATAAGGACTCGGACTCGGACTCGAGTCCTTTTTTCAAGGACTCGGACTCGGACTCGGACTCGGACATCAAAAATTGACAAGGACTCGGACTCGGACTCGAGTCCTTTGCTCAAGGACTCGGACTCGGACTCGGACTCGGATGAGGAGGACTCGACTACAACACTGCGAGTCACGAGTCACGAGTCACAAAGGTCGAGTCACGAGTCCTAGTCACGGGTCACTTTTAACCCTAAAATGGCCAGGTTATTTTGACCATCTCTCAGCCGGGGGGGGGGGGGGGGATTCCGTCCCCAAAGATATTGGCAATTGAGTGACGAAAAATTATGACACTCGTTACATGCATAGAACAACTATTCATAAACATACCCAGGAAATGTCATGACTACAGGTCAAAGGGTTTTGGAATTATGGACAATTAATTATTCATATTATATGCACGAATGGTAATTCTGCTCTGTGTGCACTACGTATTATGCATGGGGAAATTCAGTTTTCACGGCGCCCGTGTCCGAATTTTATGTTTTTGGTATCAAAAGATGTGCAAGGCTCGAGGCTAAAAAGTCAGAACAGCTCGGGTCGCGAACATTTTTTTTTCAGAGCTATCCTGCAAAAGTTGAGGGGGGGGGGAGCGGATTCCGCCCTGGCCCCTTTAGGGTTAATATATATATTGGAAATACATTTTTGAGGTACTGCTAAAACCTTACAGTGCAGGCCTAAATGTTTCCATTTTTTCACAACTTTTCTCTGATTTAATTAAAGAACTGGAAATTTGTGTACAACAAGTCAGATAAGGCAAGGCACCACTTTCTGGAAATGATAATCTTTTATCGAACACTGTCAAGGTTGCATTTATAGGCAATATCAATCGGGGCTCTGGGATACATGTTTTGATGCATTGACTTCTCGCAATTGTATCGGGAACAAGCCGGCCCCACGCGCTGTGTATATGCGTTTCATCTGCACCGCACAGACTGAATATCGCTTGATCAGGAGAGGACCGTCTTTAAAAATACTAATTTGTAGTTGAAAAAAAGCGATTTGTGATATTTTTGGTAGAGTCACCTGTCACCGAGTCCAAGGCATTTGTCATCGTGATTCGAATCCGAGTCCGAGTCACGGAAAATGGGACTCGAGTCGGACCAGAGTCCGAGTCCGAGTCACGATTCATAAAAGTCTGAACGTAAGTGTAAAATTATTTAAGCGGAACATTAACAAGGAACGCTCTAATCTTTTTCTTTGATTAATTTTGACAGTGCAACATCAATTGCACATGAGTGTGAAGAGCTATAAATTATACATGTGTATACGTAAAAAGCAATAAAGTTTTAAACTATATTGATCGTTCATTAGTTAAATGTTGGTAAAATGATGTAGTTTTAAGTGGAAGTGTTGAAGCTATCCAATTTAACGCAACAATGTTTCTGGCTTATTTGTAGCAGTTTTCACAAGCTTTTATAAACTTTACTTATACAAGAACAAGTTGTGACAGTAGGTCCTATTCAAATAATGCTATCAGCAATTGGGGCCGAAGGTTTGTGCAATTATCGCAATCAGTACGGCATAATGGCCCTGATCTTTGTGTTAAGAGTAGGGCTATCTCCATCGAGAAGTCCATATCACCACAGAACACACGAAAAGCAAATACAGTTATCGGGTTTTCCCGCGCGATGTTTTATGTCGAAGTCTCGTGATGTTGCTATACTTACAACGGCCTGTCATAATTCTATCACTGATTGAAGGCTGTAGAGAATAAGCGGGTTTTTAACGCTTTGTACAGGACCGTCTTTGGAGACGGTGGATAGCCTCGAAAACCAAACTTATTTGCATAAGGGACCTACAATAATTATTATACTGATACCTCTTAAAGTAAATATGGTGCACCTGCTGGCACACACACGCTTTAATGAAGAAAACCAACAACCAATGTCTATTAATAACCCAAGCAAACAAGTTTTGCACTATGATGAACATAATTAAGCACGGTCACAAAATTGAACCCGATTAACGAAATTGCAGATTATGTAGGATATTTTGCTTGATTTGCTACTGGAAAGACTGATTGATTTACAATTGTCTGAAGAAAAAAAACCCGATAAAATGTAGGTTTGATTCACGTGTACTGGTGAGTATTCGTGTTCAAGATTTGGGTGCGATGTATGGTAAAATCTTGACACTGAACACAATTTGTCTGGACGTCGGAAATGGACTCGGCTCCGTGTATACGGCACTGTGACCACTTTCGACAGCCAGATACCATGGAAGGGGCATATCATGTGCGCCTGTGTGCGCCCGCGTACGGTGCAACGTAATTAAGCACGACTTATTTCTCCGTTGTGACTGGACCATTGATATCCATTATGGGTGTGCTCGTTTAGCTCACCCGGATCGACACGGGTAAAGGCGGACGAGTCAGCCACGACAGCCGGGCTAATCGAACACTCAACCGCGGGCCATCAAGATCCTCACATAACCCCCTTAGCCATGGCCGTAGCCACTGAAAAAAAACCCGCCCGTTTCGGATTGGGTCAAGAGGTGGCTCTCTTGAGACACATTAATTTTGCCGGCAGACAGACGAATTTGCCGACTAGGACTACGATTTTCGTGGGTTCATTTGACGAGTGAAGCTTAAAATGGCGACCGAGAGATTTTTTGGGGGAGTGGGAAGGGAGGGGGGGGGGGTGGAAAGGTATCACCCAACCCACCACCATTCGCTACGGCCCTGTACACAAGGTTGTCTTGGTTGCGCAAGGACCTTGTACTTTCCGTGCACGGAACATTCACCCCATTCCTGAGCAGATAATATTATATCAACGGACCACACAAAACAAGCGGTGTCTTGGTAAAAGTGTTTGCAAATCCTGGACGATGATTGAGTGGCAAGCTACAGTGTTTAATCAAGTCAAAAGTGTCCTTCTATAATTTAGGCTCCGTGCACAACTGCACCCTCAACGGTTAAAAAAAAAGGAAGAGCTGGGAGAGACCGAGGGTGGGGGGAGAGAAACATTCGAATGCATTGCTGACGACGCCTGACGCTCACGCCAAGACGCTATATGGCTTTGTGCACATTCAGAATAAAATTAGTCCAGAGTACTTTTCGTTATACGCGCGAACCAGTACGCAGGTTTGTCCCGTCCACGGTGGAAAAAGCGCCCTCTATGTTCGCGCACGGAGCCTATAGGGCTACGAATGGCAGTTACAGTGTTCTAGAAATGGAAAAGGAAGTACTAAGTGTTGAAAAGCAATAAAGTAGATAGGACGAATCTTCTACTTCCCAGGCCATGGCCAGAATAAAACTCACCCCCTGCGGATTACATGTACACGCCAAAACATTTACAGGCATTACAGAAATATCGTGCCATTTGTTCGTTTCCAATAATAACACCATTCAAAATCCAAAGAAGAATGTTGAAAAACCTAACTTATTGAAGTTACAGGTCAGTGGGTATTACACTTTTCGAGAAAACAGTGAAAACAAATGCACAATCTTTTGACCACAAAACACAAATTCGTCGATAACAGTCTTTATTCTGTCTTTCCTTCAGTCATATTGATAACATCATCCGGGAGATGCCTTATATTTACCCGAAGCAACACAGAATTCACTTACAAAGGGTTCATTGCATGCTGCTCTCTGCTGGGTTTCTGAGATCCCGCTTCGATAAATCTCTTCCCTGTATCTTTTCCAGTTTTCTGTCAGAAACAAAGGCACAGAAATACCACTCCTTAAATTCGGTTTGAAAAGAATTTAAGGGCGGTAAGAGAAAAACAATGATGTTCCATAATCTCTATTACAAAATGTGAAGTATTATAAAAGGACCGAAATGTCACCCATTAATATTGTTATTATACAGGGTGACCCCCCAAAAATGCAACCCTAAAACATTTGCCTTTAAACAAAAAAGGGATAGGTGGATTTTTATGTTTTGGGGATCAAATTAAAGCTGAGAGCTTTTTCTTTCAAATACTGAAAACAATTCTGAAAATAGCACTTTGGGTTGCTAAGAAAATGCCAATTATGTAAAAGTAGTGTGACAAAACATTGTTAGTCAGTTTTGTCTGCACAATCATGCTGTCAGCAAAATAGAAAAGGAAGAATGGAGAAAGAAGGGGAAAGGAAGAGGGAAGAAGTAAAAATAGAAAATGTAAATAATAAACATTGCTGCTCAAAACACCGCGGAGCTACAATCAGGTTCTGCAACCCATGGAAAAAGATTGTACACTCTGTCATGTCGGCACGAGCTGCGGCGCCAGGTCGCTTCACATACGGCGGTTGACAGCTTCAGCTGTGCAAAACACAATCACGTGCTCGCTCGCACAGTTACGAATTGAGCTGATTCTTTTAGTGACGACTCAAAACCACGGATCAAGCTAAAGAGGGCAAAACTTGAAAAAGAGTCAAGCTACAGTTTTAATGTGATGTTTGTGATGTAATATATCAACTTTGATGACCCATCCCCATCTCCCTAAACACGAGCACAATTCATTCCAAAAGTCGGGGGGAAGTGGCCAGGAAATACCTCAGATTGCATGGGGCATCTAGAATCCGAAATTGTCCCGGGGCCCTTAAGCGGGCCTCGGACCCCACACCTTCAGGGCTTCGCGCTCCGTGCTCGTATATATAAGACGTTTTACTTTAGGATTTAAAGACCCCCCCCCCCATCTGGGATCAGGAAGCGGGCCTAAACAAGGTATATGCGCACACGCACTGAGCATGCACACGTAGTTTTGCGACCAGCAAATGTCCAAAACCTTTCAATACGATAGGGCCAAATTTTTGACGATTTACTTTAATTTGAAGTTGAACTTATCCCACTGAAAAATTTATTCCATTCAAAGTAATCAACATAATTAACCATTCATATATTTGTGGAGGAAATTATAGAAATGGAGTTAAAGGGATCATTTTGGGCGGAAATTATACTCATTTTTCGTGACGGTCCGTCGGCAAATTTCATGATATGCCCCCCCCCCTTTCAAAATGGTGTAGCGACGCCTGCGATTCCAACATGCTGAATCCGAACCTTTTGGTGTGCCTTTAAAAAAAAAAAAACTACTCGTGTGACAATTGTACTTTGTCAATTCACATCTGACTAAATTATTGAGTCGCTTAACTAAACAACTTGGTTGATTCAGGTATCATGGAAAGACAATTAAAATCTAGTCATTTGAATGAATAATTATGGAAACTGGACTAAAATGGTTAATGGATTTAATGACTAATTGAAATTGGTCGAGGGAGACACCATTTTGATGAAAACTTCCTTGTCATCTGGTTTAAACGTTGTTTTTTTTTTACAACGCTTGAAAATGGTAATACTAATATAACAAAATAAATTAAATGGAACACAAACTTAATGTTGCGTAGATGTATCAAGTACGTAAATCAAGAAGTGACTTCATGATAACGTCATCTATTGTTTCTATAATTTTAAAATATTTAAATTTTGATTTACTGTGCAATTTATTTAATATTTTCAACACTAAATCAATGCATACTTTACTTTTGAAAACGAATTATCCCGGAAAAGCCAGAAAAACTCGTTATTCTTTTTTGCTCTTCTCTCTCCAATGCCGTAGACTGATGGGAATTGGATTGCTTCCAAACGAATTCTATTTCGCACGCCCTTTTGGGTGAAACTCGAAAATATCAGGGACAGTACATTATTAATCACAATATTTGGCAACTGAAATAGGTTTGGAGCTGAGAAAATAATTTATGATTGACTGTCCAGAAAATTAAAATACAGTGATTTGGAAAATTTAAAGAGGTCGCTCGATACTAAATGTAGAAAAGGAGGCGTCCTCCCTGATGCAGAAAGAACAGCCCAATATCTTCGCAATAGCAGATACTAGTTGGGGATCTGTTGGGGGTGCCTTCACGACCCCAACCTCAAGTTCCCTACATAGCGTCATCTCTCCAAACTGAAAATCTTGATTCATTGCTTTGACTGCCTACAACATTAACGTCTCATCCTACCCGCGCCCCCTTGAAATATATTGCAATCCTGGATTCGCCTCTTTTTCGAGGAAAACAAAATCAGTACACGCCTAATAGAGCCAACATGTTGAAGCCCAACAAAATTACTTAAAAGTTGAGCTAGGTGTTCGTTGTCTATGTAAAACTGTAAGATTTTACAGTCATATTTCGCAACGTTTGGCTACAATCCTGGCCAAATCTCGCTGGGCCCCCAACCCCCCAGCCCCCGTTCAATGATGTCTCTCATTGCGCGGTGTGTGCTCCATCCGCTGAAGAGAACAACATTGACCGGGGGAGCGGGGGAGTTGGTGACCGTTGGAGGCTAAGGTTATTTCCAAGTGTCCCAACCATTTTGGCTGGGATTGTCTGAATGTACAATAACCTTGATATTGGATTAAAATATTGCTCGTAGTACGCGCTCAAATAATAATATACACACGCGCGCGCTGGTAACGTGGTCAATCACGATTCACCATGACGGTACGGTGCACCATATCATTTTGGCCAATATTTTTTACAAAATACAGATTGTGTTCGACGTGAAAGCCGTATTAGGATACACAAACAACGTGTCATCTTCTTCAATTAGTTTTTTAACCCTCATTTGGACGAAACATTCATCCAAACCATAGCGTAACCACGGTTCACCGCTGTAAATTATATAATAAGCAGAGTCATTCAATTCCGTTATATTTTGGTATGGATGGATCACCAATGGATTTTTCGGCAAATAAACGGAATGAGTGAATACAAACAAACTGACAAGGATTGTATGTTGTTTGTGTATCCTAATGAGCCTTTCAAGTTTAACACAAACTGTATTTTGTACAGTTGTTGGCCAAAATGGCATGGTGAACCGTCATGGTGAACCGTTACGATGCACGCAACAATAAAGTTGTGATTTTAAAGAATTGCAACATATGTATTTTTAATTTCCATTTTTGTATTACTATCAATCATTATTATCTGGCCTAAATATTTATTCTTTCATTCAACCTTCGGCCGCCATTTCATATTTTGGAAACAAAACTCAAGAAAACAGCTTCCAAAACGGCATGTCATGCATATTTTGAAAAATGAAAAAATTCAGACAATCCTGGCCAAATCTCGCTGGGCCCCCAACCCCCCAGCCCCCGTTCAATGTTGTCTCTCATTGCGCGGTGTGTGCTCCATCCGGTGAAGAGAACAACATTGACCGGGGGAGCGGGTGAGTTGGTGACCGTTGGTGGCTAAGGGTATTTCCAAGTGTCCCAACCATTTTGGCCGGGATTGTAGATGACCCGTGGGATTGAGTACTACAAATGTTGAGCCGGGGTGGGTTAATTATGAGACTCTATGCTCTGAGCAGGGGCGGCGGAACGGGGGGGGGGGGGCAGGGGAGGGGGCACTTGCCCCCCCCCCAGATTTTCCCAGGCCAACAAAAGTGCCCCTCTCGCGGTCATAATGTGCCCCCTCGAGATGAAAACAAAACTGCCCCTCAAACGCACACATGAAAGCATTATGATCGCACTTAAAAATTGTCTCCTCTCTTGTAATGCAAAAGTGCCCCTCAAAAACACAAATACCCCTCGCGCATTAACAAGATTGTGAACCTTCTCGAGATGGAAAACTATCCCTCGAAAGCACAAATACCCCTCTCGCAATCATAAAATTGTGCCCCTCTCGAGATGGGAAATTGGCCATCAAAAACAATAGTGCTCCTCTCGCGATAACTTATCGAGATGGAAAACTGCCCCTCGAAAGCACAATTAGTGCCCCTCAACATTAAAACGGTGCCCCTCTCAAGATGTAAAATTGGCCTGTAAAAAAATAACAGAGCTCCTCACGCGAATAAAATGGTCACTGAATTGGCCATCAAAAGCAACAGTACACCTGACACCCCAAAAAAAAATGGTCCCTTTGCATAGGCCTAACTAGTCAAATTCAAGGGCGGACCCAGAGAGGCTACTGCCGGGGGTGTACCGGAGGCAGAAGGGCCCTCTCAGGTGAAAAATTACCTTATTTAATAACAATATGGCTATATTGAGACTATTTCAGAGTAAGGGAATTAATATATATTTTTTTAAATTTAACGCAAACATTTTTAAAAGTGTATCAATGTTGTTAGTAATTTTTTTCCGGGTAACATGTATTCCTTGCAATGTTAACGAAAAAAATAGTTTCATAATTTTCTCGTCTTTCGAAACGAAGGAAGGTACTTTTTTCTGAGCAAGTGCACTTTTTTGGTGATGCCCCCCGCGGTCTGCCGCCGCTGGCTCTGAGAACTGTATACTGTAATGCGAGATTGTAGAGACCTATCCCGGCACGCTGTCAAATCTATCACGAAGGCCCCCTTCTATGGCGAATACATTGTGCTGGCTATTTTTTTTTAAAGAAAACCAGCAAGGGACAGTAGCTTTGCACAATAGCGTGGGGTTCGGGGCCCGCTTAAGGTCCCCAGAAAATGTTGGAATCTGGATTTTATGGTGCGATCTGAAGCAATTGCTGACCACTTTAACCAATTTTTTTCCGCAAAAGCTTTTCATGTTCGAGTTGGAGTTGAATCAGCTATTCTGAGCTATACAGGGTGAGTCAAAATGTTGGGACTATTGTTTTAGTGAAGTTCTGCATGTAGCACTTTCATCTTGGATATGAAAGCCCAATTCATAAGCTTTCTTTTAGTACAAGAATCATTCAAAGCACTTATGTACTTTTCAAGTTACGGAATTTTAAACACAATCACCGTTTTAAAGTTCGGTCCACGGATCACAAAAAAAGGTGTGCGCTCTTGCAGCAAAACGAAAACAAATCACACAATTCACACACATCTCTATGTGATTTGTTTTCGTTTTGCTGAAAGAACACTTACCTCCGTCAAATCGAGGACGACCTCGATTAGAAAACGTGTACAAAACCAATGAGAACTGTTGCGAAAAAGTTAGAGTACAAACAAAGGAAAAAGGGAGAAAAAAAGGATCCTGCAGTCCTCGGAGGTTGGGTCTTTTGTTAAAAACGGTCCTCTGTTGTACGTTCGTGTGCTTAGTCTATGGAAGAGTGCAATATTAAAGGGACAAAGGGAAACACAAAGCATTGTCCTCGTGAGTATAGTAATTCAAGAGTATTAAGTAATTCGAATGAGTATTATTGTGTGTGTGTGGGAGGGGAGGGGGAAATGTCCCCCGTCCCCCACCGATTTACGCCCATGAGATCATGTACAGTGGTCACGTGCCCGAATTCGTCTCTACCCAATCGCCCCGTGGATATTTTTTTCCGCATCCGTGAAAATGACTGATCTACACCTGGAAAAAAATAATTATTCGCAGGAAATTCTTAATGCAGATATGGATTTGAAGGGGACTCACCGTGTTCAACTTCCGTCGATGCGACGGTCAGAAGCAAAGCTGCGAATGTGACTAAAAGTCTCATCACTGTATCCAGCTCAAGTTAAGGTTAATCTGAAATGAAACTCTTGGACTTGCTCAACTATGGTCGGTTGCAGGTGCTAAAAACAGGTGTTCCGTCCGTTTAGGTCAATCCGGTCTGGCCGTATAGGAACAAATGTAACCGACAGATACGATCAACGACACGATGCTACAACTCGGTAACAATAAAGGTACTTTGACCTTGGGTTAAACTTGAATTAACAAAACCTATATTTTCCAAACACAGTCTCTTCCGCTTTGATAGTTCGTTTGCCTAATGAAATTAAAGAACCTTCCGTATGCTTAAGCGTGCAGAATAAGTTATTGTATATATTTAACTTCAAATGATATTATCAATACTTTTCTAGTTTAAAATGTATTTAAAAGTACACTTTTAATCGACCTTTGAATGTACATGAATGCGCTGTACTAACGGAGCCCGTTGAGGGCGACAATTACTCCGAGCAGTCGTCTCCTGACCCGTCCTCCAGACCGGTCTTGTACATGTACACTGATAGCGCTGCAGCAACGACCAAAGTCGTGGGAAAAGAGTTCGCGATAAAGTCCTCATAGTCTTGGCTTCAAGACTGGATTTGTTTTTTGTATGAGTATGCTAGAGCAGAGAGCGAACATTACAAAGACAAGATTATGCCGCGTACGAATTACTTGGGCTACGGCTTCAAATTACACAAGTGTCAATTGGAAGCGTCCGCAGCCGGCTGCAGCTAGTCGCTTCCCACAGATCCAAGGGTTATTCATCTTGTTGATAGCGCCCTCTACCGCCGAGGTGGTTTGACACATGCAAGCGAGCTTTATACGATGACGACCAAATAAACCCTCGTAACTCAGTCCAAGACCAACATTAATGTTTAGTTCAGTGCACAGCGTGGTCGACCGAAGTCCACAAACTGTAGGTATTTATTACAACTCGTTTGTTTTGTTTGACAATTGGGGGAGGGGGGGGGGAGTTTACCTGTTATTGGAAGATCTTTAAATTTCCGCTTGGAATTCGAAAAACAGCTGGGAAAGCGGGGGGCGTGTTGGGTTGAAAACATCTCACACTAGGTTGCACTCGTCATGGAAGGAAACAATATGAATTAAGGCCCTATTAACAATTAGTTGCATTTTATATCGTTAACAGATGTTAACGGACGGTTGGAACTGTTACCGTAAATGTTAACTTCAACTTTTGAGTTCTCCCCTTTTCATTTGGTCACTCATGTAGGCCTGCATTACTTCTTTGTGTGGACATGCCGAGTGTAGAAATCAGTGGGCTCGTCGACCCAGTCAGGTTTAAGTTTGTGAATGGGCAAATAAATGCTGCTGCGCGCGGTACAAAGGCTGTACCGTCTGTGTATTTTGCTTTGCCTGGGAGCGTATTAGGGGCCATTATCATAGAAGGGGCGTTCTAGAGTTCAGAGGTCGGCGAAATGCAGTAGCGCGCAATTATGAATGTTTGTTTTGCGAATCGCGCACATGTGCATACACCCCCACGCACGTTTGTTTAAGGTGTAAATCGAGGATTTTCTATTGTTCATCTTCCCTTTTCCTCACTTTTTCGCAACAGCTCTCATTGGTTTTGTACACATTTTCCAACCGAGGAGTCCTCGATTTGGTTCCTGTCCTCAATTCATCGTTGATGTCGCACGTGCATGGTCCTCGATTTACACCATAAACAAAGGCACACGAACACATAGAGTTAGTACGTTAAGACATTGAGCCCGGATCGCCGGGCGACAAGAGCAGTAGACCTTTAGCTAGTACTTGTGATCAGTTGGTTAATTTGCTGCTGAAATATATACAATGGTCACAAACAAGCAGGTTACAGGTGCAAACATAATGAGATAGACATCCGTGTTGTTGAGTACCAGCTTTATGTACATGTACATGCATCTGTTCCTTGCTCTATATGGTACATGTACATTATGCCCTGACCATGCTGAAACAAGCATGAACAAGAATGATCGGTGAAACAATGTATATTCCTCCACTTTTTAGTTACGTTATATCTTCTGCAAGCATTTTTATTTTTTAAATTTAGTTAAAGCTTAAGGTGATATCTCAGATGCCAGAACATTTTAACTTCTTAATTATGAACTTTTCCACTAGCCCGTGGTATATTTTTATGTTTTTTATTTACGTCTTCTTTTTGCGTTTCAACCACTGTCAGTCTGTCCTCCGACCCTGAGTGGATTTGTTCTCATTCACTAGCACAGTCTTGACCTCAAGACCCGTAACCTGTGCTGGGCCATTTTATCATGATTATTATGTATTGTTACTTATTTTGTTTTATGAAGTCTTTGTTTATTCATAATCCCTAGTCCAGGAATGTGTGGCCCTGACCAAGATCCCTTGTACTCATTTTCAAGGTGGTTTTAGTTCGGAAAAAGCACTTAAGATTGTCTGTTTACTTTTTTATAGCTCCATGCATAATGATGAATTTCTCAGAGTGCCTACACTTTCCCAAGCTCAATTACTAATCAGTACGGGCGGGGAGTGACATGCGTCAGCCAGTTTATGTTAATTTGAGATTTATCTTTCTTTCTTTTTTATTTGTATGGGTTTCCTTGTTCTACACGTAACACTGAATCCCACGTCTGAGAAACCCCCATGTACATGTAAATGTACATGTAAATGTGCAAAGGTACATGCGCAATGCAGCGTCGATATATATGTATAGCGGACCATCTCCCGCTCTTGTGTTTTCAGAAACACGCATGCGAGAGGGTCTATAGATACGCCCATTTATGATAATTGCCCCTCACCCTCCTATACAGGGTGACCAAAAAAAATGCAACCCTGAAACATTTGCCTTTTTTTAAAACGTGATATGTAAATTGTTATGTTTGTTTATCGGATTCAAGCTGAGAACTTTTCCTTTCAAACACTAAAAAAAAAAATCACGAAAATAGCACATTGGGTTACTAAGAAAATGCCAATTATGTAACACAACTCCTTTTTGGCCCATTCCAATGGAATTACCACAGTCAAAGGGAAGATACAACATTTGCAAACATCAAAAAACGAAATGATCAAATTATCACGAAATTATGGTGTTCTATATCTGCCATCTCGCGTGGCGGATCTCGCGTGGCGGATCTCGCGTCGCGCCTCGCGGATCTCGCGTCGCGCCTCGCGGATCTCGCGTGGCGCCTCGCGGATCTCGCGTGGCGCCTCGCGGATCTCGCCTCGCGGATCTCGCCTCGCGGATCTCGCCTCGCGGATCTCGCCTCGCCGATCTCGCCTCGCGGATCTCGCCTCGCGGATCTCGCCTCGCGGATCTCGCCTCGCGGATCTCGCCTCCCTGATCTCGCCTCGCGGATCTCGCCTCGCGGATCTCGCCTCGCGGATCTCGCCTCGCGGATCTCGCCTCGCGGATCTCGCCTCGCGGATCTCGCCTCGCGGATCTCGCCTCGCGGATCTCGCCTCGCGGATCTCGCCTCGCGGATCTCGCCTCGCGGATCTCGCCTCGCGGATCTCGCCTCGCGGATCTCGCCTCCCCGATCTCGCCTCGCGGATCTCGCCTCGCGGATCTCGCCTCGCGGATCTCGCCTCGCGGATCTCGCCTCGCGGATCTCGCCTCGCGGATCTCGCCTCGCGGATCTCGCCTCGCGGATCTCGCCTCGCCGATCTCGCCTCGCCGATCTCGCCTCGCCGATCTCGCCTCGCGGATCTCGCCTCGCGGATCTCGCCTCGCGGATCTCGCCTCGCGGATCTCGCCTCGCGGATCTCGCCTCGCGGATCTCGCCTCGCGGATCTCGCCTCGCGGATCTCGCCTCGCGGATCTCGCCTCGCGTTTTTTTTCTTCTGGGTGTTGCGCATGCGCATATATATAAGAGAAATGATGGCTATATCCCATTCAGAGACGCCTCTCCTATAGATTGGCTTGTGAATAAAAATGTGCGTAAGAAATGCGCATGCGCAACACCCAGAAGAAAAAAAACGCGAGGCGAGATCCGCGAGGCGAGATCCGCGAGGCGAGATCCGCGAGGCGAGATCCGCGAGATCGGGGAGGCGAGATCCGCGAGGCGCGAGGCGAGATCCGCGAGGCGCCACGCGAGATCCGCGAGGCGCGACGCGAGATCCGCGAGGCGCGACGCGAGATCCGCCACGCGAGATCCGCCACGCGAGATGGCAGATATAGAACACCATACGAAATACCTTACTGAATTGCTAGGGACTGCGACAGTTTAAAGCATGCTGTAAAATGGTGGCTCCTGCTGTGCTGACATTTTTTTAAAAAAAGTGTATTTTTCCAACGCTGGTCGGCCGACCAGCGTTGGAGAAAACTGTTTTTTTTTTTCCTTCAAAAACTGCTCCTAATTTTTCATATTTAGTTATTCCGCATTTTCTTTGCAATTGATTACACACTTGTGAAGGGGTACAACCCTGCTAGACTGATTCTTTGACCTTACAATTCCCTAAAGTCTTTACATTTCTCCGTTTCATCTTAAGTAGGGTCAGGGAACCAGGCTACAAGAACATTTGTTATCTTGGTTTTTCCAGCATATCGTCGGCGTTTTCACGAAGTGGCGAATCCGCCCACACAGCGTGAACACTGCGTTTTGAGAAAATCGGGTTTGAAGTTGGTCACTTTTTGAAACGGTCATTTCTCCCCACTTTTAATCCAAATTTCAAAAGACTTTTCACCGATACGACAGCTCATTAGTTAAATGACATGACAATATACATATTTCTGCAATTGGATCCGTAGTTTAAGAGCTGTTAATTACGAAACGGATTCGCCGCTTCGTGAAAACGCAAAATGCAGACCTCAACGGATTCGCCACACACAGCGCGCGGATTCGCCACTTCGTGAAAACGCAAAACGCAGAGGTCAGTGGATTCGCCAAACTTGAAAACGAGGCCAAAAGCTCTTCGCGCGATTCTACGCTCATACGCGCACAGTAAATACGTTCAATCGGCGTGGCTGCCTCGGTTTCGATCGACTAATGGTGGAACTTTCTATTACATGTACTTATTTTGTACAAATTAATCACGTTTGAGGATTGTAGTATTACATGTACAAGTTTAAATGTCAAGATTACAGTTTATTTTAACTGGTATTGAATTTCCTGCAATGTGACCCTGAACAATAGCTTATTTCTTATATCATTGTCATTTTAAGGGAGGTTTAATATAGTGAGTACTTAAAAAGTGGTGGATGGATCCAAGTTATGTAAATTTTCACAAATCAGTGGATGTAACTGAATGTATTTAACCCCAAATAAAAATAAAATCATACAGGCAAGCGACTCTATAATTTAGCAGAACTTCTTTATTGATAAATTCAGGTATAATTCAAGTTTATTATTAAGGAACATTTAAAAGAGATTTAAGTAAAAGCAGTTACTGTTTGGGGTTATGTAGAATTTTTTTTTTACATTCTGATAATTGTTATTCATGAGATGAGTCGCCCTCACACTATTTCCACTATTAACGCTACAAAATTAATCACGATGAATCGATTACATCTGAGACTTTTAATGCTTCAGAGACTTTAAGAGGCTGAACTCCATCGTTACTTGAAGAAAACTCTTCGTTCATAGGGCACTCACTAAATACAAATTGTATTGCCTAAAAGGTAGAAATAAAACTATTTCCATGTTACTTCCATACAATTTTCAGTCACATGTTTGGTTTCTGGTATTTAGTTGTCAGCTTGTTAGTTAGACATCCACAAATAGAAAATGTGTCAATAATTGCACGCTTCAGCAGTCTGAAGATAGTTGCTTTTAAATAAATTTGCAATGGACATCATTAAGAAATCACAGAAGAGATTAACATCACACATAAGGGACTCATGCATTCCAACTGTTAAGGGTTTTTTTGTGCAAGCAATGAGCCTAAATTAGGACACGAAGAAGGTTCTGTTGGAATCGTGTCCATCGTGCACAGCATCGCCTGCAAAGACAGAGAGAGATTGAGAATGGGAAAAAGAATTGTAATTCAATTGTTTGTTATTATTCACAACATACATATTCATACTTGCTGCAAACTATGGTTGCTAACATGTGCCGCAGAGCTTTAGTCATCGCTTATCATTTTCAATATAAGTTCCTTCTGAATTTCAAAACTACAGCATGTTGTGTTATTATGAAGACAAACTTTAGCAAAAAATTCAAATGTCTAAGGCACAATGAACAAGGCAACTCCTTGTTAAGTGCATGATTTTATGTTGGTGAAAAATGACAACTTTGGCAATTGTGCAACATGTTAAATTACATTCATAACAAAGGATGAAGGGACATTCAAATATAATAAACCTGTTGTTTTTTTCTGGACAGAGTGTACTTTTATCAGTCACAATCTAAATCAACACTTTTCCCTTGTTTCTAAAAATGTGCCTACCTCAGAAACACCTGTACCCAGTTTTACAGTTCTGTTCCTGAAGAGATGCAGCATTTTTCACTCATGCTGAACCAGAACAGCTCTGTAATTGAAACAAACAAAACACACTGACAATAAAAAAGTTCCACAGTTACTTGAACAACTATCATATAGTATTCATTCACTCAATAATTAAAATTTAGAAGCAGTGATGGGGACATTGTATGCAATGACATCATGTTCTATGGATCTGTGAAGTACAATTTATAATATTGTGAAACTTCATTTTTATATATTTTTATTTGCTATTTAATTAGTCTGGATTTCAACCATGGTGCTGAAATGACACAACCTGTTTTTTTTCTCAAAGACTTACGTTTCACATCAAGGCATGCCAAACAGTCTGAAGTTGACACTTCTGAAACTGCAGATGTCAAGCTTTCCTATAGCTGCTGTTGGATAAAAAGATGTGGAAACATTTTCATATTGACATGAACTTATCATGCCGTTATCCAATATGGCTAATGCATTAATTGTGGAAATTTCCTTTTGCAGGTTGTTGCATCCTATTTCAGCTCTAAGCTAAAAATCCGAAATAATGGGTGACATAATTGTTCAACTCGTTTCTGGCGGATTATTTCAAGAAATGTTTTTTTTTTCACTCGACGATTCTCTAAGTTACACTAATACGTAATAGCTTAAACAATTAAAAAGGTTAACTTTACAACCCAATCCATTTATGCCTTGAGCATGTTTATGAAGGGCCTAGGCCACGTTGTACTTGTTTCCCCCTAAGTACTAATCTTGCCCTGGCCTAGGCTAGGCCTGTCAGCATGGTCAGTATTTTACACTAGCATTTTTACTTCTTCAAAAGCACTATATAACCATAACTACGGTACTTCTGGCGCAAGATGATCAAGGGGTGGACTATTTTCCCCACATAAGTAAAGTAGGCTTAACCATGGACACAGGAATGTTACTGTAAACATGACAGATTCATGTCAGCATGCAATTAATCACTATTCATATGTGGAATTCGTGTATTTCCGACATGCGTATTTTTCGTTCATCTGGTCTGGGAAAAGAACGGTGAAATGACCAAATTTTGCAAAGAATGATGAGAACCATGTATCACAATGTCTTTAAAAAGTCCAATACAACCATAAATATAATTTAGCTCAAACAATATAGCTCGTCTAAACGGTAAAAACTTACCGACTTACCAGGACACCCCGTCGCATGATGATGAGCCGTGAGAACGAAATAGTTTTGTATACGTGACGACGTACGTGACAACAACAACGCAGCCCTGAGATAAAGGTTATTCGCCACTTCGTGGAAACGCAATGTGTGCGCGTCGCGTTTTCACGAAGTGGCGAATCAGGGATTCGCCACTTCGTGAAAACGCAAATTCCAGAGGGCAACGGATTCGCCACTTATGTAATTAGCGTAACTAATTAATTAAACATTGTCCGGTCTTAAAACTTTGCAGAAATGTTTAGGACACGAAGTTAAGTCAAAATAGCGCAAAAACCGAAATTGCAAAAAAATCTGATTTTCCATGGATTCGCCACTTCGTGAAAACACCGACGATATACAAGCCCAAAACGTGAAACAAGTCAGTTTAACAATATTTGCTATAACATACTAATCCTCCAAATCGATTTATTTCTGAAAATCGCAGCAAAAGCAAATGTTGTACATGTAGCGCTTTCTGTCCTAATCCTTACAAACACCACGGCACATGAGTACAAATGATATAGATGGACATACCTTTTAGTATCCACCTGAACAGGTATCTTATCCTTTTTAGTCCAATTTAAAACATTTTCAGCATCATAAATATGTCAAAATATTAATGAAATTGCACAAATGAAAGACAATTGCGCAGTTGGGCTTACAGTAAAATGTTTCACTATATGAAGCACCATTGGAAAGGATGAAAAATCACTTCTTTTGCATAACTGGCATTTTCTCAGCAACCCAATCTCGACTGCTGTTTTCATGAATTTTTCAGTATTTTGAAAGAAAAAGCTCTCAGCTTGAATCTGATACCCAAAACATAAAAATTCACAGTTCACGTGTTTGATTAAAAGGCAAATGTTTCAGGGTTGTATTTTTGGGCTTGTATTTTTGTATAGGAAAAAAAATACGCGCACCGTCTATCGTGAACTACCCTGCTAAGAACGTCTAGCACCACGACTACATTATGTGTTGAGGTTTCCCTAGCTTTGATTTCTGTGACGCTATTTTTAGATCCGAATGATTCGCTTCGCTAACCTTTGGACCTAACATGGTTCCCTGTATCGAATTCCAACATGTTGAAAAAAAAATCTGACTTAACGGAGAAAATGCCCTGGGGCAAAGCACAAATCCAAATATTATCGAGTACTGTGTGGATACGAACGCCTGCCCGTGTGTTATTTAAAATTATAAGTGTGTAATAACATTCTAAGCAAACAACAGAGTGGAGGGGTATCGGCAAATCGAGGTATGATAACATTGTCACGCTATAATCGTGGAAGCCTTGAATAAATTTGTGTATTTTGTCGGGGAGGCCCGTACCGAGGCAACCTGCCCAAGTCCTGGTTGAAGCTACTGGGTCTATATCAACGTGATAAAGGTAGGATAATGATCAGAAAGCAAAGTCACAGGTCGAAGGTAAGCTAAGTCATTACCTTTTGCCATGTTTCACCCGTGTTACTACATGCAGACACGTGACTCAGCGAAAATCGTCACATGTATTGCCTTTACATGTGTGGGCATGGAAATCAAATTGTGTGTTTGCAGCGGTTAGCGTAATGGCCACTGGCTACAGTGTTTAGCTTAGGGCATACAGGCGTTACGTGCACATATCTTACTTTTATTTGCTACCTTTTCTGTTACCTTTAGCTGATTTTTAGTACAACAGCCAGCTCTAATCCATGGGACATTGCAGTGCATCACTTATACAGAGTGAGTAAAAAAACGAAACCCTTCGTCGGGACTATTGTTTTACTGAAGTTCTGCATGTAGCACCTTCAAAATCTAGGATATGAAAGCCCGATTCATAAGCTTTCTTTTAGTACAGAATCATTCACATCACTTATGTACTTTTCAAGTTACGGAATTTTAAACACAACCACCGTTTTAAAGTGTGCGTTCTTTCAGCAAAACGAAAACAATTCACACACACACATCTCTATGTGATTTGTTTTCATTTTGCTGAAGACTTTTGTGATCTGTGGATAGAACTTATGAATTGGGCTTTCATATCCTAGATTTTGAAAGTGCTACATGCAGAACTTCACTAAAACAAAGGCTCCGACATTTGGTGTTTTTTTTGTACTCGCCCTGTAGTACGTTTACCCTTGAAGTACTTCTGACAGGAGGTCAAATTTCTCCTCTTTTTCGTCAGAAAGATGACTACCTCCCAACCGCACAGCGGGGTTGCCATGTCTGCCAGTTTATCAGTCACTCCCATCTCTTCTTTGGTCGACACAATCGTCACAGTACAAGCGACTGGATTGGAGTCTAACAGCCGAGTCACCATCAGGTAAATATAGAAGCCTTCATTCATTGGTATAAAACGGGGAACATTCATCATCACATGAAAAAGCGTACGGTTTGACTAGGCCTGATGTTGGGAAACTGTAGTTTTGTCCACAAAGGCTTAAATGTGCTTAAACAACCTGACTTTTAATTAACACGTAGAACTGAAGGAGAAGCGACGATTGTAATCTCTCAGAAAGCTCTGCTTGAAGTATTTTGTTCTGGTGGCCTCTAAATACTTTAGGAAGACTAAACCCTTGACTGACATAGGTCATTGAACTCCGCATTTAGAGACAATGAGAGTAGGCTCAGGCGCGGTTCTAGAACCAATATTTTGGGGAGGCTAGCATGGTGGATCCAGAATTTTTTTTAGGGAGGTGTGCTGAAATGTAGACCGGTTATTTTCTCCAGACACTTAGGCCTCCGAACATCAATAGGTGGGTGGGTGGGGGCTCATGCCATATTTTCAATGGGGAGCACCAATAAAATCGTAAAATCATTCACACTATATTAACTACAAATGTACCCTGGTCACGACTATTTCTTTAGGGGGAGACCGTTCGCATGTACATCGCAATCCTTCTTTTTGCTAATGCAATTTCTTTTTTACGGAATTTATTTGGGGGGGGGGGGGCTAGACACTATTTTGGGGGGCTAAAGCCCCCCCTAGCCCCCCCGTAGAACCGCGCCTGAGTAGGCTACAACGTGATGATTGATAATTTGACACTGTTATTTGTATTTTCAAGCTTGTGTTGGAATGAAACGGTGGATTTACAGAGTCTCGTCTAACCAGTGGCGGCGGAACGCTTTTCAAAGTGGGGGGGGGGGGGGGGGGTCAACACCAGAAAGGGGCACTTGCTCAGAAAAAGAGCCCCTTCCGTCGGTGTGAAAGTGGAGGACAAGAATATGGTCCCGTTCATTTCGCTATAAACCTATATGACAAGGAACTCATTATGAATACGTTTTCCATCTTGCTCTTTGTGTTTCTTTTACCTAGTTATGTAGAGAGACCATTTTTTTTTATCGCGAGAGGGGCACTGTTGTTTTTGATTGCCAGTTCAGTGACCATTTTATTCGCATGAAGAGCACTATTATTTTTATGGGCCGGTTTTTCATCTTGAGAGGGGGCACAATTGAATTATTGCGAGAGGGGTATTTGTGCTTTCGAGGGGTAGTTTTCCATCTCGAGAACGTGCACTATCTTGTTAATGCGAGAGGCGTACTTGTGTTTTTGAGGGGCAGTTTTGCATTACAAGAGAAGAGACAATTTTATTTGTAGCGCGATCGTATCCTTCATATACGTGTGCGTTTGAGAGGCAGGTTTGTTTTCATCTCGAGGGGGCACATTTATAACCGCGAGAGGGGCACTTTTGTTGGCCTGGGCAAGTGCCCCCCGTGACCCCCCCCCCGGTTCCCGGTTCCGCCACCCCTGTGTCTAACTTAAACTGATGTTCCTTACTTAAAGATGCATTCCCATGCTATTTCCAAGTTTAGACTCGAAAAATAGTTTTTGTTTTGATAGAAAATAGAAATATAAAAGTTATTCACTTTTGAATGAGACGTCCAACAAAAATTCCACCGACATTTAGTGATTGCAATATTTTCTTCCCAAAAAATCGAATGAACTGCCAGACAGTAATGTAATTGGGCTCTCGCAGGGTGCAGGCGCGGATCCAGGGGGGGGGCAAAAAAAACCGCAGCTCTGTAAAAAAAATAAAAAATAATACAAATTCCTCACCCCAAAAAAATTATACTGGTATTATGTCTGCCTTTTCAAAATACGGTACACCATTCTGTAATCTAGTGTTAATAATTGTCGGATTTGAACAGCGCCCCAGTTTTTGATTTTACGGAGGCCAAGTGCCCGGAGAAAAAAACCTGTGTACATTTTCAGTTTTTTTTGCTGATGAAACCCCCCCTGCGAAAATTCCTGGATCCGCCCCTGGGGTGGGATTAATTTTGCGCAAAATGAAACTCCTTTTAGTGGCTTGCAGACACTCAAAATTGCAATAAAGTAGGTTCTTTTTGTTAAAAACATGACATTTAAATTGGAAAATCGTTGAGAGAAATTCAAGGGGGAAAAACGTTTTGAAGATACGGGATGTGCGACTTTAAACATCTCGTGCAATGTCAATTTCTTTGAAGTGATGGGACAACGTTTTAAATTTGGTTGGGTGTTATATTTTGGTAGCGCGATTCTTTTGCGATTAATTGCGTCTGGTTCGCACTTTATTGTTTCAAAAAAAAAGCCTTTGATATTACCCAATGACTAATTTTGATTCAGTTGAATCTTCCTTAAAGAGCTCTTTAAATGTATCCCTTCATTATTTGTTTGACTAGATCTTTCTTGGAGCACAAAATTCGAAATAATGTATTGAAGTTTGAGGGTCATGCTCATTACATCGCTGATGATAGGGGAGTCGTGTCAGTCCCAGATCAGATGTCACTAGGCGGGACGTACACCGGTAAGACTTTTTGGTGCAGACTTCCACATTCGTTGCAGGTGCGGATCCAGGGGGGGGGTTCAACCAAAAATTATGACAATTATAGTAATAATAATTACCTATATGTCCGCCTGTCCGCAACACTCGGACACAGATGCGTTGCCAGCGGGGTAAAGGGGGGGGGGGCGTTTATTTTCACACTATTGTGTGATAGTGTGCATCATCGTTGGATTTGAACAGCGCCCCCATTGGAAGATGGTATCCCCCCCCCCCAACCCACTTGTTGATTTTACGGAGGCCAAGTGTCCGGAGAAAAACAACCGGTCTACATTTCAGCACTGATTTGCTGATTAAAACAAATCTGAAGGACTTGAACCCCCCCTCCCGCCACAATTCCTGGATCCGCCCCTGCTGTGATATTATTCTAATTTCTTTTTTTCCCACAGCACAGATGTTTATACCCGTAACTTTTTGTTTCATTTTAGGGGCTGAACCGATGGGGCTATTCTGGAGCATGCAACCCTCACCAGGCCAGCGTTTGGGCGTTCGGTTTCTGCTCACGGATGCCACAAAACCAGTGTTAGTCAACTTATCGTTGTATCATGGTCACCTGGATACGGAGACACTACAGACGGCTGAACCAGAGGCTACTACGACAGCTGAGAGGTGGTACATGGGCCAGAACGTAGAGAGGATCACGGTCCACAGCGGACGCTTGAGGGGGACTTTGTTCAAACCGACAGGTGCCTGTGTTGAAATCCTTGTAAACTTTTAGATGTCGTAGGCCCAAGGAGATCGATGGAAAACATCGAACGTTTCAAACGACTGATAATTTGTTTTGTGGCGTGTATTTGAATTCAGGGTCGGGGCCGTTTCCAGGTGTGATCGACATGTTTGGCAATGTAGGAGGCTTGGTGGAGTTTCGTTCGGCAATGCTGGCATCACGTGGCCTTGCATGCTTTGCTCTACCGTACTTTGGCTACGATGACCTGCCTACAAATGCATGGGCCTTAGATCTGGAATACTTTAAGGTACAGTGTCTTATATCACACGAGATGCCAGAGTTGTAATGACTCGAGTCAATGACTCGACTCGAGTCTGACTCGAGTCGCAATTTTTGGTGACTCGATTCGACTAGAGTCCCTATGGGTAAATGACTCGACTCGACTCGCGTCACTGCCAGCACATGAATCGACTCGACTCGAGTCCCTCGGCACCGGAAGACTAGACTCGACACGAGCGAAGACTAATAAGACTCGAGTCCCAAAAATAACAGCAAACCTTTTCGAAAAAAAAAATGCAATGACTTATGGTTCAAAAATGTTAACTTATCTTTGAGAATACAATACGGGTACAGCGACTACTTGTCGGGTACAGATATACATCGTCGCAGACTCCCACCTTGCGGTTCTGGAACGCACAAAATACTATCCCGGAACCGGACTAACCCTTTCACTGTTGAGCGTACGAATTCGTACGATATAGTATACATTGCGAAACTCGACTTATGAATGAAGTCCCTCTAATAAAATACGTCAAGTGTTTACTGCAACTTAAACACGATGATATATCAGTCATGTTCCTTGAATGTTTTGCTCAAAATTGAGAATTTTCCCACTTCTGGTTTTCAATAGCAGGTACTAATTTCAAAGGTAGGCTTTCTGTAGCTGATGTGTTTGGATGAATAATAAATAGTTCGGATATTCAGGGGGATTTATCGGACGAAAACGATGAAAAAAATGTCCCTCTGGGGATGATTGTGTCAAGTCACCCCCTGTCCGAGTTGCCCCCGAAGCCAAACCAGATAATAAGACCGAAGTTTCACTTCTTGATAACTGTTGGTGATACAAATTTCTTTCTCTCTTGTCTTTATTTGTTATATATTGATCAAATATACGTGACTCGAATTGACTCGAGCTAAATATTTGACTTGACTCGACTACACATTGTGACTTGACTTGACTCGACTCAACCTTCTTGACCCAATGACTCGACTCGACTCAGTCACTTCTTTGAAATGACTCGAGTAGACTCCAGTCACAAAAAAATCAGTGACTCGTTACAACTCTGCGATATACGGTAACCTGGCACTGCACTCTGTGTTTGTCGGATTGTAGTCTAAAAATTCGTCCTATTTGTAAGTCCAAAGTTTGTCGAACTCGTTGTCAAGTCAAATCCTCATTCATAGCAAAAATCAAAGCCAGATCTATTGCCAGGTATCTGTATATAAGCCCATGCAAATGCTTTAGCTAGGTAAGTACATGAACGAGGCTTCCTTTACATTGTTTTATCAAGCTCTGTTAAGTGTATTCTGTGTAATATCATTTATTTGATTATTTGACCGGAAAAGGTGTTTATGAATGGGAATAAATATGTACCTGACCGGTATTAAACACTTTGTTTAAGACCGGTTGGAGTCTGGATGCTGATAATTACTCTCACCTTCGGCTCGGGTAAATAGTACCCAGACACCAACCGGTCTTAAACAAAGTGTTTAAAACAAGCCATTAGCAAGCACATTTTATTCCCTTATTCGACTACGCCGTAAAAGGCAACATGTTCAGGTCACGGACGGCGAACACACTTTAGCGTAACTAATATACGCCGTTCGGTGAGCCTTGCCTAGGGCGCATGCGCTAACTTATTTCCTGATGCTCATTTGATTTGCAGGAAGCCGTTGATTGGTTGAGTGATCAGCCATTCGTCAAACCAGGGGGCGTTGGAATGGTTGGCGTCTCACTGGGTGCACAGTTCGCACTCGCCACAGCAACATATTTTCCCGAAAAGGTACCACAAATTGTGAAAGGACGTACACATCAATAATTATCTTGAAATCTGAGGAACACAAGCTAATAAGCAGAATTTTGATTTAGAAGTACATACCCCCCCCCCAAAAAATATCTAAATTAAATATCAAAATCTTGTTAATTGAATAATCATCTATTCTTCTGCAGGTGAGAGCAGTAGTCAGTATTAACGGTTGCCATGCCATAACTTCGTACGTTTTTCAGGTGAATGGTGAGGAGTCAGAAGCGATCCTGTGAGTGCCAATGCATAATGACAATCATTTAAAAGTCGTGGAGATGAAATTGTTGCTTTTCTAGCTCAAAAATAATTGTATTTCGCGAAGTCTATGGGAATAGCATTCGCTCGTTTAACAGTTTTTGGCATATAAACAAGTTGAGATTATATGTAATTAATTTTAATCTTATCCTTGTCAACTCACTTCAAGCACAAATGCTGGATTTTACAAAATATGACCCGTGCGGATCTCACAGTAAGCCAGTTCGGTATTCCAACTGCGCATGTGCATATCAAGATTGAACCATTTTTCTTTCGGGATAAACAACTCGCTGTATATGCGTGCAAATCATAGCGGGTACCAGTCTACCAGCAATATTATAAAAATTGTTTTGTTTTGAAGTAAGCACAACATTTCAAAATACGTGGACAGCGAATTGTTTTAAAGTGATTTGTGTGCCCCAACTTTAGTGCGGACGAAAGTTCTATGTATTTTTGTATGCGTAAAAATTAATTGCAGAATATAGATTCCATTACCACGTCACCCATAGACTTATGTGTATTTATCTACCGCGTTTATCCCGAAGTTAATTGAGACCATTAAATGGTGTGGGTACGGAACACGTATTTGGCTTTGTAAAACTAGAAGGTTGTATCACCGTTTGTGTGGTTACTTCACGAAGCCCATGCACATATCTTAACATTTCGTGTGAAAATTCACATTGGCCGCGATGTTCAAGTCGAAATAACCACGCAAAATGATGATTCAACAAGCAACTTTTCCAAGCCGCATACGTTTCCCACATACGTATCCCGCATACGTATCCCGCATACGTGTCCCGCATACGTATCCCGCATACGTATCCCGTACGCGTACCATTTCATCTGAATGGTCCCTATATCGTCAAATCTTATGCACATGCGCAATTGGAATAAATGTATAGATTTCGCTTTAGCTAATTTTCCAACTTGATGATAGCTGAATGTGCACTTCAAATTGAGCCATTAATTTTATGTAACAAGGCGTTCATGACAGCACTGGATATTGATGACCGTATTAAACGCATCACTGCAGGCAACGTCATTCATAAAAGTAGTCGACATGGTAATGAAAGTGGTCTGCACTCTGAGTGAACTCAAACCGTGTGAATGACTTTCTTATTTCGTTCCTCAGGATGAACACTGATGGCATCAAACCCTCCCTAACAAGAGAGGGCGTTAACAACATATATGGAGTATATGAGGATATCTACGACGCAAGCGAGGAGAATGGTACAGTTTTCAAGGTAGAGTCAGTGCTGAAGACCCACCTTATTAAACAAGCTTTTTATTAATGTGTGTGGTTTTTGATATTCATTGATAATTCAACGATTTTTACTGTCAAGATGTTTAAGCCTTTTAATCGATTTTTGTAATTTTATATCCTTGAATGGGGAGTTCTATGTCATATCATTATGAATGTACTGTGAAGTTCTCAAGCTTTTTATCGGTTAACTTGTTAATTTAATATATCACTTGTTTATTTATTCTTTTTTTGCTGTTATGCGACTGTGTACATTGAATGGAATGGGCGCAATATAAATCAATAAATTTTTATTATTATTATTATAATTACCTTGAATAGGACATTTGGGAGACATTCCCCTAGACTTGTGCACACATTTTGTTCAAACTTAAATGTGCCCTAACCCAATATTCCCTTGTCCTTTGCCCCCAATTTTTTTGTATGTTTACTAATTAGACCACGAGCAACAAATATATTAATTGCGACATTAAGATGTTGCCTCTAAAGGGGGGCTGTGACATTAGGGAGACATGAAAATGTACCTAGTCGCTTGGCATGACCTAATAGGTGTCGTCCCTTATAGCTTTATCAGCAATAGAGTTTGTATGAAAGTCACGCATACAGTGACTCTGGTATATAATTTCGAAAGCGTCAAAGCCAAACCCGGATGACAATTAATTAAATTAAAAGGTTAGTTGTAAAAAGTTTAGTTGGAAACGCGGGGCGCTGTAAGTAATTTTTGAGATATTAATATTGACCATTCTTTGTTGATCTGTAGAAATTCATTGTGTTTTCCGGGTTTTTTTTTACACGCTACCATAAACACACTGAAATAACCAGTTGCAATGTGTTACCATTTTTCAGCTTGAAAATGCCCCGAATTGTCAATTCATGTTTATCGCCGGTGAGGGCGATGAGGTATGGGACAGCTGTCACTACGCACGGGAGGCAATACAGAGGCTAGCGAGACATGGATGTCACAACTATCAACTGCTGAGCTATCCAAATGCCGGGCACCTGATTGAGGTCCCATATGCTCCAATAGCAGACGTCTTCTTCTCACTGGGCATTGGTAAGCTAGATTAGAAAACCGGGGTTATGTATGTTATGATAATGCTCCTTGTGTCACAAGAACTGTTGGGGAAATTACAAAATAATTAAGATGCAGGGTGAGATGTAGGCCTAAATGGAAAGCAAAGGCTTGTTGTATGGACAGTTCTACCGTCTACCGTCTACAGTTTTGCCATTGAGTCCGTCTTATCATCTAATGAATGCGTATCTCCAATAGGCTGAATCACAATTATGGAAGTTTGGTGGCTCTCTCGTCCCGACCACCTCTCGTGGAAGAGCGCTTATGTAAACAAATAATTATGTCTGCTGGCTAAGGCAACCGATTATGTCTGCCGGCTATAGCAATGATGCGACAGGTACCTTGTTTCCTGCATCATTCACGCGTGCGCAAAGGGAGCGTTAAGAAATAGGGACCGATTAAAATCGTGCATGCACTGGTGTACATGTATTATTGTGGGGTGTCATGGCCGAGCGGTTAAGAGCACCGGACTGGTGTTTCTGTTCAGAAGAGTGTGGGTTCGAGTCCCGGTCTTGACTTAACCATGCATTATTGCTTCGTCCTTCGGATGGGACGTAAAGCCGTATAGGTCCCGTGCGTTGTGCAATGCGCGTAAAAGAACCCCGGTGTTTCTGACAGTGGCTGCAGTATGCGCCGCAGCACCTTGTAAACCTTTATAAAGGTGCTACAATGGGTCTCATATTTCATAAACTTCAAGACATGATTATTAGCGCCTTGAGGACCTAATTGTTGTTAGATACGTGCGCTATATAAGACTCCGGTATTATTATTATTTTTATATCATTATTATTTCATCGGGCACATTGCCGGTATTGTACATCTCATTTCCAAATGGTGAGATGCTGATTAATGATGTGCAAACCCGACCCGAAACCGACTTTGGGTCGAGTCGGGTCGGTTCTTCCATCTTTTCAGTCGGGTCGGGTCGGTTTAGCCATCTTTTGAAAAAAACAGAAATAAACCGAAATAAACCGAAACAGTTGAGAAATTCAGGTGATGCAATATTATTGACAGTCACTGTGACCGCAGCCGTGTGGTGTGGCCACCAAGCGCACTATCAAGTTTCCACGGTATAAATTTCTCCAGTCGGAGTGTACATCATTAATGCTGATGTGCTTGTGAACTCACTTTGATGTCATAAGTAGCATACGAGCAACAAATTGCTTGAACGTTTTTGATAACTATAACGAGAAACTGATTTGTTGCGGGTACAGGAAATGTGTAGAAATCATATTCTGCAGCGATTTTGACAATATCTGTCGGTCTTGTTCTGTTGTAGGGGTAATCGAGCAAGGAGGTACGACTGCAGGAAATGCCAAAGCGATGGAGAACTCCTGGCCTCAAATCGTCCGGTTCCTGCACGCCCACTGTGGTCATGACCGTCCCAAGCTATGACAGGCAACCAAGACTGACTATACGGGTAACAAGTATGGTGCTTCGCGTGTAGTAGCAACGTTGAACTAGTTTAGCCTTTTCTATTTAATTGTAAGATCCGTGCATAAAGTAAATTCGTAGTTTGAGAAAAAAATCTAATCAAATCAGCAGGAGCGGGTTTTTGTGATAAGGAACTGCCTTGTGATATGGAAGTAGCTGTGATTGAAATTATTAGCACTGGAATTTTACTCGGGGAGGGGGGAGTCCCATCGGCGTTCCCTACGGGAAAAAATGTAAGGGGCGGGGATAAATCCCTCTATGCGCGTGCATTTATTTTTTTCGCCTCTGCAATCAAGTATGGTCAATTACAAAAACGCGCATGCGTCAAAAGGTAGAATTCCAATTTAGGGATAACATACACATCCATTTGGTTGCGAAGGCGAAGCGCGGCCTGTTGATGAGCAAAGTTAATCCGATTAAGTACTTAGACCTACAGCAGTGGAATTCATGAACCCCAAAGACATGGCCTTTTAAACGTTTTGTTTTCCACAAAATATGCTCAGTATGATTGAAATGTATAATGAAATGTAATTATAATGGAAGAAGAAATTCTCAACTTCATGTCAGTGAAAAAAAAACACGCCGTCATCGATGCTGAAACCTCAATACTGGTTAGTGGTGAAGTTGAACTTCAAGTCGGAATGAAATAGTTCGAAAACGTCCCCAAATCTATGCATTTGTATCAATTTCTAGGAATTTCCGAAAGTGGTTATTTCACGAGTAGTTGAACACTGATATCATCTAAGTATATTCCGAATTTAAGCTTAATCTGTTGTTGCAATCGCTAGTGTTACACCTTGAACTAAAACATGGAAAATTTCGACGAGGATTTCTTTCCGACCAAACCACGTGCATGGTTTTCAGCAAAGATTCTATAGCGCCGTAAGCGCTATGGTTGACCGATTTCGGCCCGGCAACACAATGGACGATTGCATATTAGCATATTCATTAGCGTCACTCGGCGTGACTTGGCGTGGGTCTCGGTATCGATCAATGGTAGCCGATATTTATTGATGATTAACTCATGAAGGAGGCTTTTCTGCAAATTGTTACTGCACACCACATATGAATAGGAACCTTATTAATATTCGTGACGCTAGAAAAGATTGACAGATATTGCAAACGCCAGTGTTACATCTTTTAAAAATGCACGCAACCAGGCCTATTTTTCCAATTTGAACGAAAAGTATAATGAACATATCACAACGATTTTTAGCACATACTGGGATCATTATTAGGGAAATGAACCCTGAAAGTTGCATGAAGATACGGTCTTCCAAACGGGAGAAATTAATTTTCAAAGATTTCGTCCGCCAAAGTAAACATGTCTGAGTGCATGTAGTTTCATTCAAAATGAAGTGTTACGTAACCTTTAGAAATAGCCCTTCGCAACCACAGGGCTGTACAATGATTGTCAATCAGGTTTATCGTTCACAGTTGTATAGCTAAATACTCAAATGGGTTTTCAGTGATGTGCATGTTTATGTACACCACATGCTCAACAATAGCAATGGGACCCAAGCCTCTCTAATCCAGTTCATTAGTGTGACTTCACGTCAGTTAAAACCACGCCCACTGCATATTAAGTAGCGTTGGAAGCATTGGAACCAGAACTTAACGCATCCTGAGTGTTTAGCCAATGGGTGCTTGTAATGGTGCGTGCTTGTGTATGACGAAGTCACTAACGAACCGGATTGGCTTTCTTGAGCTATCCCAGACGAAATCAACTGTTCATCGTTTCTTTATCTTGGTATTGATGTATGTAGTAAAAGTTGTTGATTATTTTATCTGAATAAAATTTAATTGAATTGAACCATACACCTATCGAGTCAATTAAGTATTGATGACTTTTCAAGGTATAGGTGACCTTAATTGACCAAGTGTCTAAGATTCCATTCGGTGAGACCCTTTTCACAAATGGAACAACATACCCGACTTTCAGTGGAGTTTGTAACATCACATGAAACATATATTGGTCAGCGGAAACTGATATAGGCCTATGTACCATTAATTCCTATTGAGAAATTCACTCTTTAGTGTTTCAAAATGGCTTACATGAGTTTATTTTATTGGGCAAAGATTGAGCTTAAATGCCACCCATTACGTGTAAATATAAAACTTTAGCCGCTAATTATATAGCGACGTAGATAGGGGAGGGGGACGTGGAGGGCGCACCCCTTAAAATTCATTGCCCCCAATTGCCCCTCTTCTCCAGAAATTTGGCAACCAGAGAAGGGCATAACAAAAAAGTTACCATGATTAGCGGGTTTAACATGAAATTCCTTTTCACGTTTTCTGTTTATTGTTCACGAAAACCCTGTTTCTTGCGATTGACTTTTTATTTTAAACTTCCCGTAGGAAGCGAATAGCGCCACCTATTGTCTGACATTGACAATGATGTCGGTTTTGAACAGCGCCCTCATGGGAAGATGGAGTGCTGCCCTTCCCCTAGTTTTTAAACTATGGAAGGAGCTTGTGCATTTCATTTTGTGATTGGTCTGTCGGTCTGTCGGGCTGTCGAGCGTTGTGGCTGTCTGTCTGTCTCGAAAATTGACGAAAAGTACCGTGTTTCATAAATTATGTGCCATCGGCGTCGCATTTTTCGGCGTCCCTTTTTTCAGCTTGCGCAGGGAACATTTCGATGGATTTCATGCAAGACTTTCATGCAAGAAAATCTGGCTAATGGCACAACAATTAGACCAGCCTACCTGCACTCACGTCTGAAGGTGGTCCAGCAACATCGCTTTCCTAGGGAGCCAATCAGCGACCAAGAAACGGTTGAATGGCTCACCCGACGGTTGTAAACATACACGCTATACGTACGGTGATCAAGCATGGAGCTCCAGTGAAAGGTGTTTGTTTTAATTTATACAGACGGTCTTATTTGCATAAAATCGCCCCGCCCCGTTGCTACGAAATGATTTGACGTTATAGTGAGAGAAAGTTAAAAAAAAAACATATGCAAGGGCGCTACACAACTGAAGCAATTACTATCGTTCTTGATCACCGTCTTGGGCTAATTAAGACTAATCGCTCCTGGCTTCAGCTTGTGCGACAGCTTGTGTGAATCTTAGAACAGCTTGAGCAGTTAGGGCCGAGATTGTTGCACTGAACAATATAATACTGAACAATATAATACGGGGCGAGTTTGTCGAAAGTTGCGTGACGTGTGGAAACAACCAAATGCTTGCTTATTCAGACAAACATAAAATCTAATAAAAAAGGTTGAATATAACCAAGAGGTTTCACTTCACTATAACGGCTATTTTTTTTTACCACAATCGGCGAATCGACGGTACGACGGCTCTGTGGCATTGTGCCGTTGCATTCACTTTGAATGTCATATCCTCCGAAAATCGGCATTAATTTAGTCGTTGAATTAGAACTTTAGAAAATGTTGATTTACTGGCGGCCCGACAACAACAAAAATACGTTCTCGTGGGGTAGGCTGGTTCGCGCAGCACACTCGTTATCGATTGCAAGACTCCAGTCAAACTGTCTGGCCATCTACAGGAAACGAGCACCTAGTAGTAGCGCACTGCTCGACGCAAGGTCGGCAAGGTTAATAGCACGATGAAAACTGAGGGGAAGTGGGTTTTCATAAGATGGGATTTTTGCGTCGGGGTGACGTATATCAAAAAAAAATTGCCCGTCACCGACGTATAAACACTGTATACTCAGCGTGTTACATCCCGAGTGAAAGTTGGAAAATCACTCGGGTGGGACTCGAACTCACGACCTCCTTATTTCTAGTGCAGATGTCTTACCACCCGAACACCGATCTTTCCGTGCAACCAGTGGGCAGCAAGACGAGTAAATGGATACCCAATGGACATACTTGCCCAACTGACGTAAGTGCATCAATTTAACCTTTTTGTTCTGTTATTCCGATTCTTCCTAGTAATGAAACTAAGTCTTCTTCAAAAGTGCAAAGGCAACGTAAGCTCAATAGACTGAAGACACAAAGAGATCAGAGAGGACGATGAAAAACAAATCCAGGGAAACCCCAAGGAATCAGGCAGGGACTGAAATTCTAGGGGGGGCGGGTGGGTTCGAACCACTGACGCCGACGTCTTTCTCGCTCCTGTCCACCGTCATATTGCCGATCGCGCCGGTAACCTCTGGGGTTTTTTTCAAGCTCTTGTGAAATACTGTCCAATTGCTTGATGTACAAATGGACGCGGAACGCGCAAAATCCGCGACAAACAAAACTCAACGTACAAAAGTTCCATAGGGTTGTCTAAAGGGCGTGGCTAACTCGCCAACGGCGACAGGTCAAGTGAGTTCGTGTAACGACTAAGGATGGTTTAATGTTCAACACGTTTATCCGTACGACGCATGCGCACCCTGTGTTAATGCAATAATAATATTTAGCCACCAACGTTAATTTGCAAAGTCTGCATTTCCGTCGCAAAATTTTGTGAAGGATGGCGCTTTTCCTAATAAGCGGTAAGCAAACATGCCAAAGACAGAACCAGCATTATTGTCTTCCAATTTTGAACCAAAATAGATCCTCAACGTCTCAATTATTGCTTCCATGTGTTATCTTTCTAGGCTTCACCATTTACGTGAACAGCCGGCAGAGTGTCACAACCGAGGGGCCACCAATGGCGTCATCGGAGGGAATGGAGGGCGCCACCACCGTCACCCTTGATCCCGGTAGCGGCGATAAAGGAGACGCATCTGGACTCATCCCCTCTCTCTTGAGCGTAGTTCTATTGGTGGCTTGCTCTGTATCGACAACTCTCCATCTCAGTTTCTAGCCTTCGCGATAATGGACCGATCCAGTAAGCCCCGCCCACTGCGCACGTGGGCAAATTAACAGGTGCCCCTCTCCAATGCCAGAAGCTTGCCGCGCTGCCGCGCGCGCATCGCGCACAGTCATGCGTTTGTGGCACGCACGCACGCGTCGGACATTATAATACGGCTGTAATTGGAATACCATGGGGCGGTGCTGGATGCATTCACTAGCCGCATATTGAAGTAATTTATGAATACGATGTTAACGATTTATCAACAACAAAAAACCTGAAAAGTCGTGATATCCCGAAAGTCACACATTTTACTTCAATGCTTTTGTGCCCTTTTGCACTGAAACTTTGTCAACGTGTTTAAATGAAGTTGAGGTACAAGAACTTGACCTAGTACACGAATGTTTCTTTTGGCATGAATAGACACACACGCCTATCTTAAGCAAAATCAAAACAATAATTATATTTGTGCAAAATAAAATTTAATTCCGTTGAAATCTATAAATATTACTGTAAAAGTTTGCTGAACTTGCAGGGTGATTAGACGAAAGAGTGGTCGTGTGTTTATGCTGTGATTGAGATACTGAACGTTTCAGTGTCACACAATATAGGGCTCCAGATTACGATGTTGACAATAGGCATATAAAGGCAGATACAGCACGGCACGTTTGTACATTCAATCTATTAATAAGATATCACAGCAAATACTAACTGTTCAGTGTTTATTTTGTGTCGATGTATTTTTAGTTCAGCAAATGGAAGCGCCTAATCACTTTACGAAAAGTCACTCAAAATGTTTCTCTTAAAATACTAACAAGTGTCAGCTGGCACTAAGTCTGACTGGTTAGCTAGCTATTGGGGAATGACTAGAAATCTCATCAGTGAAAAACACACGTTGCGATCATTGTAGCTTTCGATTAAATGTTCAGGTGACGCTGGTTTTCCTGGTCAATTAATGATCCTGAATAAAAGTATTGTTACATTGACTGAGTTACAGTTAAACTATTCTCCAGACAAATCTGTTTGTAGTTTTGAAATTTTGAGAATGAGGCGGAGAACTGCCAATGTTCTCATCATCACCCCCCCCCCACCCCCACTACGTCCATCGCAATCGGACAAAAACCCATTTAGCTTTATTGATATAAAATAGCGGACTCAAGAGGAGGAGGGAGTTATTTCGTGTGGGCATGTTTTGGTAAATATACAACTTTGAGCTAGTTCGGGCGCGAACTAGACTGTTGGACCTCTCTAGTAGACTATTTGGAACCGGAGCCTGAGCATGGGGCAGGGTTGCATTGTTGGTTGCCAATAACCACGGCCATCGTAAAGCACAACATGGAAACCAGCATGTCTGATATTTTGACCATCTTTGACTAGAGGCGTTCGCGCGTTGCATTAGTGCGCAGGCTTAAGTTACGTCCCAAATTAACTACCAGTCGACTAATAGTCCTCACCCGAACATGCTCAAAGTTAACCCAACCAAATAGCGCCCTCCTATCCTTACCGCAATTTTTCCAGAAGGGGGAATTGTTTGAACGCTGTAAAATCGTGTTTTTATGGAAACTTTCCCAGTGACCAAAAAACAAAAAACAAGTGCGAGTGCACAATAAACTCTGGCCGTCTTGCATGAAAGTCTTGCATGACATCTTACTAAATGATCCCTGCCAGAGCCCAAAAATGCGACGCCGATGGCACATATGGAACAACATACTTTAGATTGAATTTAGAGTGATTTGTGATAAATACCACGTGACTGTAGCATTAATGCACATTATTTCGCCTCCATTTCCAAACTTTTCATAAACATCTTTTCGAATTGTTACAACAATTTTTGTTATTTATTTTGTTTGCTTTTTTTGCAAATTAAAAGTTGGTGGTTATATTTATGGGAAACTCAGAGCTTTTTTTCGGGGACAGACAGACAGACCAACCGACCGACCACGAAGTGACAGGTAGAAGCTCCTGCTAGAGCTTAAAAAAGTGATCATATTTGTTTAGGGGGGGGGTCAAACTGTTACTTAAGGCAAATGTTTAAGTTTAAATTTGCATATGTATTCCGATGTACTGATACATTGATACAAGGCTCCCATTGTAATTACGGTTTGCCCTTTCACACGTAAAGATGAAGTGATCAGACCATCAGGTAAATCACGTGGTGTATAGATAGGTAATATCTTCGTTATCTTTTAAAATCCCAAAAGTAAATCGCAAGGTAAACCAGACACTACTAGCTGTTGCTCGAAACGAGGATGTCAATTGTAAAGAACATGGACTGCATGCAATAATGATCTCAACCTTAGACTTGGTAGCCTATTTATAATATCAAACTCTGTGATCGTATACAACAACTAAATTACATACACAACTAAATTACTTCACACGGTCGTTTCCTTCGCTGATGATTTATGTATCGGATCGCTAATTACATGTAGCTCATCATGTCTTTATCAAAAGACCTAGGAAGGTTCTCCTTTTTGTTTTCTACGTTGATATTCCTGCTCGCTGTAGAGGTAGATGTCTTCGGTATTGCGGAAGGTAAGAGGATGCGCTCGCCTTCCTGAGGCAATATCCTATAGGCACTTCTTATTATCCCTAAAACTGTCTCTATTAAAATTCATTATTTGCGTTGCTGGTGATGCTTTTGACCATTTTCACTTTATGTATATATTCAGCAAGAGGTTGTTTTGTACATCTCCGACATTAGGGCTTAATTTTATAAGCCGTATAATTGTTTCAATAAGATCCAATACCTTTAAGTATCTTTAAGACTAGGCCTTTTATGTCAAATCGGAAAGTCATATATAGCAGGCTACCCGTGCATGATACACTGTTTTCGATCTTTCAGATTTTGAGTATGACTACGATGGTGTTAATGCCGATGACTACAGCGACTGGAACAGAACCATCCGGGATCTCATCACTTTACTGCCGGGATATAACTGCACGGGGGATCCAACATGGCCGGTAAGAGCAGAAAGAAAACTAAACCGTAGGGTTGCAGACTAGTAAATAAACTACCAAAGACCCCACTGATAATTGCCCCCACTTCAGAAACTCGGGGAAAATACTCACAACTCTCCTAGGTGTTCGAGACACACACCAAATTAAAGCTTTATTGCAATTCTTTTCAGTTGTTTTTTGGGGGTAATCTGATTACTTTTAGGAGAATTTTCCATCTCAAGATGATCAAAATTAAAATAGCCCCGAAGCCCATCGCCATTTTGAAAAAACGATGCCTACACTCCATTGGAAAATAGAGCACTTTAAGGGCCCCAATTTCACCCAAATTTCACTGAAACACAAGCTCACAGTCTTGTGCATGGCTTCCATTCATACGTTTTACAAACCCTCAAGTTCATGGCCCACAATACGCTCAAATCGTGATTTGGCCGGCGTGGGCAATTTCGGACCGATTTACTGGCCTGCAACCGTAGGCTGAGGCTTCAGCAGAGTTATGATTTAAGTCAAGTCACATATGCAGCGTCATCACAAGTCAATCACACGTGACGCGCTATTCAAAATGAATTGAGGCAAAGACACTCTCATAATGTGACTTGACTTTGATTCAAATTGTGAATGACTCGTGATTTCACTGTTGTGAAATGATTTCTGATTGTGATTTGTGATACTTTCAGTATGGCGTGGAGCAGATTTTCCCCTGTCAAATTCTTCCTCCGTCGGAATCACCTCCAAACTCCGGTAAGCACTGAAAATAGACATCTTAATGCTCAAAATGAACACATGTTAGGGGTAATACTTTGATGGTAGATCGTAGAGAGTAAAGAAATGCATCATCTCCCCTCCCAGCTAATACAACATCATTGGTAAGTGAAACACGGCAAAGTGCTTCCAGTTATGATTGAGTAATTTGTATGATATTGGATTTAAGGAATCAAACCTACAAACACTAATCGTTCCTTTGTATTTGGGACAGTTGCTTAATTTTTTTAATTTTTTTTACTATAATTCATTTATTTGTTTTCTCAGTGCACATGTTACGCCCTGCAGATATCAATGTGATTGGCGCCATTGGGGATTCGCTGACGGTAAGTACGTCATCATTACGTAATCGAGAACAAACGATATTGTCACACATGAAACACTGAGTAATCTTCCTATAAATTTGTAATTTAACAACATACTGACCGGAACGTCGAGTTTATACCTCTGGTTCTTTTCAGAACCATTCTCTTAGTTGAGAAATTATTCGCACATGGTGTTTCCGCAAACCTTTCATTATTTAATTTAACAACAGTTTAATGACAACTCGCACATCGTGCACTATTGGTTGAAACCGGAGCGGAAAATAACCGAGTCTTCAACTTTTTTTGTTTTCAAAAAGGCATTGGATGTTTAACTGAAAGCTTCCTTGATCAGAATACGTCCCTTTAAATTATCTCGCGTGATTCACTTCGGAAGACATGAAGAAAGTGAAGCTTGTTTGACGGGTTGTTTAAGTCATTTCACATTAATACAGTTCTACAACTAACTAATGCATGTTCAATCTTACCAAAATTAGAACACGTCACTTAAATTTTTCTCGCCATGAATAGTCTATTTAGGATGTACATAACATGTCATTTTGTTTAATAACTCACTCTTGTAACTGCAGAGTCTGAAAAAAAATTACTTCTTCGTAATAACATGGGAAATGACGCTTATATTTCCTTCTTTCTACTCCAAAATGGTTTTGTTTCTTTTTAAAAGCCCATGCAAGCAGACAGAACAACAGAAAAACAAACACATTTCATCTTCACAGTCAAATTCCATGTGTTTCCATCCTGTTATGTGTTTCAGGCAGCAAATGGCGGAGGAGCCTGTTCACTGCCACAGCTATTGTTCCAATACCGAGGAAAATCGTTCAGGTAGAATCTTCTGGATTTTTTTTCAAAACCATTACTATGAGCATGCAGGGGCCTCTCTTTGTTTACGGCAAACACACACACACACAGTGTCTCATGTTCATAAGGGGATTGAAATGCATCCCAACCCATATTAAGTACCGCTGGGCGAGTAAATCGATTACTCGAGTGTTCACGAGTAGTTTATGCTACTCGTTCTACTTGTGGTTTTTCATCTAGCGTACTTGTCCTGGCGTGAGTAGAAGCAGATACTCGCGAGTAGCAATTTAGGGTTCACGGCTTAATACGTCCCGTTCAAACAGAGAACCACTCCCTCCACCTCTCTCCCTAGGATTCCATACGACCAAAAAAAATAAAGTAAATGACTCTAAACGTCGCACAGCCTATACTCAGTGCTGAAGAATGTGGTGTGAGTTGCAAGCTATTTGTAAGTAAGTTCACGTCATACTGACGTATATGTTATCCTTCTGCTTTTATGGGAATTCGGTTAACTACTCGCGAGTACTCGCCTACTCACGAGTAATTTCTTTGCGAGTACTCGAGTAGAAAATCCAATACTCGCCCAGGCCTATATGAATATCTCAGTGCTGAATGGTGCGAGTTGCAAGCCATTTGCTTGTAAGTTAGTTCACGTCATACTGACGTATATGTCATTATTCTGCTTTTTATGGGAATTCGGTTAACTACTTGCGAGTACTCGCCTACTCGCGAGTAATTTCTTTAAGAGTACTCGAGTAGAAAAATCCAATACTCGCCCAGGCCTAATATTAAGATCGTTAATTGTACGGGTTAAGAACATTTTTACACGAACGATTAAATTCTCTTTAAAAGGCAAAAGATCAGTTACTCTTTGTGCATTTTATTTTTATTTCAAGCAACAAAATTGCTCAGAATCACAAGTAGAATGCGTAACAAGTACCCTCGTTGAAGTTTAGCTCAGTGGCTAAAGTCTGTACATAATTGTTGAGAAAGCAGGAAAAAGGGCAGTTTACTTATCTTATAGCTTATAAGCATCTTGTAACTGGATTCCATTGCTAACCCACATTTTAAAAACTATGAATGATTGTGTACTTCCGAACGATGCTACCTCATGTTTCAGACGGAAATATTTTCCACAGGTATTTAATTGGTCCCGGTCCCAGTATCTTCACTTTGTGGAAGTTTAACTAATAATGTCATTATTTTGGCATATTGATATATTAGCCGAAATGGCACAAATCTTGGCTTTCAAGCGAACGAATGGGTCCTACCCATCTAACCCACCCCGGACTACCCACTCCCAACTCCGCCTCCCTGCACCCACGGACCTGAGTACTAACATTGAAACTTTTCGTGTGCGTTTCAACTATCAACTTCTCAACTTCATCATGTCGTGATTGGCTTATGGTTTCTTTGTCATGATTTAATCCTTTTCGATTGATTTTCTTTTCCAGCCATGGTGGAGACGAGAGTTACGAAACAGTGCCGACACTTGCTAGTAAGTTTTATCTTTAATTACCACCACCAAGGAGGTAAATGTTTTCATCGATTTGGTTAGTTTGTTTGTTGGTTGCTTTGTCTGTTAACAAGATGACTCAAACAATTATGGACGGATTTGTAGGGGTGGTCCTTGGTACAAGTACAGATCAATTAGATTTTGGAAGTGATCTGGTTCTGGGTCTGGATCAAGGATTTGTTTTTCAGGATTTGAAACGTTTTTTTTTTTTTTAAAGTGCGCTTTTCAATAAAAAGAAGGGATGTCAAGTAGTGTACATACATTTTAAGGGGAATAGAAAAGTGCACAGAATAAGAACCCAAGTAATATTCATGTAATGGACCCTATAAGACGTGATTTGGCCCAGCACTGGGATATATTATTGGGGAACATCACCAACGGCGTCCCCCGCAAGTACATATCGGGGAGAGTGGACATAATGTGCCCCTGTCCCCGGGATCTCCGCCTGGGGCCTATAATTTTTGTCAACCCGTTCATTTTGTAGATATTCTTCGGAAATACAACCCAAATTTAAAGGGCTACGGCGTGGGGACAGGGACGTGGTCTACGGACAATGCAGGAATGAACGTAGCCGTGCCTGGATCAGTGGCATAGTGAGTATAAAATATTGTATCCCTGTATCGCTTGCAATGACTCCTTTCAGAAGTAAAGTCCCAGGGGTCGGATGCATGATGGGCGCACGGGATACGTACATGCGGCTCGGAAAAAAGTTGCCAATTCGATCAGCATTGTGTGTGATAATATCATACCAGGCCAACAAAACTTTAACTCAGAGTATTGATGTGAGATACACCTTTGCCGACGATGTTCTCGATAAAAGCACAACGCAAAAACGGTCATTTTGACAGGCGATATTTTCTAAGCCGTATACGTCTCCCGTACTTTATATAGCACCATTTCTTGTGGTCCCTAATATCTCCGACATATGTACACTACATTTTGAGCAGGGAGGAAGGAGTTGAAAAACCACTCCCTCCGAAGATCAAGAACACAAGATGCCGATCATAACTTCTTGTGAATGTTTGACAACATGACGTGCCAAAAATGTCACTGATTTAAATTTAATGTTGTGCAAGATACCATTTTGGAAATCAAACAACCCAAAAAAACCTCCCTGCTACGGGACGTTAATTTTACGAATGATGCTGAATTCATTTGTTTTTGTGAATTCCTGAAACCGTTACGGACAAGGCAAACTTGATTACTAAAGGCTGAATTTGCACTTTGATGCATTTTGTTCATTTCTAATTCTAAAGGTGAAGAATAAACATGCTCAACCTTTTGATCATGAAACACGATTTCGTTAACATTAATTAGGCCTATACTCTTTATTTTACAAAGATATTTCTTTTAAATGACAGCAAGTCAGCCGAAATACTGTCACAGGGTGTTTAATACCAGGACAATATTTATCCAAGTAAGTTTCGTGATAATATTCGGTAAGTTACCTCGGGGATAAATGCAAATGCTCCTATATGCCTAGAATGTTGTCATGAATCTCATACAGTGAAATTCAGGAGCAGGCTGAACGCTTAGTGCAGAAGATGAAGGATGACGCCAGCATCGACTATGAGAAAGACTGGAAGTTGGTGACCATCTTCATCGGAGGCAATGACCTATGTGAAGTGTGCAAGGACAAGACCTTGTACTCTCCCGGGGCATATGTCAACAACGTGCAGAGGGCTATTCAGGTCCTGCGCAATAAGGTATGAAATCCTACGACGGGACAGAGAGAACTTTTGTTTTTTAGATAATTTTCTGTTTGAAGCCTGCATGCCACCAAACATTGAACTGTTTTACTTGGGGTGTCGATGCATCATGCAAATCTATAGACGCATCCGGGCACTGTACACTCCCGAGGCCCCCTTCAATGGAGAAACCATTGTGCACGCTACTGTACAAAGCATTTGCTCCATGGCGAATTATCCTAACAATAGCACATTCACCATTGAAGGGGACCTTCGTGAAAGAATTGATAGCGTACCCGGATTAGTCCTTTGAAATGAACATCGGACCGCCACATAGCACTGGCGTACGTAGCCAGGACTTTTTCAGGGGGGAGGGGGGGGGGTCGAGGGCTGGGGCATCAGCATGCTATGGGGTGGCAGCAAGGGCGGACCTTGAAAGGGCAAATTGGAAAAGCGGGGGAGAAGGGGAACTCGACATCTTTTGACGGGACACAGGCCACGATTGTTCCTTACATATTTTTTTTCAAATTTCATAAATCCATAGGGTCTAGGGAATTAAGGGGAGTAGATATCGATTGAAAAATTCGTCAACTTCACTCCACTTCTGTTTCATCACTCAAAAAAGATAGTTAAACACTCAGACACTTCCTCTGCAAGCGACAAATATTAGGTTCTTTTGTGGGGGCAACCTTGGGGGGGGGGGGGGGGGTACTTGAAGGTTTTGCAGCCCCCCCCCCACCCCCATCTCTACGCCACAGGCACATAGGTCCACTAGTACTATCTTGACAAGTACAAAGCTACGCATTACCAGAATATAGAAACTGACTCAAATGCTCTAATCGCATTTAAGATGATGACTCATGTCAAACGGGAATCACATCACGTTGGCTTTTTAAGCTGAACACATTTATAACCATTTCTCTTTCCTTTCTTAATATACAGATGCCCCGTACCTTTGTCAATGTTATAGGCATCCTCGACCTCCGACAAATCAATGAATTCAAGGGATTCGTGTGTAAAGCAAGTCACATGTAAGCAACAATTCTTTCACATGTTTAAAAGAGAGTTCAGCATCCGCGAAAAAGTATTGAACGTTTTCGTATAGTACACAGGTATATCCGTATGACATCAAACACAATGCGCACACGTGATGAGGCGTTCGAATATTGGTTACGGCATCGAGAGCATCAGACAATATTTCATCAGACAATGCCAGACAATAATTATAATAGTTGCCAGACAATAATTCGGCTCTCGCAGGGTGGGTACATTTGTGCAAAAAAAAAAATGAAATTTTTATTACACGGGATTGAAGCAATACCGCATACCCTGGAAAAAAATGATAAATTGTGAACGTGCTTTTAGAAAGTACAAGGATTTTGTTTTTGGTGGGGAACGTTTTTGGCGACGCCCATGAATGTGAGGTATTCTCATGCGTCATGAAATTGAAAACAAGTATCATTTTGCACAAATTTGGTGTGAAATAGCGAAAATGTAGGCCTATGCGTAGTGCTATCGTATCAGAAGGCTTCCGCACGTATTTCCGTAGCCAGCTCCTAAAAGAACGCACACAGTGATGACGTCACACGCGAAATCGACACGGATACGCGATACGGGCGCAAATTTCTAAACTTGCCGAAACTCTAAATATAATTATCTAAAAGTGTTTTGTCGTGCTATTTTTGAGCTTTTGATTTTTATTTTTCTAGTCTGGGTGACGTGCCAAGTATACAGGCAATCGGATTAATTTTAGTTGCCAGAAGTGCCTTGAAAAAAAAATGCGTACAAATGCTATAAATGACTGAAAAGAGGAACAAAAAGTCTTAACGAAAGCAAGGCTGTTTCGGCAAATGTGCCGAAATAGCCAAATAGAATAGTTGAAAAAAAAAAAACGGTTACCGGAAACTAAATTATGCTACATTCATCAATATAAATAAATATAGCAAATATATAGGACGAGGGAGATCTTCTGACACTCTCTGATCGTTGTTCGTTCTTGTAGAGGGTTTTGCCCATGTGTTGCAGCTGTCCGTGATGATGAATTGGAAAAAGAATGGACACCAACGCTGCTGCAGTACCAGGTAAAATCAATCCTTCTTTTGGTCTTGTAAACTTGAAGCTTTACAATGGAACTATCTCTAAAGTCACGCAGTACTGATCAGGAAACTAAACTATTATGCTTTCAAATTTATGGTTTTGATGTCATTGTATGAAATAATGAATTTACGATTGCCAAGGCGTTCATGTCCGTGAAATTATCGAAGGAATCTTGGTGAAGCTGCTAAATAAATTACAACACTGTGACCTAATTCATTTGTCTTAGTCTGTTACGTCCATTGGTATATGGAGATCAATGGTTACGACCTAAATATAGCATCGTCCCAACTACAGTTTGGGACAATGATCCCAACTACAATTTGCGACCGTCCCAATTATAGCTGGGACCATTGGTATAGTTGGGACGTAGAATAATACGACTTGATTTTCTTACAGAGTCAATTGGAGGCGTTGGTTACCAGCGGGACATTCGATGATAAAGAAGACTTCACTGTCGTCTACCAGCCATTCCTGCACGAGTCGAAAATTCCACTGATCGGGGTAATTTTTGTTTTTGCATAGGTCAACTTACACAAAGTATGTATGTAACATTTAGTTGCTATAGAGTTTGGGCTGGATGTGTTTTTTAAATATATTTTATGGCTAAATATCAAGACTAGTTTTACAAAATTACCTGTTTGAATTTGAAACAGAATCCTAAACAGCACTTTCAAAATCTAGGATAGAAAAGCTCAATTCATAAGCTTTCTTTTATTACAAGAATCATTCAAATCACTTATATGTACTTTTCAAGTTACCGACTTTTAAACACAAATACCGTCTTAAAGTTCTCCATGGATCACAAAACGGTAAGTGTTCTTTCAGCAAAACGAAAACAAATCAAAAAGGGATGTGTGTTTAAATGTCTTCGTTTTGCTGAAAGAACGCACACCTTTTGTGTGATCAGTGGACAGATCTATAAAACGGTGGTTGTGTTTAAAATTCCATAACTTGAAAATTACTTAAGTGATTTGAATGATTCTTGTTCTCAAAGAAAGCTTATGAATTTGGCTTTTATATCATAGATTTTGAAAGTGCTACATGGAGAACTTCACTAAAACAATAGTCCCGACATTTGGGTTTCGTGTTTTTGTACTCACCCTGTATGTAATATCGTATCTGTCATATTGTGCTTGTTTACTTGTAGGGTGCCGGTGATCTTTCGTATATGGCACCAGACTGCTTTCACTTTAGCGCTAAGGGTCATGCTGAGACGGGCAAGTCCCTGTGGAACAATATGGTAAGACGCAACGGATGATTCCAAACCTTCCCCACAAAGTATAATCTTCTGTATCGGCATCTGTAGAATAATTCTGCAAACTCCTGAGTATAGACCACGTGCCTTGTGACGTCATGCCGACATGCAACCGCCGGGCAACCAAAATTTTAAAGCGTCTTTTGCATAAACCATTACATTTGAAGAAATGTAAACAAATGTCACATCGACTTATGGATGTCCCGCACAGTACAGCTATATGGTCTATGTCAGCTACGGCATGAATAAACCCTGTGCCAGGGGCCATCGTGCTCTCTGTTATTTTTAAGTAGCCATGAATCCACAAGAAGTCTACTCCCCGTGCAACAAAACCAAACAACTGTAAGATATGGCTGAAATAAAAAAAAATATTTGTGGCATTATTATGAAAGTGCCTCTCTGACGACAGATGAGGAAATATCCAAGTGCTTACTGACGCTTCACTTCAAGTGCATAAAAAGTAGGCCATCATCGGCGCAAATGAAGGGGCGAAGGATGTATTCCTTCCACCCCAATACTCAATATATCCAACCATATTGAATAGACCCCTTGTAAAGACCGCAACGTAGGACAGGTCGATCGTTACAGTCTGTGATGCAAAATGAGACAGTATGTTCATTGCCATTTCATTCAAAATGACAAAACCAGTCCTCAGCCAGAGGGCTTTGTGTAAAACGTCTATCCAAACCTGCTGCAAGCAAAATGTTGAACTTTACTGAGAAACAACTTGTATTATTCCCAGTTAACAATCAGTATCAATCTCATCAAGTGCTCACCGACGCTCGACAAACTTTGTTCTTTTGTTCAGGTGCAGCCAGTGGGCAGCAAGGCGACAGCATGGGTTTTAGGCGGACCATTCACTTGCCCAACCGAGGTAATGCTGTGTGACGATTGGTCGTCATTATTTAGGCTTTGGCCATCCTCCTTGTTGCGATCTGACTGTGCAGAGTTCATTCATGCTTTTACGTAGGCCTACTACTGTTTTGTTGTTTTTCTTGTGATAACATCAGCACTGGATTCGTATGGAATGTAGTTTGTCTGTACAGAAAACATACCAGTGGTTATGGGCGATGATTCTTAAATGTTAGATGATGGAATAGTTGGGTTTATTTTGTGAAGCGAGACGGTCACACACTGTCAGCGGCTGACAATCCTGAAATAGGCGGCGCCATTCCATAGGCGTAGCAGCGGGGGTATTTACCCTTTTTTTCAACAAGTGGGGTATTTGCCCTTTTTTCAACAAGTGACCTTTTTTCTGAACAAGTGCCCTTTTTAAAAGTATGTTGTTGCCTTTTTGGTGCCATCGGCCGTTGCGGGTGCCTTTTTGGTTAATTTGGCGCATGCATCTCCGTTAGAAGCACCACATATTGTCCGTTAGAGTGCATAATCGTCAGTTTTGAATAGCACCCCCATCGACAGATGGTACCAGCGCCCCCCCCCCGCCCATTTTATACGGAGGCCAATTGTCCGGGGAAAAAACGTGTCTACATTTCAGCACGGATGTGCAAGTGCCCTTTTCACAAAAATGTTACCCCCCCCCCTAAAAATGAACGTGCTACGCCACTGCATTCGTCAGTGTTGTTGACTCGAGTCGCTGACTCGGACTCGGGTCGGACTCGAGTCGCTATTTTTGGGACTTGACAATAAGGGGCGCTGTTCAAATTCGACGATTGTTAACACTAGATTACAGAATGGTGTACCGTATTTTGAACAGGCGGACATTATACCAGTATAATTTTTTTGGGGGGGGGGCGTCACAGCGGGGGGGGGGGGGGTTCGCATTTTTTTTTAGCAATTTGTATGATATTTTTTTGTGACAGAGCTGGGGGGTTTGACACCCCCCCCCCCCCACGGATCCACGCCTGCCGTCCTGGTGAAAACAGATGAGTCTGTTTTGACCATCAATCACAAATTGATAGTACTTGAAATCTCCGCACCGAAAAAAATATAATGACTGTTGACTGTTGTATCCCTCTTCTGTCTTCAATAGGAATCGCCGTTTCTCTACACCAACGTGAACAGCAGGAAGGGCGCGTCATCCACCAAACGACCAGTGACGGAGAAGGAAGGCGGTGCAGTCACTGCGGACACTGCAGACGACGGGCCTGGCGGGGATGCTTCAGTCTTCAGCCCTGCTCATCAGTTGACACTCCTCGTGATCGGTGCCTTCGTCAGCATTTTCAACTCGTTTTAGTGTTTATTTTATGGACTCCTTGCCAAACTACGGCAACTTCTAATGTGACTATCACCCGCTCTCACCAGAGCTGCTCTGAACGAATGTCTGATATAGGTGCGCATGTTATATTCAACCCGTGCGCCATTCAATCGGAGCTTTTCGTGAGTAAATAACATGCAAGAAACTGACTGTTGATTGGTCGATAGCTATCACCTATCAGCGTGTTTGTTTGTTGGCATTCAGAATTTCAAAATTCAGGAATAAAAAGTCTAATTAAAAATAAACAGCTTAACTGCAATGATCTCTTTCGATTTGCATGTACATGTATATCATTCATATACACTGTCCATCGTGTATGTATTTTCTTGAAAAAAAAAATAACCTGGAAGTAGATTTATTATTTGATTTCCATCCTTCGTTTGTAAATATAAATAAATGTTTTGATAATTATGGTTCATTTAGGTGTGATTGAAAACAGGGTAAAAACAAAAATAGTTATACATGTATGTGTTAAGTATTAGGCAAGCGTACTTCGTAATGTTTTATATCATATTGTGGTATACAGTTAGATGAACCTCTATCGAAACCATCTGGACACCTTCTTCCCATGAGGGCGCTGTTCAAAACGTATAACATGGCCACATTAGACAATAACTACCGCTATTCACTTTCCAAGGGACATATTACAATGAAAAGAAGCTAGCGGGGGGAAAAAAGAGTTTTGGTAAAAATTTTGCACAAAATTGCGTAAAAAGGGACTTAATGTTCTTCCAGCGATGGCTGATGCTTTTCTCAGGTGCCCGTAGCTACGCCGCTGATAGGCTTTAATTAATTTTAACAGCAAAACATAAAGCAATTGAAATAGATAAGAGTCTAATCGAACAAAACAAAAAGATACTACGAAACAGAGAGGAAAACAGAGGTCCATTTTATTGTAATGTGAATGGCTAATTACTTTTTTGACAGTTTGTACATGTACATGAATATAGGAACTTCTGGAAAGGGGAAGCCTAGGACTTAATAAAACGCGGCTATATATGTTCTGCTCGTGGCGTATATGGGGTCATTGCCTTTTGGGTGTGGCTATGCTCAAGAAAACGTCATTTTGTTTATAATGATGAACTAGAGAACAAGTGAAGACAACTATAAGAACGGTACTGTTGTCAACTCATCCCCTTTATCTCTACGGATGCGTGGCCGGAATATTAGTAAAAAAAAAGAAGGAAAAGAAAGAGGCAAGAGCGCCCCCAGTATCACATCAGGTCCACTTCACCCCCTCCCTCCCTCCCCCTCCCCTCACCTCCTCCAACTTCTCTGGGCGGACCCCAAATTTCATGGCCCCACTATAGGCCCCTATCCAGTGGGGAGATCAAACCTATAGTGTAATACATTTGGATTAAATCTGTTTTAAAATATTGGTTGAGTCGCATATACACTACAGTGAAAGAGATGCACAGGTGCAGACGACAGGTGCGTCAATCAATTAACTGACTCGTCTGAATACCAGACTCCTTACATGTAGAAAAAAGTACAAACGCGACAGGACCTGACTAGACGTACATAGACAGTGTATCACGTGACCAAATGAACTGTGTACATGTTGTCGTTGGATACACAGGTTCACCTAGTCGCATATATGTGAATATTTTGTGGTTCGAAATTCAGTTATATTTTTTTCATCGGAAGTTTTATTTCGGTATTTGTGGAACAAAGCAGATCCAAGCAACATGGCCAGCTCGACTGAGGCATCTCGCTCCTACAGGCTGGAGTTGGAGCCACAGAAAAGGAGTGTTTTTGTCACACAATTGGGAGAAAGAGGGTAAATCGTTTGCCGTGTATTTCATGTAGTACCGGACGGTGATCGTGCATAAACAATACGTGTAAAGCCTAAAGGCAGTGGATATTTTTCCGGCGCCGGCTTTCTTTTAGTAAACGTTATATAATAATACAAATTCACGAAGGCTTTCTCTGATTGGCGCGGCTCATATTTAATGAATGTCGGACACTTCGCCCCATTTCCACGTCGCCCCATGTCACTTCGCCCCTAACCACTTCGCCCCATCCCCACTTCGCCCCATCCCCACATTGCCCCATCCCCACTTCGCCCCATTCCCACTTCGCCCCATTCCCACTTCGCCCCATCCCCACTTCGCCCCATCCCCACTTCGCCCCAGCTGTTACATGTAAAAAAAAAAATCTCATCTATTTTATTGGCTTAAAAACAATTCCAACAGATTCACTAATTGCTAACCAACCAAATTTAGCCCACCAAATGAACAAATCATAAGCAACCTCTCAAGCTATCACTCTCCCCTACCGAGAAAAAAAAGCTTGAAGTAAAAGATCCAACTTTGTTCCCAACCCGGCTATACCAACCTGTATCCCACTTATCTGAGAACGACAATACCTTTGACATCCTTATTTCACTCTTGGAGGAACCATTCTACATGGGGCAAAGTGGGGATGGGGCGAAGTGGGGATGGGGCGAAGCGGGGATCGGGCGAAGTGGGGATGGGGCGAAGCGGGGATGGGGCGATATGGGGATGGGGCGAAGTGGGGATGGGGCGAAGTGGTTAGGGGCGAAGTGACATGGGGCGACGTGGAAATGGGGCGAAGCGTCCGACACCCATATTTAATTATGTCATATTGGCTGCACCGGCTCTCTTGTTCAGTTCGCCGGAGTATTAAATCAAAGATCATTTTCTACCCAAATAGCCGGCGGTGCCGATATGATAGATAATATTAAGACAAGATGAAATTATTTTTCATTTTAATATATCAGCCAATCAGAGGAAGGCTGGAAAGATTTCCATATACGAAGTTCACTAATTTTCCTCTGTATTGATTAACAAGCCCCCAGATAGCAATTTCATGTCATCAAAGTCAATTTGAGCAGTGAGAAAATACAAGCATTTTCTTAGAAAACACTTAGCATTTTTCAGTCCAATCTCATGGGTTTGTAGACAGGGTGTTGAGTGAACTTCGTATATGGAAATCTTTCCGAAGCCTCTGTGAAAATAATGTTTACAAAAAGAAAAACCGGCGCCGGACAAATTTTCACTGTCATTCTATCCTCTATTAAATCTTTTTCATAAAGGTTGTGCCAAATTGAGTTTTCTTTGTTCTGTAGTGGTGTTTCCTTACCTGGCGCACTTCAACGTTTACCCAGACTTTCCTCATGTCGTTTTGCCAAACGTCGTTGTTGACAAACTTCAAATTCATTCAGTGAAACACTTGTACTTTTACCTTAATGCTTGCTATTTAACCTCTGTAAACAATTTCGGTGTCATGAAAGTTAATCCGAAATTCAAAAACGGTGATGTCCGGAAATTGGGCACAAAATCGGCAAAGTACGTGGCGCACTTGAATAAATCTTGAATAAATAACATTTAAGAATTTCTGTAAAGTAGATAAATTCTGATAAACCATTATTATCTCCACTTACATACCCAACAAGAAGTTTGTCAGAAAATAATTTTTTTTATTTTGGGGGGACATTTTCAAAGGGTTCACTGTGCACTTTGAAATAAAATCGGAAAATCACGCCGAAATATTTTTTTTCCCTCTAACCTTGTATAAACAGGTAGATAAAATCATGATTTCTGAACGGGAGTGTTTAGAACTTGATAAAATTTCACTTTCTGTGAAATTTTTGTTAAAGTTTTTGTTCTAGCTATGTGCTACAGGCGAAAATCAAAGTACCCCACGTTAGGGGCTGCGTCAAGTAACTCACGTCAGGATACATCAACAATGCATTCTACACGCATGCAAATGCCTGCTGATAACATTATGACAAGATGAAATTATTTTTCACTTTAATAAAAACAAGCATATATAGTACATAAACCTGTTCTCCTATATTTTGGAATCCAATTTGACAGAGATGATGAGCATGACCGTGAAGAAGAAGATGTCAATAAGTATCCAATTGTCAAAGAGGTGAGACTCGGTGTTGAGTGAATTTATCATTGGATTCATCCTTAAATTATCATACTTCAGTGCGTTCTTGAGTGCTGGAGCCTGGAGTCAGCTCAAGCCCTAAAACAGTAGCAAGGCGGAATTGATATTCGCTATGTGATAGGCCTATAGTTATGCACTATTACAGGAAATTTTGGAATCTAGATGTTCGCGATCTGAGGCAATTTCTGACCACTTTAACAAAAACATTTTTGAGGACAAGATGGTGGTGTACGCAGTGCCTGCCTTTATTGCGATGTCACTTAAAAAAAAGATTGGGTTCACTTTTTTGGGGGGGGGGGCATGACCCCCTCCGCCCGCTGTTGATCTAGTGGTGGTGAGCTCCATTGATTTTTATTTCCCCAAATGGCAATATTTTCCTTCACTGTTTTGCCACTAATGTTCCAGAGGACACTAAAACTGGTAACAACCGCTGTTAACGTAGGGTTTTAATCCCCTGGAAAGTTTAGGTCAAAAGAAAAATATTGGGCTGTTTTGGGGGCTTTGGGAGGGCTCCCAGTAAAAATGCCTGTTTAGGTAAAACGTACAGTACGTACATGTACGCATCAGAATATCCATATCATAATCCCCATTTTGGTTGATGTAACCACAGTCGGCAGGCAAGCTGATAGAGACCGGCCTGAATACGATGCAGAAAACCCTGCTGCTCAAGAGGGAAGTAGAAGTCGACAAGGTGACCCTGGAGCTTCAGGCTAAGCGGGAGAGTTTCCAGCGGCGCATGGAGGAATGTGAGAAGAAGAGAATCGAACTACAGAAGAAGCAACAAAGAGTAAGTTATAATCACATTATACCAGAGGGCAACTCCAGTGTCACGAACATTACAAATCAGACAAATTTTTGGGCGTTAAAAGCTCAGAGAATAAACCTGAAAATGTATTTTTCAAATCTAGTAATAGTCAAGGAGATTACAGACTGGGGTTTTTGGATCATTTTTCTGAATCATTGATTTATCACGTTTTGCTAGGATCAATAAGCCATTTGAGAGTGACCTATACCCTTTGGGATTTAAATTTGAAAAACATCTGGTACTGTCTCTCCTGAAGACGGTCAGAGCATACTGACCGGAACGTCGAGTTTATACCTCTGGTTCTCTTCAGAACCATTCTCTTAGTTTAGAAATTATTCGCACATGGTGTTTCCGCAAACCTTTCTTTATTTAGTATCTCCACCATGCAAAGCCTCAAATCTTACTTATCTGGTACACTGACTTGCTCAGAATGCTTGGCAGATTTTAACTTTGAATTCTCCGGACCAAAGACACTGTTGCTAATCACATGATTCAGAGCAAGCTCTTGCATAGTTACGTAAGAGACGCTCAGCATCAATACATTGTTCACAATGGGTGAGAATGGCACAAAGACACCAGACCATGCCGGCGCTGGGGTTGCTAGTGTAAGGCTTGCCCCGAATCACGTGATAAAGTAACACGTCTCTTTGGTCTGGAGAATGCAAAGTTAAAACGTGCAAAGCATTGGATTAAGTCAACGTTCCAGATTTTATTCAAATTTAACGTGCAAATGGCTTATTGGACAAAAAGGAAATAGCACGATTGAGCATGTAGAAAGCACTTTTATATACGGTATGAATAATCTTTCCCTCTTATGTCGTTATTTCCTTTGCGATCAAGATGAAAGATAGAGTCAGCAAGTTTGACAAGTTCATTCAAGAAACGGAGGCAAAGAGGCGACGAGCAATTCACAAATACCAGACGGAGTTGAAACTGAAGGACCAGAAGCAGTCGGAGTATGAACTGCTGCTGGAACAACTAGAAGACCTGAAACTTGTGTAAGTAGGATTAAGACGGATACATCAAATACCTAATACCCAGCCAAAAATAGTGGTTACCTGGTTCCATTTTTTTTCTGTTTCCATTACCCAATCTGTGCAGATTCTGACATGATTTTTCTGAAAGTTGAAGACACATTTTTGATTAGTTTTTGATGGATGTTTTTGCGTCCAAGGGAAATGATCTGACTAATAGTTAATGACCACTATGGATGACATTTCCTTTTTCATATCTTTAAAGGAGACTTAATGAAAGCTGAGCTTGTCTTTGAGTCCATTTTACCACAATACCGGACATTTCAGTTCTGAAAATAATTGTAAAAGCACATACACTCTTATATTTGTGTGCACTTTGTGGTTTTTATGGGTATAACTTTAGACTGCATTGCAGCAAGAGAGTTTGGGTTTACAGAGACAATGCACAATATTTCTTCTTGATGGGCATTTTTATGTAACAAGATCTCTTATCATTTGTGTGCAATGAATATATATTATACATTGTAATTTAAGGCATTTTAGGGGTGGTTGGAGTGGCCACCCCCTCCCCCTTTCCATTTGCTTTTAAACTTCTTGTTGAACTTCAGAACTATTCAAAATTATTCTTTTCAAACTTGAATTGCATCACATATCTTACACAGCCTTGGACAAAATTTAGTTGCTCCATAACCAAGTCTTCATTGATCATCAATAGCAGTCATTCTGCAATGCATACAATCATGCATTATGCAGGGCTGCCAACTTTGAGTAAAGAGCTGAGAGTGAGAATTTGGCTTTGAGCTTGATCAGAAGTAATCATGCTAATGTGAGCGCAACAACGTGGGTCCTGGTTCAGGGGCCCGCTAAAGGGTCCTGAAAAAAATGTGGCTTCTAGACGTTCTGTGGTGCAATCTGAGGAAGTTTTTGACCACTTAAACCAATTTTTTTAGCAAAAGATCACCATTTCAACACCATTTTCGAGTTTTATTTATTTATATTTTTTAGCATGAGAAATCCTGAGTGCCTGTGAGAACAACCTAAAATGCATGAGTCTCACGCACAATGCGTGAGAGTTGGCAGGCCTGCATTATGACTACCTAGTTATTCATACAGGATATATTTAACATTGTGTCAACTTGAGCCTGACTCTTATAGGTTTTTTTCTTGGTGATCCTTTGTTTCTTTAGGCATAAAGAGCTTTGCACAAAACTGCAGAGGCACAAGAAGTATGAGGACTACTTGATGAGAGTTCTGGATGAGATCCCTGAAAGTATGTATTGTCATTACTTCCTGAAATTGCAAGTTGTACTGTAGATCAATCCAGGCATGGTGATTTAATTGTGTGTGCACAGTGAATCCAAGCTGCTAATTTTACCCACGAACTAAGTGATTTTTTATTTGTAATGCCTCATAAGCTCCAGTCTGGTTTCATTAACATTTGAACTTATCCAGTAAGATTTGAATCCATTTATTTAATCATAAATGTGTATTGGTTTGTGTTTTTGCCCTTTCTGACCAGACTACCTTGAAGTCAACGATTCCATGCTACGTAGTCTGATGGACCGGCATCGTACGTTGAGTGCAACCAATCAGGCACTGATCAGCAGGGTTCAAAACGTGTCCGACCAAATCGACACCGACAACCAGTTGCTGGAAGAGCTCAAGTACACTCATGACCAGAAAAAATTGGTGAGTCGAAATGAACTTTTAATAACAAAAAATAGAGGTACATCTCTGTTTTGATATTTTTAAGGTTTGGAACAGTTGTCGTGTAGAGAGAAACTAATTCACAAATTGAGCCAACAATACCAAAGAAGAACCGCTGTGTGTTTCCCTGATCGATTATTAAACAAATATATAAATCACGAAGCACAAAACATGCATGAACATGGTTATTTCAGTACGCATACTTATAAGGTTAAAGTTTTATTTGAGTGATAAATGCTTTTTGGGTTTTTTCAATGCATCTCGAAAATGCATGAGTTCACAAATTTTGGGAATCACAAAACAAAAAGCCTACACAACATTTAAGTTAATGTATTTTTGTTTTTTGCACCTCTTGCAAAACGTTATCTTCATAACGTATTTGTATTCCATAGAGATTTTAATAGTCAAAGCATAGCTGTATCAAGTTACATAAACAGTCACAGTCAGTCAATCCTGCTTTATGTAGGCCAGGAGCTCTTAACTGTTAAAAACAGTCACTTGATTGATTTTGACTGAAAGGACAATGTATGAATGTATGTTTGCAGAGTTAAATGGCTTTTACCCAATGATGACACTTCTCTACCGTTGTTTCCTTTGGTAGTTGATCAATCGTCAGCTTGCTGAGCTTCAGAGCAGGCAGGAGGAGGTGACAGAATCAAATTCTCAGTTAGAGGAGATCATCTTCAATGAGTTGAACAGCTACAGAGACCATGTAAGTAAAAAAAAACTCTACCAAGTTACTTCCCTCATAAAAAGTATAAACACTTTTCAATTTCCATTTGATCCTACTTCAAATATTCATTGTTTTCAGTATCCCCGGAAACATTTCTATTAACATATGGAAACTTAAAATTTGTAAATCATTTTTGTGAAATCACTTCAGTCTTACAATGTTGAGGCTATAATCTGAGACATTTTTTTATGCAGAAGAAATCAAAGAACCGAATTGTGATGCTACATGTTTTAATTATGTTAGTGCATTCTTGCCACAGTGAAATGAAAATAATAGTTTTTTTGGTTTTCCTTTTGCAGAGTGAAATACTGGGGAGAACCCAGATGGCCATTAATGACATAGCAGACAAATGCCACAAGAAACACGACCCAGCCCTGGATTCATTGACGTACATTGAGAAGCTTCATCTTATCATGGTAAGAATTAGAGTTGTCAATTATCTCTTTAGGTCTGTCACATTACCAGAGTGCTGGCTTACCGTACAAGAGTACATGTATATTACATGTAGCCTCCTAGGTGCATCCATGTTTGCGCACAAGCCTCTGCAGGGACAGCTCAAAAAATGTTTTACGGCTTTTGTACTACTATACATGCGTATCTGCGTTTGTATTTGAAACCGATGTGTAAGTGAAGCCAATTCTAGGTAAGAAGCGAATCTAATCTACATGCATCTATTCAGGATGTGGGACTGAGTTGTGTGTTCACATTGTCAGCAGGTTTATGAATGCATGTGCATGAAACGTATGCCTCTTCACAGTGTGTTAAATGTCCATCATCGCTCTTTTTTCACCATTGAAGTGTATGAGAACTCCATAAAGTGTAATAGGGCTCGCTCAATGACGGCCATCACTATAGGAGAAGTGCAGCTGCGTATTTTATGCAATCAGGCATGCTTGTTGCTCGAAATGTGTTCGAATACGATGCAGCCAGTGCGCGTTATGCAAGTTGATGCTCAAAATGCCGATGCACCTGCATGGTCTGTAGGAAATGACGTCATAATTGAACGAGACCTATTGGTCACTTTGTGGTCTTCCTTAAGGCTTGTTCACACTTGGGGTGAAAGTGGATGCAAGGAGAATTTGATGTCGCCAAATGTTTCACAGTGAAACAAACTGGAGTTGATCTGTTCAGCTATTGCACAATTGCTTGTCATGTCCCAAATTGCACATTCACATTCAATTTTTGCACCAGGTATGAACCTGCCTTTGTTACAAGCATGGATGAATAAATGTTTTACAATTATTTGTATTTTTTTCTCAGTTGTTCACAATGGACCTGATTTCAATTGAGAAGATGGCCAGGAACATGAGTCTGGGATCACGGATGCGCAGGAAAAGTAAGAGCTCCGGTAGCGCCACTGGCTCCAAGGCTAGCAGGAACAACACAAGCATGGGGTCAACCACGCAGAAGAGATGAAATTAATAACGCTGGCGTGTGGATACTGTGCACAAGAACTCCAACAGCAGCGACAAAGGAGAGATGTGTCAGACACTTGAATCCTGTTACCGCTGTGCTCAAGCAAAGACGATGTTAGCTTGTACATTTTGATGAAACTTAGTCATGCATACTTAGTGCCATATGAATGTGAAGCAGGATGCATCCCATACACAGTGGAGCTCTCATGATTGGTCCTACAGGTCCATCTACTCCACTTTATAGTCAGAGCGCACTTACCATCACCAAGTATGTATGAACGTCCTAGTGAATGCAGCCTAGCCTCATCTCTAAGGCAGAGAGATCGTGAGATGGGAACATTTCACCAGGAGTGACTTTTTATAGATGTGACCAGTCAAGATCCATGAGGGACAAATTAAGATCAAGAGGGGGGGGGGGGGGGAGCAGGGTCCTGATATCTGGTTAACAATTCTAGTTTAGCAAAAATTGAAGCTTTCCACCCCCACTTAAGGACTTTTTAAATCCTTGGCTTCAGCTCCAGGTTCATGTCTAGTTTCAAAATCAAATTGTCCAAAACAAATTGAAATCCTGTAAACCTTTGAGTCATGTTAGAATCAATATCTCTGGATATGTTAAGGCAAACATGGACTTATATCACTTAAGCTATGTGTCATTGGTGCATGTATGAGAGTAAAGTAAAGTCTGTCCCGAGCCAATGTGGCTCATCAGGCCGGCGTTTATCTCCGGTTTCAGTAGCATGAAACGACTGAGAATATTTCTACTCCCCCTGGGATGCTAGTCCATCACAGGTTACTCCCCAGCTAATGCCGGTTCCCATTTGTACTCCTGGGTGGAGAGGGGCAAGTGGGGGTGAAGTGCCTTGCCCAAGGACACAATACATGACCAGCGGCTGAATTCGAACCCCGGACACTCTGATCATGAGTTATAAACCCTAACCACTAGGCCACACACTCCCCTGTATGAAAACCTGCATTAAAAGATTTGAAACTTTGCATTGTGGTAGTGTATACTAATCAGGTTTGCGGTAACACTGTGTGTCATAGTCTCTTTTTGAGAAGAAGTGTTGTTCTGAAAAGAACCTGTTGGTTTTGAAACGCGACATTCCGATCAGTATGCTCCGATTGTAATGGGGTCTATTGTCTCTCCTGAAGAGGATCAGAACATACTGATTGGAACGTCGAGTTTCACAACCAACTGGTTCTTTTCAGAACCACACTTCTTCTCAAACGACATTATTCCACATGGTGTTACCGCAAACCTCACCAGTAAAACCCAAAATTGTTTTTGGATGTCTCCCAGTGATAAGCATTCTAATATAATAACCACATAATATTAAACAACTTTAGCTTTTGGTGCCCTTTCAACTTGTGGACGCAGATTTGTGTGGATAAGTAATGCTGTGCTGTTCATCTTGGCTGTGTTCATGAGTTGCTGGACACCTGGGATCTGCATGCGTACTGTTTATATTTTTCAAAGCAAATCAGAGTTAAAATCATGCGATGCACAGAAATTTGTCAATAACCAAATATTATTTTCAATGGCATTTAATTTGTACAAATATTTATAAACATATAAACTAAATATCAGGTGCACTCATGTAATTTGTTTTTGTTCATAAGGCCGATTTATATATGAGAATGTCATACTACATGAGAAAGTTGGTGCAAACTGATGACGTCATGAAATTTGCTTTGCATTTGCTTTGAAGTATGAACCGGTGTCATATGAAAATCGGACTCGTATGAAAATGGGACTCTTTTTCCCTTTTATTGATTAAACCCTCTCACGTGACCAGCCCCTCTACTAATTATCTAGGCATGAGCATGCGCAATACCACCAATGAGTCCGTATTTCATAAAACCTAAATTCATGCTACACCGGCCTTCACAAAGTATGTTTTTAATGTAGGTCGAAATCATGTCACTCAAATGGGCTAATAAAACTCTGAAAAGAGCCATTAAAATATGTGAAGATGTCAAGTCGTTTTTAAGTGCATTTCAAAGTCTTTTCCATTTTTTCCCCGAAAAAGCACAGTTTTGTGTAACTCGATTTGCAAGAAGTTGAGACTTTTGACAAAATATTTGTTGTAATCTCAAAATATATAGAATCAACTGAACTGACACTTCAGAAATTAGTCATGTCTTAAGATTTTGAGCTATTTTATTGCTTCAAGTGAAAAGAAAAATTGAACAATTGAACAAAAAGCAAATGGGCCTATGCACCTTTCATTGTCCTTCGCCTGCAGTGTATCGACAAAAACACGTAAGTACAACAAGAGTACTGTTAGAGGGAAATTGCATTAAAAGTCTGTTTAGCTTGCCTTTATTCTCACAGATTTGAAACCAGAATGCATTTTATCACACCAAGGTGCAAATGAAATTCTGAAAAATTACACTTTTGCACTGATTTTGCCTGAATTAGTGTATTCCTGTGCATTAGGGGGAGGATCTAGGCATAGGGGGACAAAACAACTCTTGTTTGCATGCAACATCGCCAAAGTTTGTATTGCTATACATGTTAAAATATTTAAATGGCTTAACAAAGCCAAGGTTTGAGATTCTCTTTTTCTTCTTAAAGTACTGTTAAAGAAACCAGAAAGGGTGGGGGTTTCACCCCTCCTTTTGCAACCAAAGATCCACCATTTTTAAGTGTAAATGTTTCACCCATTCATCTAGTGTACAGCAAATTATACTACAGCAGTTGTTAAAAACACACATACATGTAGGTCATATACAAGTTACACTAGAAAGAATGTTGCAACCTGACGCCACTGTTTTTCTTCATATATCATCTCAATGAAGGTCAGTCATTGCAAAAAGATGATAAGACATGAATCTGGGACTGAGAAACATTTCCAATTGTGTTAGGAAATACTTAGAAAATGTTCTTGACTCTCCATGAACTTTGTACACAACCGCTGAGGTGGCGTCGGGTTGCAACATTCTTTCCGTTACACCAGAATGAACATGGATATGATAGGCATGCAGCGTTTCCTTGGTTCAGTTGATTTCATCGTTTTTCACTTCACACTTATGCCATCAAAATTGACGTTAAGTCTTGTAAAGCTTGAAAAAGCTTTCTGCTCCCAGTTGCATGCCTGATATGATTGGAAGTATGAGAAGGTACATTTAATTTATGAATACGACGACAGTAACGTAGCCCTTGGAGAAAGTGGAGGGTTGACTTTTTGCCCATGAATACAAAGTAAATCAAATTAGGTTTTGCCCTTCACCGACGTTTGAACACTGTATACTCAGTGTGTTACCTCCCGAGTGAAAGTTGAAAAAAATCACTCGGGTGGGACTCGAACCCACGACCTCCTGCTTTCTAGTGCAGATGTCTTACCACTTGACCACCGAGCTAACGGGATCGGCTGGCTGGTCCGAATCTGATGTACATGTTCATAGCAGCGGGTACCGCATAAACTATTATTGTTAACACACTGAGTATATAGTATTCAAACGTCGGTGAATTGGGCAAAACCTAATTTGATTTATATCACCCCGACGCAAAATTCCATCTTATAATAGAATACAAAGTACTTGAATATGAGTCCTACATGTACATGTAGATGAACAGTGATAGTAATCACTGACCATTTAATAACAGACTTCTTCTTATGACACTGTAAAACTTGCCTCCCGAGGTGATCCCTAGAGCACGCTATTTTCCAGGGGGAGGATGGCGAGTTCAAATGGATGATTTACGTTCAATGTATACAGTATTGAATCAGGCCATTCATAATCATTCTAAACCGTACCCGATACTGTTTGACCTGAATATCTAAACTCTACTAAAAAAAAATATTAAACACAACACCACTGGTCCCTGAGTTTAAAAACTAAAAATATATACATTGTATGCACACAAAAATATTACAGTAAAGAACTGACAAAAAGTTCTTCATTCTAAAATTGACCTAGAATAGTAGGCTCTATATAGAGGCTACTGCATAGCTTACACGTATGTCATGAAAGTGACGGCACTTACATGTATCAGGGGTGCATGGGATTGGGGGAAGATGGAAAACTCCACATAATAATCAGCTGAGGGTCACCGAGGGCCCCAGACCAACATAGGGTGTAATGTATACATGAATGTTACATTTGCCTAAAGATCCTTAAAAATACCAATTTCTTTTGTTCTATATAGAATATTAGAAACGTGTTACCGGTAAAAATTCAGGAATTCCAGATTACAAAAGGATTCTTAAAAAATCCTGAAATCTGGAAAAATCCTGAAACAAAATCTTGACATCAGGAAAAAGCTGCCAAATTTAATCCCAACTGATTCACTGGTTATTATGTACCTGAACAGTGTCTATTCCTTCCTCCATGGTTATACATGCAGCCAACTGCTCAAAACGCAATGATTTAAAGAAGGAACTAGGCATTTTTATGGTGCTCGTTCAAATGACGTCATTTCCTACAGACCAGCCACGTGCATCAGCATTTTGAGCGTGAACTTGCATAACGCGCATCGGCTGCGTCGTATTTCCAACACATTTCGAGCAACAAGCGCGTGTGTTTGGAACATTTTCAACACTGCGCAATGCATGCTTGATTGCGTAAAATGCGCAGTTGCTGTATAGAGATGGCTGTCATTGAGCGAGCCCTATTGTCATGATGTTATGTGCATGGCATCATATGCAGGGTATTTTTAGTTTACAGAACTTATTGCATACAGTGCTGCTACACTTTGGAGCATTTTTGGACAAAGCAACCTGCCAGCAAACAATGGCTCACAAGCATATACTGCACCTGCACTAAAATTAAGGCTACTAACCTGCAATGACCACACATCTGTCAATGGAAAATGAGGCAAATTTCGTAACTTTTTTGGTTTTCAAATAAACTCCCGCCCCACCCCTTTTTTTTTTGAAAGCTCATTTGTACCTGAACTGTATCAGGATATGGAATTCCAACATGACGTTCATATGCAGGATTTACATTTGTTGTAAGTGTCTGTCTACTGCTTGCTGTACAGAACAATTAGCGAAATGTCATTGAATGTTTGGCAAGGCTTAAGGCACTTGGTAAAAGTCTGCACTCTATTCTACATGTACTTTTATGACTTCTAATTCTACTGATTGCAGATGCTTTGACAAACATGAATTGCAATGACAGTTAAATCAGAAAAAAAAATTAGACAAGATAAGGTCCCGTACATGAAGCAAATAAACTGTTCAACAAATGTTATTGCTGCAGGGGAATAATGTACTTACATGAACATAAGATGAACTTCTCATTTAAGCTGAACTTCTGAAGTGAAAAACGTACAAATCTACAAATAAAAAATCTACAAATGTACGTTTCCTTGATGTCAAAGTTTTCACATTATTTCAATGTATTCAATAAACGTATTAAACAGTATGATGATCATTTTAAGTTGGAAGACATATCACAAGCGAAATATCAATTCTGCAGTTTAATATGTTTGCAAACAACAGTAAAGCTTTAATCCAGATTCCATTATGGGTAATAAAGTTTGATTTAAAAAGTATCGCTATGAATTTAAATTATTAATTAATCACATTTAAAAGTTAATATTTTAGTAATTTTCCAAACTAAAACCTATTTGATCCATAAATATATTATATCCTATTTTTTACATATGTGGTAAACGTTAGAAAACAAATTACACTTTTATCTACATTTTTCATGCTATGATTTCAATCGAACTAAATGCATTGAATACACGAACAGCCAAAATTACAGAACATGGCGAAATTTCGTTATTTTGTCAGCAGCTAAAACCATGTATTCTACCATCTAAATAGCAGTTAGCCTTGAATACGGTGTATGGGTTGCCATTATGTGCTGTTAAATTTGAGTTTGCTTTTTTTTTCATGAATTTTCACAACGACCTTTCTTTTTATCGAGGTGCTTTTATGTTAAAACTTTGAAGTCAAAATAAACGGACACTGTATGTTCTTTAAATGGACCATCCTTGAAAATGGAAATGTTAGAGAGGGGTAGGGAATTGGAAATGAAACTATAGCCCCTTTTAATGCACAGGGTTTTCTTTCAACCAACATGACCCCAACACATTTTTGCTGAACACCATGGTCCAGTGGTTACGGTGTTTGACTCAGGTACGATGGTGCGTGGGTTCGAACCCTGCCAGGAACATGGTTTTGTGCCCTTGGGCAAGACACTTAACTACATGTACAATTGCTTCTCTCCACCAAGAGGTATAAATGGGTACCTTTGAGGGCAGAGGGCCGAATGTCCGCTGATATCCGCTGCTGCGTGGTCTCATGGCCTGATGAACGGGGGAAAGATTGTTGATATGATGGAAAGCGCTATATAAGCATTACAAATAATCTTTTTTATAAGTTTTTGCTGAATCTTCCAAAATCCACCAACGACATATGCTTTGTACAGTACTTAGTTTTTAGAGACATAAAATCCCATGTCAAGTACTAAAAGAAATTCTCAAAAAACTCATGGCAGATTTTGAAGGTTTAGGTTGGTTTGCTTCAAATCTCAAATGTACTAATGTCGACATTTTAACTAAAATATCCATTAGATTGCATGATTCTTTGCTACTTTGTTCATGTAGAAAAACAAGAAAAAGACAAAAACCTTTCATACATACATATATGCTGAATATACCCTGTCCTATTAAATACTGCTTTTTATTTACAAAATATTTACAGAAATGCTGATTATAGTGTCCCTTGTCCATCTTCCGAACTATTTCAACTATTACACACACACAAAAACACCCAATAATCAAGGTCTTAGTTGTGATCAAAATTACCAATTTTCTACATGGGTCTAATTTTAGACATGTATGCGCAGCAGTGTAGCGAGAAATTTTGGATTGAGGAGGGGGGGGGGTTACCAAGTTTTTCCTTGAAATTTCATTTGCCGGATGGCCACGTTGATGGTTTTAACCACGTCCGCGCATAGTGCACCACATGCAAGCAGGCCATGTGCAGACAGCACGTGCAGCGCGTTGATTAGATGGGTGGCTTTACTCCTCCCTTTTCTCCACCACTTTTTTTTTTGGTCATGGGGGGTTGAACTGCATGTAGTTCTTAATCAGATTAATGCCTTCTTGCTTCAATAGTGATTTTATATTATCTACCCAACAAATAAAAAAAAAAAAGTTATTTTTTTAGGATACATGAATGGCAAATACAATCAGTGGTAACAGGAATATGAAAAATGTCACACTTTGGACTCTGAATTAATAGCATGACCCACAAGCGAAGCACTGACTTTTGCTATGTACAGCTTTACTGTAAATGTCTGTTGCACAATTTGTTAGTGAAAGCACACACACGTTCATCTGTTCCTCACCATCAGGCTCTGTGAGGATTGCAAGCTGCTCATCATTCCACAGTGTCATAGTCCAGTCCTTTTTCCTCCAGTCCGTGAATATGTTGATAAACAGCTGGTATCCACTCCGTTCACAAGTACCCCCTCACCGGCAAATAAAGTACAGTTGGGGGTGACCGACCAACGCCATCTTGCCTCACTGCAATTTTGCCGCGACGCGTAGCCGTACAACTGCGTGCACATAGTACAAATCCCCTGGTGTACGTGTGTCACACACAAGAAACGGTGCGCGTCAACCAGCTAAATGTCCCGCCCATGGGACGTCGTTGCTAGGTAAAAGGGCACCCTTTTTCATTGGCACACGGAGCCCATATAGTAGCATTCAGTACTAAATGCTACAGCTACATGTACAAATGTATGTTGACTGGTTGATCTGAAGGAGTAGGAATACATGTCTTGGCATTTTAACACACAACTGATGACACAGGTATGGAAAATGTCCCCCAAAAAAATTACAAAGGGAATTAGGCTGGGACACAAGTCAGAGTCCTTATGTGAATATTTAGACATTTTGGCAAACCTTTTTCCCAATTACCAACAACCTTAATGTCAATTTGTTAGGGTAATGGTGAATATCACAATGGAATTTCAATGAATTTTGCTTCATGAAATTTGATTTGCTTAGCTTCCCTTTTTATCGCTTTCGTGAGAAGTATGTACCGAACTTCACCCGTAAATATCAACCCAAGTACTCATATCTCATTTCCAGGCTTAGTCCTTCTACATCAACTGTGAGTGACATGGGTGGCACATTGTGTAAAGCGCTCGCCTCTCACTGCTGTGGACCGGGTTCGATTCCCGGCTCAGGTCATACGTGAGTAGAGTTGTTCATTGATTATCTCCCGTGCTACGAGGGTTTTTCTCCAGGCTCTCCGGTTTTCCTCCCTCCGCAAAAATCAACACTTTCGATCTCTGGCTGTGCTCCGTGGTCAGACATGGGTCGAATGGCGGCTGCCTAATGCGCCTTTGTAGCTGCATCCTTCGCAATTCAGATTCTGCTGCGAGTAAGGATGTTAGTTCATCAAATTACTTTATTATTTATTTCATATTATTTATTGCAAGACCTGGACAAAGGACCCGACTACAGCACTGCGCATACCAATCAAACCTTGGTCTCCTTGTTCTGTTGCTGCAATGCCTGCTGCTGCATCTGTTTGGAGTATAGCAGCCGTCGCTCCATCTCTCTCAGCAGCGCTTGCCTGTAGGCCTCGTAGTCCATCACAACGTCTTCCAGGTCCTTCTTGCAGAGTCTGGACAGCATCCCCTGGTAGGCGTCTAGCTCCTGAAGGCGGAACAGGTCCCACTTCAGCTTGTGGTCGTGCTCGGACGAGGCCTTGTAGTACACGTCCAGCCACTTGGGGATTTCTGTCAGCATGAAATAGTTGGAAAGAGAACGGCTCAAATGCCACATACAAATCTACTAGACTATGCATTGGGGCCCACGCAATGGACAGAAAGAGACAGGCATACTGTTCAACGCCCGTTCTTACACATTCAATTTTAAAGCTACAGTCCATCATTTGCAGCTATCTAAAAAGGAACTGACAAAATTATCGTTGAAAGGCATATTTGGTTTAAAGATAATAATTGGACTAAACTCCCTGTGAAATTATCCTTTCTGGCAAGCTGTCATTTTGAAAAAAACAATGAAAGAAGGCCATTTCCAATGTTGCGTCTTAAGACGCATTTTGGGGAAATTTCCGTTAGAAGTTCTTTTTTTATTCGGCGAAGTGCATGCAAGCGTTGACATGACGCGCACGCGGTTGCTATAATTCGTCGGTTCAGTGCGCGACATCGCATAGCTGCAATCGGCTGAAAGAAAACGTGTCCCAGATGCTGAATTCGGGCGCAATGCAAAACATGACTCGGCAACTTTTGATTTGAAATCAAGATCCTAGAATATTGTTTTTCTCGTTTTTCTCAGCATTCACGGAGCTGAAATTCATCAGGTTAGTTGTTAAGCACCCTTCTTTAGATTTTGAGCACTTTCGTTGCTTCAAACGAATATAATGCACAAACTGCAAATGATGAACTCTACCTTTATATCGGTTGTATGTGCTTCAAGCTATACATGTGCAATCCAGTGTGGGCACGTGTTTTTTCCCACATGTGGGGCTCTTTTGATTGGTCAAAAGCGCCATTTGCAGTTTTTGCATCGAGTTCATACAGCTAGCAGCTCAAAACTTTCACTCGACCAAAAGTATTTCAACAAGACTGGTGACAATGCAAGGACATATCATTCGATTTTGAACAAGGTGTTGATTTGAAAATGTTAAGACGTAGGCATTTACAAGAGCATTCTTGATCTTGGTATGTGTAACATTGTGAGCTAATGATCATTAGTAAGAGAAAACTCTAAACAACTGGTCTAGTTTGGTCACAGAAAGCACTAGTCCAGCACTAATCACTGGATTTGGTCCGGAAGTCGAATGTCCAATGGGCATTTCAATCCATGCTGAAATGTTGTCATGTTCTCATTAATGATCACAAGTCAATCCCAAGTCATCCAGTCCCATGTTTTTTGTTCTGTTCATACTCTGTTGTTTGTGATCGACATGTGGCCGACTTGTGATTTGATTACAACTCTCTTATCTGACATGTTGTCTGATGAACTGTCGTTCAAGAAGTAAGCCAGATATTGTATTGACCAAGACATATAATAGTGTTGATTAATCAACTACATTTTTTTTAGAACCCCAAAACAGCAAATAATTGTACACCCACCATGTGGACATTTGTCTCAATTACGTTTAACCCTAACCTTCCCAACTCCATCAAAATCCATCCCTCCAATGTGGTAGGCAAGTCACGAGTACCAAGTCCATCAAAACCCACCTATAGTAGTGGTGGTCTTGTGGGCGATTTTAGCGGAATTGGTCCTAAAGTATTATGTGAAGCAGGGTCAGTGATGGATTTTGGCGGACTTGTTCAGTACTTATAAGGAATTTTCTTGAATAAATTTACCTGTGTAGAGATATGGGTTTGGAGGAACCCACACATGTTGGCCCCCTGAGTGGTCAGTGCCGGGTGCATGAGGGTGGCCCCCTGCCCCCCTATGGGGGTAGGCGATGGGTAACTGCTTGGGCGCCGGTGGGGGAGGCTCGTAGCGGGGCATATTTCTTGCACTTGGATGGTGGTACTGGGCCATCTTAGAAATGTGACTGGAAAGAGGGGACATAAAAGTAACGACAGTGTTAAAGTATGGATGACACAATGTCCTTACAGGCAAGCGAAAATCTATATAAAATAGATTGTGAAGCAATAATCAACCTAACTACAACAGCTAGTACAGATATGCTTTGATAGATTCAGGGCTATACAGTGTAGCCACCATTACTTTACATGGTGTTTGATGTCCCATTTTTATTAACTCTTTCAGTGCCAAACTCGTACATGTACGAGGTATATTTCTTAGTACAAAAGCGCCAACCTCGTACATGTACGAGGTAATGTTCGTAAATGTTCGTACTTAAAATTGCCAAACCTCGTACATGTACGAGGTAGAGTAAATATGTTATCAAAAGGGGGCGCTCTCGCTCTTACTAATGGTACCATTTCCATGCATGTACGACCTGTATTTATTTTTTCATTCGAGTTCTTGCGAGAGGGCGCAGCACTAAATCTCGTATTTTCTGCAAAAAGTGCGGAATTCCCCCGTGTTCAGGCCAGTATTTCAGGGTGTATCACTATGTTTGTGACTACTTTTGACTTTCCAATATATCAAGGATATACCAGAGAGCAACAACAACAAATTTAGTGAGTAAAACTTATTTACTTTTTTTTTTACAGAATTTCGAACAATTAACAAAAACGCTCGAAGTTGGGCACTTTAGGTTAAACTTTTCAAATTTCGCAGGCACTGAAAAAGTTAAGTTCAGTACAACAAATACGACATTTGTTCACTGCGCATGCGTGGGATTAGGCTGGATCCAGGACAGGCTTCTAGCAAAATAATCAGGTGCATGCAGCCCCTTATTCATAACTTCGTCATTGCTGACAACGTTTACTTGTATTTTCATTATTTTCATGAACAGGAAATAAACGTTTCAAAAGAAAAATGATCTCCTGCAACCTGATATGGTTTAATAGGCCAACAAAAACATGCTGTTTCCAGTTATTCAACCGACCCTAAACTTTGGCTGTACATAGAATCAGCTGTTTTTTGTGGGTTTAAAGTTTACATTTGATATGTATTTTTAATTTCTATTCATACTATTTTGGAAGTGAAAAATACCCCAAATGAAAGTCTGAAATATTTGTAAGCATGCAATAATTAAAGAGGTTGTGGAATGCTCGAAGACATTTCCGTCATTTTTCGGGTATATGTAGCCTAAGGTGTGATGAAATAAAAACGACTATTGTGTCTGTCATGAAATGAGTACAAAAGGTGCTTTTAAGAGCTGTTTTTCAGGTCCTGTTTCGACCCGAACGTGCAATTCGTGTAAAAGTCGTCATTGGGGGCAGCAAACAAAACATAGTAAATCGTGACGTAATAAACAGGACTCCCGATGCAGCGTAGTATAAATCGTGACGTAATAAACAGGACTCCCGATGCAGCGTAATATAAACGAGTCCAGTGTAGTATAAATCGTGACGTAATAAACAGGACTCCCGATGCAGCGTAATATAAACGAGTCCTGTTTATTACGTCACCCAGGTTCACATGTGGATCTGTTTTCTCAAAAAATATCTACCAAGGGTTTTTCTTTCACCTCTTAATCTGAGCATTTTTCACTGTCTTCCCTCCACAGGTTTCTTGTGAGTTGCTGGCTGCAGTGCCTTGACTGCTTTTGAGGAATCCTTAGTGTCATGACCAGAAATAAAAATTAAAAGAAGTACATGTCTCTCTAATTTCTTACTTGATGTAGTAAACACCATGCTCCGGGGATTCAACTTTCTCCCAGCCGGCCGGCAGTCCTTCCTTCTCCATTGGGTGACTCCAGTGAGTTGTTTGGGTATTATGGCTGAAAATGCAGACAACATCAGAAGACTCAACTTGACTCTAGTGAAAGGCTAATAGCACTCAAGTCCAAAAACTGTGTGAAAATATATTTGCGGTGACTTACGGTACAAAATAATGTTTGCATACTTCGCGTTATTAACCGTCAAGTAGTGGCTGTTTATCCGGTACAAATATGTGCCGTATCACAGACTCCCACCTTGTGGTTTGATAGCGCACAAACTAATATCCCGAAACCAGACTTTTAACGTATGTCCCAATTCCTGGTTTCATCATCGGTTTTGGGCCATTTCTTAAGCCCTTGATGGAACTCCGGCTAAATTTGTCCTGCTTTTAAAAAATAGTTTGGTTTTTTTCTATACACGTATAATCAAAAATAGTTTCGTATGTTGCAATTTGGTTTGACGTTAAAACTTATTTCAGACCTGAAGCCAAACCAGAAATAAAACAGAAGCTTCCCCTTTTGTTAACTGTTTACGTAGATCTTTGGTAGAAACGTCCGCAGAAACTGTCAATTGGGTACCATGCAATATATTTAGGTCTCTGGATCTTCAAACTGGTGCCTTGTGTTCTTATTCCATTCTGTAATTTGGTGTTTAAATATCAGTGCCTCGAATTGATGTGAATTGAGCATAAATTTGACTTGACTCGACTCGACCACACATTGTGACTCGACTCAACTCGACTCGACCTTCTTGACCGCACTCGACTCGAGTCACTTTCTTAAAATGACTCGACTCAACTCAAGTCACAAATTTCAGTGACTCGTTACAACTCTGATAGCAACTGACAATTAGTTTTCCCCTATGGAATAGACCGATCAATTAAAGCCCTGCCCACTGCGCACGTAGGCAACAATGTACACATGCACCTCGCCTATGCTGCACTGTATGTTCCAATCACACATCACATGCAGGAACACGCACATCGGACTTGAAATCAGGGCTTTCATTGGTCAAAGTATCACGGGGGTGCATAGTGGATTGGTCTATTGAGGAGAAACAAATCCATTCTGGTGTTAAAGCTACAGTCCATCATTTGCAGCTATCCAAAAAGTAACTGACGTAATCATTGTTGAAAAAGATACTTGGTTGAAAGATAGCAAGGGGGCTAAACTCCCTGTGAAATTATTCTTTATGGCATGCTGTCATTTTTAAAAAATCAACAAAAGAAGGCCTTTCCAACGATGCATCTACAGACGCACCTTTGGAAATTTCCGTTAATAATTCGGTTTTTTTATTCAGCGGAGCGCACGCAAGCGTTGACACGACGCACATGCGCACGCGGTTGCTATAATTCGTCGGATCAGTGCGGACGCTGATCTCAGACCCATTTCAAAACAAGATTCAGCAACTTTTGATTTGAAATCGAAATCCTAGAATGTTGTTTTTCTCGAAATATACAGCTGAAGCTGAGCTGAAAGTTCGTCGGGTTAGTTGTTCAGCACCCTTCTTTAGATTTTGAGAACTTCTGTTGCTCCAAACGAACAAAATGCACGAATTACAAATGATGGACTGTACCTTTAAGAAACTACACACCAACTATAACAACCTTTCACTTTACTACATGCATATTAACTGCATACTCACTCTATAAAAAAGATGCGTCCCCTCATTGTTTGATCAACCGTCCACCCTGGGGGAAGGGGAAGGGCCAAGTTGCCTCCTGGAGGGGGCGGATGCCTCAAGTTTCCTGCTCCAAAGAAAAAACCAATGTGAGAATGGTCAGCTGCATGACTGTCTCATTCCTAAACCCCCTTCAGTTTATTTTTTTTTTAACCTTCCTACAAATGATGTAAAAGTCTAAACCAGCAGTAAAGTGCGGGGCTTAATAAATCAGGCATGATAAGTCAAACAGATAACAAATGGTCTTTTGTTTTCAGTTCATTCTTAAAAATATCAATGAAATTAAAAAAACACGTTTCCTTTGTTCATCCATGAATGACTTGTGAAATGACTTGTGATATGACCACAACTCTGGCATTTACAAATGTACAAGTACACTGTACAAAGTTTGGTTAATTACCTATTGATGAACTGACTGGCACCATGTCTTGTACATACTGCCCCCGAGATGGTTGCGCAGCCAATGAAGGTGTGTAGCGACTGCTGTATGCTGACACACCGGGTTCTGCAAGCAACAAAAGCAAAAAACACAAATGGGATGATGTAACAAACATTGCTAATTTGCTCCTCTATCTTTGTCTGAGTAGCAACTCTTATTTCTTATCAAACTTTCACTGTTAAACAGAGAGTAGAGGAGGTATTTCAGAAACATACCGTTCTTCCAACGCAGCAGTTTCTAAAGTCCTTTATGTGCACAATTCATTGTGAATATGAGAGTTTTCTTTTTCTCAACCCTAATCCCCTAGTAGTTCCTCAGGACTACCCTGCTAAATCGAACAGAGCCCAACCAGAGTTTCCTGCTCAATTCACTGTGCCTTATTTTCAGTTGTCTGCTGAATCCAACGGAGTCCAACTTGGTGTTATAATGCAGTTCAGTTGCCTGCTGAATCCTACATGTTGCATCAGGAATGTACACAAGGGGTTTACTGCTCAATCCAACAGGCTCCATCGGGTATATGACACAGTTGGATCCTGTTGGATTCAGCAGGGTTAGGGTTAAGGACTGAGGACATTTCTTGAATATGGTCCGTGGAGGGGTGACCACTGCCTGAATCCTGCAAAATCCTGCAGCAGTGACTGTCAATATGTTGAGGCTTGGCCAGTGACATCCTGGAGTAGTACGGAGGATTTCAAGCATAATCCAGGCCTCTATTTATGCATGGCTGAGCAAAAAACAACACAAGGTCTGGCCCAAGACCTTGACAAAGTGCATCCTACAAAATCAGTAACGCACTTTTGCCATGTAACCTCAATTCCTCCACTTTGACAAAGAGGATTTTGAAGGATTCAGGGCGGTTAGGGTTAAAATCCACCAGAAGGATTTGGAGTATATTGCAGAACCGAGGTGTCGATTTACCTCTAAATGGGGCTTATTGTTCCTTAAACAGAAGAATTGGAGAGAATCCGGGAAGGTCTCTGGCAAAAATACAGAGATATATAGTTTGGGTTTATAACCGGACACATATCTATGCTGATACCTGCGCCCGTCGAGGCTAGACTCTGTACTGAAGCGTTGGGTGAGCGACTGTAACGCCCAGCACTGACGCTCTGTGCTTCGTGTGCTGTGCTGGGGTGCTGTACGGAGCTTGGAGGGGTGCGACGACGGCTCTTGGCTGGCCCATGACGTACCACTGGAGATATATAACCTAAAAGAATGAAGAACATGGAAGTGCATTGCAATCTGAACTTCTTGCAATATTCAGTCAGTTTTTGCATCTTTATTAAATTCATTAAATCTAAACTCGTAGTGATACACAAAGGTGATTAGAGTTTGTGGCTATGGAAATCTGATTTCGGCTGGCACTTTTCCTTCTTTTTTCCTCAACGAATATTTTCACTGGTTTATCCCCTTCCTGCAGTAAATACATTGTTTTTGTCTTACTTTATTAGTTTTAAAAAACACTTATAATAGCCAGATTAATTCACTTCCCTTTTGTAAAATTCCAGATTATAATAGCTATACATCAGACGTGTCAGATTTGAACCAGCCAACGGATCCCGTAAGCACAGTTATCCAGTGGTAAGACATCTGCACTAGATAGCAGGAGGTCGTGGGTTCGAGTCCCACCCAAGTGATTTTTTTCCAACTTTCACTCGGGAGGTAACACACGGAGTATTCGTTGGTGAAGGGCAAAACCTACTATTGATTTACATTACCCCGACGCAAAAATTCCATCTTATGAATAGCTCATGATGGTTTTCTCATGCATTACACCCTTTAGTTTCTTTGCAACTGGATGCAATTGTAAAGTACATGCATCTTGAGCCCCAACTGAAACCAAGTTTAACTGTTCCGGAATACCCTGCAATAGCCAAGTGTAATACATTTATAAATTAACACTATCCAATAGGCGGTTGAAAGTCCACAAGGCTGGTCGTGAACTTAACTTGTCACTTTTATTTAATTCCTCTATCGTAAAAAAACTAATCCCTTATAAATAACAAACAATTGGGCGTAGGGTCCTATTACAGGGAACCTGTTTTTTGTGATCCGCTGATCAGACTCACTTTGCAGAATAGGTGATGATTCTCGCTTGGTGTATTTGCCGGCGATACCCTCGGAAGTCAAAGGCTTGGAAGAGTCCTTCTTTCGAGAGAGCAGCATCTTGGCCTTCCCGGTCAAGCAGATGAGGGTCTATATTTGTTGGTGTCCTCTCTGTTTATTTCTGTTGTAATGATAATATTGTTGAGAAAACTATAAATCGTGAATGCATGAAACATAAGTGTGTATATATGCCAATAATGTGGGCGATCATGTATCGTAGGGCCCCTGTTCTGTTGCGATCAAATTAGCCCTAACCCCCTAGGCCTTTTAGCTAGGAACCATCCCCAATCCTCCAAAATGCTCCAAAATTTTACAAAAGCGCCTAAATTCGTCACAATTTTTAGACAGTCCTGCCTCAAAATGCATTCATCCTCAATCCTCCAAAATCCTCCTCATCCAAAAAAAGTTGCACTTATGTTCAAAGGAAGGTAACCCAGCCCCTCAATCCTTCAAAATCATCAGACAGTCCTGCCTCAAAATACCATTCAGCCTCAATCCTCCAAAATCCTCCAAAACCACATAGAGGATTTTGGAGGATTGAGGAGGGTTAAGGTTTGAATCAAGAATATTTTTTACTACTACATTGTAAAACGTGACATTATCAACATATTAAGCAGACTTCTCTCAATGTTATGACACCTTTTTGGTAATTTTGAACAGTTTCTTGGGGTAAAATTTATGATTTTTCTACGCGGTTTACGGGCTTGTTGGTGCTGTGTACTGTGTAGTGCGACTTACATGTACGTGCTCGCGGTACATCGTGCGGTGACCGCCATCTTTATCTTCGTGTAGCGTTTTGTCATTGTCATCGTCATTTTACCCCCAAATTTCCCTCAAAATTCAAAACCCTGCCCTTTATCTATGACCTGTATGTTCTTAATGTTGCCAACTAGTTTGTTAGGTCAAAGAATTTAAAAGTGGATTTTGTTCCCTTACAGGAACCGGGCCCGTAGATACACGATAGCCATAATACATGTATTGGCACTTGAAGCGGCATTACGGCCTGAAATCCCAGATCAATCAATTTGACTGGCTGCCTCAATGTGTGCATCCAAAATGTGCTCTAAAACAACATTTTTCTTAAAAAATTTTGACGATTGTGTAGTTTAAACTGCGAATGCGATGATACACACGGTTAGGACAAGAACTAAGATTAAAAAAAGTCGCATTTGTAACCAAAGTACTGTTGAACATTATAAAAATTGGGGGTCATTCCGTGTCAAATCACCCCAAAAATATTAAAATTTAAACCCCATCCCCTTCAAATTGGTTCATATTTAGTTTATGGGGTAATTTAGGCTGAAAAAGGTCAAATTTTAAGTTTTAGTGCTGTTGGACAAACGGTTTTCACGCTACTGCCCTCCATTGTTTGGCAATTTTGGTCAAAATGGGCGTGGCTGCCAATTTTCAAATGACCATATGTATCTCCATAACCTGTGGGCCAAATTTGTTATCTTGGTTTCTTTTGAAAGGTTATATATCATAAGAAATTCAAATTTACCATTATTTTTCATTTTTAACAAAAATATTATACCCCCAATTTTTTGATATTTTGTAGAAAATGTGTTGGGGTATAATTTTTATCAAAGTTCATCTCAAGGTCATGTGATCCACAAGGTCAAATTCAAGTTCAAAGTAAAGGTCAAAAGGTCATCATGCTTCAAATTACTCTGACATGAAAAGTAATGGTAAATTTGGATTCCCTATGATGTTATCTTTCCAAAGCAACCAAGATTAACACATTTGGCCAACAGGTTATGGAGATGTGGCCTTTTGAAAATTGATGGCCACGCCCATTTTGACCAAAATTGCCAAACAATGGGGAGTGGTATCACACAAACTGTTTGTCCAATGGTGCTAAAACTTGAAATTTAAGCTTTTTCAGCCTAAATTACCCCACATACTAAATATGAGCAAATTTGAAGGGGGTGGGGTTTAACTCATTGGGTGATTTGACACGGAATGACCCTTGGACTTGGAGTTATTAAAGAAGATTGCTTTAGCCGAAGCTGCAAAAGTCATTTTTTTAGAACGATTAAAAACACTTAGAACTTAACAGAAAAAGGTGTTATAAAATACACAAACCACAATGTTTTCACATTGCCGAAGCTTCCTGGATTCATCTTGGGTGAAATCACAAGGTGAGGTGAAAATTGGGAAAGAATGTTGCAACCTGACGCTACTTCAGCGGTTGTGTACAAAGTCTATAGAGAGTCTAGACAATTTTAGAAGTAGGCCTATTTCCTAACAAACATGACAAAATTGGAAATATTTTTCAGTCCCAGATTCATGTCTTATTGTCATTTTGCAATGTCTGACCTTCCCTGAGATGATATACGAAGAAAAAAGCAGCGTCAGGTTGCAACATTCTTCCAGAAAATTGGTGTGTTTGGCGGCAGGTAAGTGGTGTCCCAGATCCGCTCGTACCCCCCGCCCTGCAAACAGGGCGCTGGGAAGGGCAGATGAGCTTCAAGTTCACAGAATCTTGTGAAGGAAGTGAGGATGACATTCTGGGTCATTTTTCATGACCTATGTATAAAGCATCTGGCTGCAGCTGTAGACCGCAGTTAGCCAATGCGCGCAAATGCTATCCGAAAAGTTTGCGATAGAAATGCATACACACCATACCGGATGTGATTTCTTTTTCATTGCGGACCATGTGGACACATTTTGAGCGTCGAATGATATGCATTTCGACCCTTCGTGATTTCGAAACGGAGCCTGACCAACTGATGGGAGTTGAAAATTTACGACACAGAGCAGATTTTCCTATATTATTATGCTTTTCATCCAAAAAAAGGCGCCGCATTTATGAATGGGAATAAAAGAGTGATGAATAACTCAGTCTTAACGGCTGTTTTAAAACAGGGTCGTGGTCGTGATTACTTTCAGGTCACAGGTCACACAAAATCTATCCAATCAGAGCGTTAATTTGTCAGCCCTTCCCAGCGTCCTGTTTGCAGGGCGGGGGGTACGAGCGAATGTCCCAGAATGGAATTCTTTCCGGCGCGGGCTACACTGCCTACTTTTAAAGGGAATATACAACATTTGCAAACATCGAAAAATAAAACTACCCAGTTTTTACGAAATACCTAAATAGGATGTTGGTAATTGACAGTCTAAAGCATCCTGTAAAGTTATGGCACCTGGTGTGAAGTCATTTTCAAGAAAATGGTATTTTTGTAAAAATTTCCAGCGGTGGTCGGCCGACCACCGTTGGAAAAACCCAACTTCATCTACTGCTCCAAATTTACCATTAATTCAGTCCAAATTGTGTTTGCTATTGGTTACATGTTCATGAACGGGTGCAGGCCAGCTAGACTGGTACCTTTACCTTACAATTTTCCAGCATCTGCAAATTGATCCATTTTATATTTAGTGGAGTCAGGGAACCAGACTACTTGAACAGTTTTGTTTTTCTTGGTTTTTCCAGCATTTTTGAACACAAAACTTCAAACATATCACTGTAACAATATTTGATCTATTACTAACCCCTGAAATAGTTCATTTCTGAAAATTACAGCAAAAGCCAATGATGTACATTCCCTTTAAGGGTGCAGTGAACTAATTCAAGTGAGAATTTCTACGCGAGCTGATTAGCATAAAAAGTGACCCCACAGCCTACCCACAGTTTCTTTTGAAAATGGAGACCGTTTGGCTTTAAAAACGGTGGAATTGTGTAAATGTAAGCCAAGGATCAACTCCCTGGTTTTTGGGCTTCCATCTGAGGGCAGGCTTGATAAAATTACGGTTGAAAAATGGGTCCTATTTATTTGCCTGAGAAAGTGGAAGGATGCCACTGGTAAAACGGCTACATGCAGGCTTGGGAACTATCACTTTTCGGGAGTTGATTTTGTTTTGGTGTGAATATTTAAAAATGTAATCGGCTAATCTACCCAAAATTGAAAAGAAATGAAAAGATGAAGTACAACTTTTGCACCCTTAAACTTAAGATAGTGGATATTTTGCCGGAGGTAATGACGGCAAACTAACGTTTACTAAAGGTTTGCCGGCGGCAATCCATATCAACAGAGGGCGCTGTACTCTTTAAGATAGGGCTGAATAATAAGATGTATTAAATTCCCATCAAAAGATGTGTAGCACGTTTGGTGTAATGGTTAAGCAAAAGGTCTGGTGAGCGGGATGACTCGGGTTCGATCCCAATCCCCGCCACATTTTTAAGGTTTTTTTTCCCATCCCCAAATAAATAAGAATATTCTTCTTTTATTATTTTAACATGTCTCAAACATTTTATTGCAGAGTATTACATTTTCTTTTTCAGATTTGTGGCTCTGGAGGATTTTTTTTTTAAAAGGGAAATAAAGTCCGAAATTATAAAATGGTCTGAATCCCATCTTGTGAATACGAGGTCACAACGATAATATTGGCATGGAGCCAGACTAAAATTTGTCACCGGAAAATGTTTAAGTAAAAAAAAACCCAGTAACTGCGCATGTTCAGTGCATATCCGGCAAACTAACGTTTACTAAAGGTTTGCCGTCTCCGGCAAAATATCCACTGCCTAAGGCAGTGACAATGAATTAGCGCCCTCTCTTGTTTCCGCACGGAGCAGAATTGAGTAGCCTACGCGTTACGGAAAATCGGCGTTGGGTTAAACGCCGACTAGCCAAGTCTGTCATGGGATTCCTTCCTCTGTGGGCCAAGCTAGCCACAAGATTTTTGAAAAAGTTCAGATTTTACCACAAACAATCGCACTTACTTCATTCCAAAGCCTTACAAATCTGGTCCAAAATTGGTTCTTGTTTCCACACTTTCTCCTTCCGTACGGACTGCCATATTGATTGTTCGTGAAGCTGAAATTGTTACCTCCAATGACGCCTAACCGTGAAAACCAGTGACGTAGCCCGTTTATGTGTATTTATGTCGTGTGGGTAAACCTAGCAACGAGCGTGCACCGCGCACATTGATCGTGTGTTTTGCATGCATTGCATTGCACGTACGTACGAAGACTGAATGAAAGCTGTCGGGTGAGCTGAGATCGCCCTTCAAAAATTCATGTTAAAACCATTTCATCTGTTCGTTTTGCATGAATCCACACTGTTCATCGTTTAATTGAGGCTCATATTCATATTTCATCGTCATTTTTGTCATTGAATATTTCGACTTTGTGAAATATTTGGCATGTCAACTAATGCAGAACAACCTCCAGTGGAGGAGCAGAAAAACAACCAGTCACCCAGTAAGCCCGGAACCCCGGCTGGATCTGTCGTGTCGGCTACCACACCGCCTCCGAACATGGCTCTTAATCTCAACCCCAAGGAGCAGGAGTTCACCAACGCCAAGGCATACCTCTTGAAAGCAAGCGCAAAGTCAAATTTAAATTTGTACGTAACTTTTTATGTCATTTCATTAACTTTACGCAATTTTTTGTACATGAATCTTTTGAGTTTGAAATTTGTATTGCAACCTATTTTTCAGTAGAAATCGTAAAGTTTTGGACCCCATTTCATATAGCGAATTAAACAACTTTGCACGTACCCTACTGTTAAAACAAGGAAGAGTGTTGTATTTTCTTCCAAATTACTATTCAAAATGGTACAAACCTGCTGCAAAAGTCACTTTGGAATGATAAACAACAAAAAAGAAGTTTAAAGTGAAATAAACAGAGAGGGGTCCCAAACTTGATAATGCCTTTTTACCATTATTTGTTTGTAGAAATAGTTTCGTAAAAATGGTGCCCTGATGCCACTTCAGCGGTTGTGTACAAAGACTATGGAGAGTCAAAAAAAATTTTTTTTAAGTATTTCCTAAAATTGGAAATGTTTCTCAGTCCCAGATTCATGTCTTATCATCATTTTTGCAACGACTGACCTTCATTGAGATGATATGAAGAAAAAAGTGTCGTCAGTGTGCAACATTTTTCCATAGTTTCTGCCTTATGTGACTCTGAGTATAACTAATTTACATGCAGTGAAATACAGTGGAATTTTAGGCTCAAACACTTGATATTCAATTCCTTACACTACAGCTAAACGTTCCTGTTGCATGTCTTGACAACAAAGGCATTTTTCAATTTTGGGACTCCTGTATTTTTATTTTTGTTTTGCTCTATTGTTTAAATTCTTAGAGTAGACAGTTTTTATCAATCCAAAATGACTTTTGCAGCCTCTAACTACAGTCTTTTTGTTTAGATGAACATTACTACAGGGTTTTATCATTTTCAATGTTACTGTAGAAGAAAATGTGACATTCTTAACAGTTTTAGTTCTAACATAAGAGTGGATTTTCATTCCCTGCATTTGGAACGGAGTCCCTAACTTTACAATTACCACAATCAAACTGCTGTTTTGTCTTCTTAATACTAGGCAGGGGATTACAGGGTAGTTTGTTCAGATACTTGCATTATTATCAACTGAGCTGTCTTTTATGTAGGGCCAACATGTCATAGATAATGATACATGAATATGATAATGTCTTTCAGGCTAGGAATTTATATTAGTCAAATGAGTCCGACAGGAGAAGCTTGTAACATCTCTTGATTTTCTGTTTTTCAAAGTCAGTCATTGACTCACATTTGGGCCTGTATTACATTACACATGAAACAAAATTTGTGATTTAGGTTAGCGAAACCAGTTTAGTGGCAGAGGAAATGATGTTTTCATGTGAACTTTTCAGTTTTTTCTATCTGGGCAGAGGTTACATGTAGATGATATTAGAGAGACTAAGTTAAGCGTTTTTACTGAACGCGTACGGCAACGCGTACTGGAAGCTTCTTTCAGTACGCATTGCCGTTCGAGGATGCAATAGAGTTTAAGTTGTCGGAGCCCCTGCTGAAATACGTGTTTCGTATAACCACGGGAGCAACTATGGCAGCGAGTGTCGACGACACTGCTTTTGCGTATTTGATAAGTGAGGAATTAACTGATGCCGATGAGGACTTAATTTTGTTGGAGCATGGTCTACGAGTGAAAGTACCAAGAGTTCTTTGCGCAAGGCTTGACACGAGTAGCCTCACGATAGTGAATGTCTAAACCTATTTTAGACTTAGCCATGATCAGGTTAGACAGCTAACTACTCTACTGAGTATTTTGGCGTTGCGAACGGCAAGCTAGCAGTTGTACGTGTGTTGCGAACGCAAACGTTCACGTGCGTATCCATGACGCAACGCGGGCCGTTGGCGTAGGCGTTCTTGCGAGAACGCGTAACTTAACCTCTCAATTACCAACTGTGTTAGCTGTTGACTATATGAAAAGCACTCATTTTTACCCAGGATTGTCCCAGGTAATAATGTGCAGTGAAACTTTGTTATAGGCACAGACAAATGATTATTAGCTGAACTACAATATGATGCACAGTGCTCTCCCAGTACAGTTTTCCCAATGCAGGTCAGATCACGGAGTGCTTTGTTGGTAGTGGAGTTGGTAGGTTTCAGTTTTTAAGTTGTTTAGCTGAGGAGATAGAATTTGAGGCTAGAAATTGAGAGCGTCTCTTAAAGTGAGTATTAAATCTACAGGTTTTAGTTAGGAAAAGTCCCTGAAATGGACTTCATGCATGTGGGCATTTACTTGTATTTTATTTGTACATTTGATCTATTGGAAAAGGTATATTTTTGTAATGTTTTAGACATTATGATGGACATAGTTTTAAAGGGGTTGAACTCAACAAAATATGTAAAGTCATTACTGTCTGTAGGTGTTTTTTTTTTTACAGTTATTAGGAAACTTGCATTTAAATATAATTCAAATCAAGTCATTCCACAAAAATAATTCTGTATGTGACGTTGTTTTGTTTGTATTTTCCTTGTACAGGTATGATCATCTGAGTCGGGTGCTCACAAAAGTTCTCGATGAAAGGCCTGAGAATGTTGTTGGTAAGGGACAATCACAGTTGAAAAGATTTCATAAATTTTTGCATTTTGAAATAAATGTTATATTGAAATTTGCTACTTTTGGTTTTCCAATGTGATGCCGATTTTGAATACTTCTTCATAAATACCTGAGGCAGTTTACCCATTACTATTGGTTGAGAGCCCGTCACATGGGTAGTTTTAAACCACCGGTAAAACACCGCTGCTGCGTTCTGCGCCGCATTGCGCTGTATGCGCCACTCGCGCACTGGACCATAAAACAAGATTTTTAGTGCTACTGGTGCGAGGCACATGCCATAGAATGGTGTTTCTCAAAAAAAGAAATAAAAGTCTAGAATGAAATTTTTGATTGATTTTGACTTTTTTGACTGGAAAAGTAGTTATGAATGGGACTAAATATGTACTTGGCCAATTTTAAACAACATTGTTTATAACCTGCTGGTGGCCTGGTCGCAGATAATGTTCCTTGCCTTCGACTCGGGCCATTACCCATGATCATGCCCCTAGCCGGATTTAAATGTACTTGTTTAATACCGGCCAAACACATATTAATTCCCTTAATTTTACAGTGCACTTATATCAAGTCAAATAACGGTTGTACAAGTTGTATGGGCCTGATGTTTTGATCGCAAAGGAATCTTTCTAAAAGGCCGCTTGATCAAAATATTAGGTCTCCTCAGATAATCGTCAGTAATCAGTAAATTTAGTTATTCGTGTGGTAATCAGTATAATTAATGTTGTCAACAGATGTCTTTGAGGATATCAGCAAGGATGTTAAGAAGTCCAAGTTCACATCCAAGGTAGACACCATCTTGGACAAAGTGGACCACTCCACAGCAGTGCAGCTGGCTGAGTCACAGAGGGCGCTGTTTGAGGTGACTGTCCTGATTCCATTAGTCCCCGTACCGTCCCAAAGCACCCTGCCTGTTACTCCTTATACCGCCCCAAATTGCCCCAGCATGCTAAGCTTTTATGGATTCATCAAGGAGTAAATTCAGTTCAGTGCAATGTAATAAATTGCTATTTACAGTAGTTATGAAGTATGCATAATTCTGAATTGGCTGGCGCATGTTGGGAAATTCCAACTTTCTTGGAAACAAATCCAATTTCTGTCCAATGGATTCCAAACTACTCGCATGAATGGTGAAGAATCCTTAAAAAAAAATTCTGGATCCAGACCCAGATCCGGATCACTTCCAAAATCGAATTGATTTGTACTTGTACCAAGGACCACCCCTACAAAAATGTTCATGCAAATCCATCCACAACTTTTTGAGTGATCTTGTTAACAGACAAACCAACCAACCAACCAACAAAATCCGATGAAAACATATAACCTCCTTTGGTAGAGGTAATAAACTACCCCAATGACTCAAATCACACATGGGGATTATTAATACATTCATGTATGTAACTAACACCTTTGGAGACATTCAGTAATATAAAGCATGTCATCTTGAGAATCAAATTCATTTGGTTTAGCGTGTTATGGTTTTCCATGTAGATGGCAAGTGGAACAATGGAAAGTCCAGATCAATTATGCAGACTTCAATGGAGCCCTGTAGGTCCATGCCTCGATCTGAAAGTAAAGTATTGTTTGCTTAAATTTGCAGAAAAATCAAGATGAAGCTGAGCATGAGGCAGGGGGTGAGGAGGAAGTGGACACTCCACTGCCCAACCTACCGGAACTGATGTATTACTTCGAGCAGGCTTCGGTGAGTTGATGTCCAACAAGCATTACCATATTGTTTACTTTACACTTACTTGTATGTGTTTTTCAATTTGTGACTTCTTCTAACGAGTAAAGTTAAAGTGAAAGAGTTGACAAAAAGCTTAAGATGGAGAGGATTTGAGGAGCAGATGTCCGTTTACCTATATTTTCAAAACATTAGTTTGCAGACCAACTTATTTTGCCTCTAAAAAGCTCCTCATGCAGTCTGCCTATTAATTTGTCGGTGTCCACAAAGTCTATAGACGAAACGTCACTTCGTGATGCACCAGATGAATTATGCAAAACTGTTAAGTGGGCCATGACTGTAGTCTGGATTTTAAAATGAAATATTGATGAATTTCTCTTAGTTTCTCCGATCGAGTCATACTTTTGTTTCAAAAATTTGCAAAAAGTAAATTGGCTTTTGTGCTTTACTTGTTGAAATATTGAGTTGTATACATATTAATTCAAGGTCTTGTCATTTGGCTACCCTGGAGAACTTTGGATATCTCCATTCATACAATTTCATCCTCACCTTTGCTGTGAAACTGAAGGGAAAAATGACCAAGGTTTTGGAAGAAATTTGTCCAAATTGGTTCTGTGACTAGTTTGACTTTCATTATTGTTCTACCCATGTTCAAGTTGTTTTATAAATGTGAATGTGATATGAACAAACATTTTTCGTTTACAAACATTTTAAATGCAAAATTAAAAGTTGGACGTGATCTGCTCTCCAAGTTTGGCTGTGAAAATCATCAATAATGTCTAAATATTTTAAGCAGCAGATTACTTGATCATGCACATCCCTCATACATTTACAGGGTGGATAGAAAAAAATGAAACCGAGATATTATTGCTAATTGTAATTGGAACAGAAGTAGGGCACGTGTGAATCAAAGGGAGATATCCTCTGTTAGGGTTGAATCTCTTTAAAATGACTCCCTGGTCATGTCATTACATTCGCGGTTGACTAAACAGTGACCAATTTTATGAAAGGGTCTATTTAGAGAATTGCGCCACTTTTCACGGTGAAATCTCTTTTTTCCCCTCCTGCCTTGATTAGCAACCATAGCCTTTCACTCTGTGACAAATGACACCAAAAAAAAACACAATTGAAAAGTGGCGTCATTCTCTAAATAGACCCTTTCATTAAACTGGTCACTGCTCAGTTAACCATAAATGTAATGACATGACCAGGGTGTCATTTTAAAGAGGAGATTCTGTTCCAATTAGCAATAATATCTCGGTTTCGTTGTTTTTTTTTATCCACCCTGTATAATGAATGACAAATATTAAGTACAGTATATTGGGTTTAATGTTTTTAAATGTTTTCGGGCCAAGATCAATCCTCAATACCCCTAAAATTTTACATTAAATCTCCTCTTATAGATTGGCATTGGTCGTGAGGAAATGATGAGAATCTTCCTGGCGCTGAAGCAGCTGGTGGACAACTATCCCCTGCAGACCTGCCGCTTCTGGGGCAAGTTGTTTGGCACAGAGAAGAACTACATCGTGGCCGAGGTGGAGTACAGGGAAGGGGACGAGGAAGAGGAGGAGGAAGAAGAGGTCGGTGTTGCGGTTATTTGTCTTCAGTTGTTCCTCTGATTTTCTGCTTCAGTTGAAAACAGTTGACTTCATCTTTTAAGACGGATTTAAGCTTTTTTTTAAACATTGGAAATTAATGAATTCACTGACCCAAACTGCATACAGTCTGTATGCAGAGTGCAACAGGGGAGGGATTTTCCCAGGCTTTAGGATTTTAAAAAATCCCTGTTGAAGTCTGGAACTCTTGAGGCTTGGCCATAAAGGTATCATTAGCTACAAAGGACAAAAGTACAAAAGAAATTGATATTTTAAGGGGTGCCTGTAATGCATAGACCCTATGATATGTATGTTGCTCTAGGCCTCAGTGGCCCCAATACCCTCTGTGGAATAGTTTGTTGATTTTTCATTATCCCCAAATCTTACCCCTGATGCAGTGAAGATGAATTGGGAGTGAATTTTGGTATGATTTGTAGAAATTTCTCAATTATGGGAGTGCAGACTTCATAAAGTGTGCTTCAGTGTGAAAAATCAACACATCGTCAGTTGCACCATGAAGTGACGTATTGTGTGCACAAAAAAATTCAGAGACTATACGTCACTTCTTGGTGCACCCAACGACATATGCTGTGTAATAGAGAAAAAGTGTGCACTAAAAATTGAAAATGTCTACAACCTAAAATAAATACATTTGTGTTGGACAAAGGAGAGAGGAAAGCCAACTTTAACAGCTTGACTACTATACATGGGCTAGGCTAACCATGCATGAGACCAGTGTGCGTTGCTGACCGTTACTAGCTAATTATGTTCGTGCTGAGAGAAAGCAACACTCCAGTGTAGGGGCATGATGCAAACAGATGCCAAAATCTGGAAGTGCCTGAATGCTTTCTGTATAATCATCTGTATGCTGTGGTGCGAGAGCCCACAGTCATCAAATGTTTGCATGGTTTGTGTCTGTTTTTGTAGAGCACACATTTCTGCTCTTGTGTACAAGCATGAAATTTTCTCCTTTTTTAATTGCAGGAGCATGAGGCGGAGGAGCAAGAGACAGAGAAGGATGACGATGAAGGAGAAGGAGGTAATGACAAGCGGATGGCACATTGACTTTATTGTACCCTTTCACATAATAAGATTTCAAGGTTTTCTTGAGTTAATACCAAGTCTTAACCCTTAGTTTCCCCAGTTTTTGGAGATGGCATTCCCACATCACGTTTTATATTCCTCCGGTTAAAACACAAAATTGGTTGTTAGCCGGAGGTTAATTCATCAATCTTGCGGTCAATTTAAAGTGAGCTGAAGAAATTAAGTGTGTGTTGGGAAGAGCTGGCAAGCCATCTTACAAGCACTCCCAAGACCTATACTCATGTAATCTATGTCTATCATGTAGGAAACATTAACTGCAAAAACGAGGGGCCATTTACTCTATGTATTCAAAAACTTTGGGTTAATGAAACAAGTGGGAAATACAGTAAAGGGACCCAAGGTTTTAAAAAGCTAAACCTGAGCTAGGATATATTCAGAATGAGCAGTTTGTATTGGTAAAAGAATATCAAAATGCCGAAAGGTGTTTTGTATGTCGTATTTGTAGTAGGCGAGACCTCATGCGTAGCGGCCGTCTTAGAGGGCATCTTTTGTTATTTTAATTCAGTAACAATGAATGCACATAAAGGATTTGTAAATGAGCCTTTTTTCCCCTCAAACTTTGAGCAGAGGAACAAGAAGAGGACGATACCCCAAAGCCAGACTACAAACCTCCCCCGGTTATCCCTCGTGAGGAGAACCGCACTGGCACCAACAAGAAGACATACTTTGTTTGTAATGAGCGTAAGTTTGACAACTGACATGACTGATCCTTTTTCTTTTTATTAGTCCCAACTGATTTTCAAACATTATTCAAAGTTCCCTAAGTTGTTTTAAAATGCTTCATCTAAGTATAGCCTGTAAGCCTCTAAGTATATAAGTCATTATTAACACATTTTACTCATTGATTTATGTATGTATGTATTTATAATTTTTTATTTTTTATTTTTTTTTAACAGCTCGCAACGCCATAATGAATTTCAATGTATGTTTTTTATATACAAATGATAATAAAGAATTTTATTCTTCTATTCTATAATTGTTCTCATAATCTTCCAAGACAGAAAAGGTTTTTTTATGATTACTGTGAATGCACACAACCTTGTCTTACTCCCCTATTAGTCAGTATCTGTACATTTCCTCTGGAATCTTCGAACATTCCAATTTTAAAGATGCCCCATAATCTGAAAAGCTCAATATATTACCATTAACATAAAACGCCAAAACAAAGATTCAGCCAATTTTTTCCACATTTATGGTAAATTAGCACATTTATGGTAAATTTTGTACAATAATTGTATTGAACTAGTTCACACTGGGATTATTTTGACAAGAACAAAACGAGGCGCGGGATTACTTTTCACTTGACCTCAAGCCAGGCGGGTTGAAACCATCACCCTCGGGCAGCACACTCATATTTCCGGCCTTGCTCGCTGCGAGCGGGCCGCTGACAGATATTTTCCTGCCTCGCTCCCTGTGTGTTTATCCGTCATCTGTATACACATCATCGAGCGCAAACTGGTTTAATAATGAAGAGAAAAACCTGTATTGAATTTCCTTTAAAAAAAAAACATGAGAGTGTCTTTCTCAGATCATAATACTTGAAATAATTTTTGTTTTGGCTTTATAGCTGGCCAACCGTGGGTGAAGCTGCCACCTGTCACACCTGCTCAGATTGTTGGTGCCAGGCAAATCAAGAAGTTCTTGACAGGAAGGCTTGATGCTCCGGTAAATATACTATAATTCTCTTTTTCGTTTGTTTCTAACAACACTTCATCCCAGTAGCCTGTTCTTATATTAAAGTTGCTTTATTAACCTGCTCTCTTCAACATACTCAATTTGTTTTCTCTGAACGAATTCTCAATTTTTCTCCTCTTTTTCTATTTGGGACGTTTTCAACCCTCTGAAAATACGCATTTAGTTTGGGTTGCTTTTACGGACATAACGCACAAAATGTAAACATTCCACAACTAAACCTGGGTGGATTTCTTGTTCAACAAGTTTCTGGGGGTTTTTTTTTGGTTCATTTCATGAATTGTTCTGATCCTATGATTAGATTGTGAGCTACCCTCCATTCCAAGGCAACGAGGCCAACTACCTGCGTGCCCAGATTGCTCGCATCTCGGCAGGGACTCAGATCAGTCCACTGGGCTTCTTCCAGTTTGATGAAGAGGAAGAAGAGGAAGAAGAAGAGACAGGTATGCTTCAGGATTCTTGCCATTTTTTCCCATTTTACTTGTTTGTATTTACTCTGGATGAAATGATTCAAATACATAATAAAATCAGGGGAAATGTTAAAAGTATTTTCGTTTTGTTCAAGCATTTTAGGCTTCTAAAATCATTCTGTTGGTCGAGATGAAGTTATTGCCAGAGACAAAATCAAGTTTTGGAAGACCTAGTTGACGCTCTTTTAGATGTACAAATTTTTAAAGTACATGTATACACAAGCATAGGGGTCCAGGTTATCAGGTAAATGCCCACAGTTGTACTACAGTGTATTACATTGTATTTGATTCCTGATGAATGCCTAAAACTTTACAGTACTGGGCTAGTTAAAGAGGTTGTGGAATGCTCGAAGACATTTCCGTCATTTTTGGGGTATATGTAGCCTAAGGTGTGATGAAATAAAAACGACTATTGTTTCTGTCATAAAATGAGTACAAAAGGTACTTTTGAGAGCTGTTTTTCAAGTCCTGTCATGCCTGTTTCGACCCGAACGTGCAATTTGTGTAAAAGTCGTCGTTGCGAGCAGCAAACAAAACACAGTAAATCGTGACGTAATAAACAGGACTCCCGATGCAGAGTAGCATAAACGAGTCCTGTTTATTACGTCACGATTTACTGTGTTTTGTTTGCTGCCCGCAACGACGACATTTACACAAATTGCACGTTCGGGTCGAAACAGGACCTGAAAATAGCTCTCAAAAGTACCCTTTGTACTCATTTCATGACAGAAACAATAGTCGTTTTTATTTCATCACACCTTAGGCTACATATACCCCAAAAATGACGGAAATGTCTTCGAGCATTCCACAACCTCTTTAAGAGCAGTTTAGGGAATGCTGGGCTGTATGAGGCATGCAGTACAGCAATTGATTGGTCAAAGTCAAGTTAATAATTGAAATGGCGTATTTAAATTTAATTTATTGGTGTATTTGAATGGCGTGGTCTATTTCTATTGTTTCCTTTTCTTAACAGCCCGCGAGTCCTACATTGAAAACCCTGACTTTGAAGGCATCCCAGTCAAGGATCTTGTCGATCCCTCACTCTCCAACTGGGTGCATCATGTCCAACATATTCTACCCCAGGTAAGAACATGAGGATGCAACAAATTGTCATAGCTTCACTGGTATGGTCACGTGACTCCCAGGTACAGGGCAGCACTCTCAATCACCGCCATGCATGCGATACCCATTCACACAGAGACACTTCCGGTTTATACACTATTAGTTATCCCACTCGCGCGAGTGGAACACGGAATTATGTAGTGCGTCTGAGTCCTACATGCCACGATGCCGAAGGCCCAGTGGCATGTAGGACAGAGACGCTCTACAATTTATCTTCAAGCAAACTTAACGCACAGTAAAGATGGGACATGCACACTGTATATTTACATAAACTTTTCAGCAGTTAATGGCACAGGCATCTTAGAATGGCGTCTAGCGGAGTGCGGTATGGACCAGGAAACTTGACGCACAATATAAAGATAGAACGCGCACGTAACAAGTGTGTATCTAAATGTGCATGACTTTGGAATTTACAATGAATATTGTGCAGCACCGGTACCAAATCGCACCACGTAAGCTTAGAATAGCGTATATAGGCAGAGTGCAGTATGGACCGTGGCTGTGCTCTATGGTGATATGTAGCACGGCTTGTTGCCATGGATCATCCAATCAGGATGGCGGATTCAAGTTTACTTGAAGAGAAATTCAGATATGCAAAGCAGTGTGTACATGCTTTGTGAATCCTGCATACAGAGTTCTTGTGATGGGTCATGAAGTGCCGTCGACTTCTCCTTGCACTGAGGCCTTAAGAACGAAAAGAGATTGTACTGCTTTCAGAATTTAAGGTTTTCCTCAGACTTTTTCTGACCATTAACCTAATTTGTACAACTGAAAAATGATTTTGCTCTCTCACATTTTGTACTGTAATTGTATTGTGAAGTGACAGCTGTAGAAATTGATTATTGTGCTAGTTCAGTTTGTGGGAGCAGTTTTTCAACCTGTTGGAAACTTTGCTATAAAGGTAACGGACACCATTTGCAAAAAAAAAATGTATTTTAGCCGATTCAAGGAACAACAATCATTAAAAAATTTAAAAACTAACATGTCAAAATGATGCTTGGAACATGTGAAAATGATGCTTGGAAAAAAGCATTTATGCATGAGAAAAGTATTTTTTCTTGATGCAAAGCAAGGTTTCCTCCCTTCCAAAATGCTCTTTAATCCATGTTGACTTGCACCCTCTTGGGGTTTGATCCCCAGTTTGTCACTCGGGAAAATAATTTGGGAAAATATGTAAACGATTGCAGAGTAAACTAAACTCGGTCAATTTGGGGCAGTATTTGAACAAAATGGTTTCGTCCTAACCACAACGAGAAAATGATGCTAATTCAATTTTTACAGGATTTCACAGGATGCCTGATCCTATTATTTACTTCCAGTCCAGTAGGATATTTCATAATATTGTGTTTTACTTGTGAATGTTTGCAAATGGTGTCCATCGCCTTAAAAACAGTATATATTTGATCAGCCTGACCAATTGTGTTTTGGCCTTGCAGGGTCGGTGTACGTGGTTCAACCCAGTCCAGCAGCAAGAGGATGACTTTGAGGATGAGGAGGATGAAGAGGAAAGGGAGGAGCCAGACGAACCCGAGCCTGAGGTGGGACCTCCCCTGCTCACACCTATCTCTGAAGATGTTGGTAAGTGACTTCGCTGGTTGTATTGTTAGTGTAGGGATTGTGTCACAACAGTCATCTAGCATCGTCGTCTATGATATGCGAGCAGATTCGGTGATTAATTATGCAAAACGAAACTGCGTCTTGACCTCGAGATTCTGACCATTCAGCGGGCACTGTCTATATCGGGTCTTCAGTAAGCCATTGTCATGGACATCTAATAAAACCTAGACACAACATCTGTTATGCTTTTGCGTTGTGAATTGTGTTCGCAAAAAATAGGCTGTGTCGTGCAGCCTGTAATATGTTACGCGATGCACTAACGTCCTGTGTCTTCAATGGCACGATCATCACGTCAATATTTTAAGTAACGTGCGTAATGCGAATGCTCTCTTGCGCGTTCACGTCACGCCCACGATAAGCGTCGGCGTGTTCTATTCGCGCAGTCTGATTGGTTGGCCCGCTAGGTCGCATAAATTTGCATGCTGAGATACGTTGGACCGGAGACAGAGAGAGGGCTCATTGGACAACGGTCGATTGAATGATCATGGCTCATTATAGGTACCAACTTAATGGGCAGTGTTTTTTCTGGAAGTGCATGTATTAATCAAATTTTGTGCAACTTTGTGCCAGAGCTGTAATTGTCAAATCCTCATCAGCATCACAAGCCAACCACAAGTCCTTCAGCCTCAAATAAAGTCAACGTCATACGAGCAAGTTTGGAGTATGGTTAACCATAGTTTAACTAACTTCACTCAACGCAGGATTGTGGGAGTACTCTTGTCGACATGTTGGAAATGGTTGCATCGCTGGTTATCAATAGCTGCACTCATAATGTACAGCAGAGAGCCAGGTCCCAGAGGTTTCGTGGTGACATTTTGGCCAGCGTTTGACTAGAGACATACTTTGCTATTAGTGCGCAGACGTAGGTTATGTGCTATTAGTGCGCAGGCGTAGGTTATGTCAAAAATCAACCAATGGTCGACTAATGGTCCTCACCCAAGCTTCCTCTGTGTTGAAATGACTGCAGCAAAGGCAGCTCTTTGTTATTTTTCACTTGATTTGACCTGATGGGCTTGAGTTTTAGATGCTGGCTGTAACAGATTAACTCTGTGGATGTACGTGCTGTCTTTATGAAAACTGAGCTTCAAACTTGCCCCGTTTTTTTTTTATTTACAGAAATTGATACCATTCCACCTTGGAGTGCCCGCCTGTCTTCAACCCTTGTGCCCCAGTATGCTCTCTCTGTCATCCAGTCCAACCTCTGGCCTGGGGCATACGCATTTGGAACAGATAAGTAAGTTACACCTTCATGGTTTGCTGTTACCAGAACCGAACAATCTTCACTGATTCTTGTGGAAAATTCCGCCCTTACCATGTATTTTTGGCTCCTGTGTGGGTTAGGGTTAAAGCAGAATTACTGCGCCAGCGCTCTAAGCACAAAACTTTAACTTGTAGAGTGGCTCGTCAAACGTTTCTGAATGGTGATTGCTCTGTGGGGTCGACATCGTTGTCGACTAGCAATGATACTTGGCTAAACACAGTTCATGCGTTATTTTACTCGTAAAAACCCTTCTTCCTACCTTCGCAGGAAATTTGAGAACGTGTACCTAGGATGGGGCCACAAGTACTCCCCGGAGAACTACAGCCCACCGCCTCCACCGCCGGTGCAGGAGGAGTTCCCCAGCGGGCCCGAGATCACCGAGGGCGAGGATCCTAGCCCCGAGGAAGAGGCGGCGCTCCGGGCCGCCCAGCAAGAGGCCATGGAGCAGGCCGAGGAAATGGAAGACGTGGACGAGGACGAAGATGAGGATGATTAAATCAGGGAGACGAGCTCGGGCCAATGTGGAGCTGCTTAAGCACAGAAATATGCAAAACTGGTTACCAGCTAAAGTGCCATACTGTGTTTACTGGTTGTCACTGGTTCTCAGCTGATTTTTGCATAAATTTGCATAAATTTGCATAAATAATATTTTTGGCTCAGCAGCTCTGTAAATTTGAGCTCAGATGATGGGGGAGGGTCATGATGTTGACTTAGGATTCTCGGGGGGAGGTATTTGTGTACATGGATAAGGACAAGACATGGATAGGGCTATTCATGTGTTTTTTAATTTCTGGTGGGAAAGCCTAAGAAGCATTGCTTCATGGCAATATAGGAAACGTGGTGCCTTCGGTTGAGTTTTAAGTCTGTGGGATGGGTGATCTTTCCCACTGAGGTACTCTAGTCTTATGTTTGCCAGGGATTGATCGTCTGTATTTGGTCACTAACTTAGCACTTGATGGCAGTTAGAGCTACAGTCTAATTTCATGCTGCTTTAACCCTGGGGGTGTAAAAAAATCACCTGAAAATTGGAGGATTAGCAGAAACATTGTTGCGTCACAAATTGTGCCTCTGGAGTAAGTACGCACCTTGCCGTGCTTATTCAGCACCATGAAATTGGGCCCTATTACTTGATGCTTTTTCTGCTGGTTAAAGACCATTGTAAGGAAAATCAGAGAGAAATGAAGACATGTACATTCTCCTGTTTACACATCAACACGGAACAATCTGCAGTCAATCTTCCAAGTGTTGACGTTTCTTTAAAGGCAAATATGAGGCCAGTTCATACTTAATGTGGAAGAGAACACAAATGTGAGGCGTTCTGGCAAAATGAAACAGAGCTGGGCACAGGCCGTAGTAGAAAAAATGCGAAAACCTGAACTGGGTGACTTCTTTTCGATTTTCATAGTTTAATAATATTTGTAATCTTTGATATGTCTACTACACATATTTTTAAGGAAATGCTTAAAAAAATTGGAATTAAACTGTTTTTAAAGAAAAACAATTGGCATCTTTCCGTTTCACGACTACAAACTCGAAAGGTTAAAAGCCTTTTTCGCAATATTGTACTTTTTTACATGTCGATAAATGTGAACTTATATTGTAAGGACTACCTGCAAACCCTCATTTCAGCCTCTGCCCAGTTCTGTCTCATTTTGCCAGAACACTTCACAAAGTTATGGCAAGTACATGTACTCTGTCTAAAAATTGAAACAATTGAACACATTTCCTGTGTATGGCTTTGTGCTCAATTTTGCTTTACGTTCATGTAAAGTATGCATTGGCCTTAAAAACTTTCAAAATCAGGGGTTGTAAGCTCATTTCAAAAAAAAAAATGCCATTACAGACACACAGAATAGATCCGTCCATCAGCCAGTATTGTACATAATGTGGATGTGTATAAATGTATTTGCGCTTTTCTTATAAATAATTACCACCTTCCATTGCATAGTTATTCAGTTACCGAAAGTGCTTTTTCGTTTTCATACTGAATTCCATCCGTCCAATTAAAAACAGATTGTTACCACCTGGATTTTACTTTTGAATTTAAACGATTTGTATAATTCTCAGTATTTAAGCATCAACTGTTTGTTGGGTCTAGTCTTTGCCTTGAAAATGCTTTGTATATTGTAAATTCTAAAATTTAATCACAAAACTTCAGTTCTAATGTTGTGTTTTGCTTAATTTTTGAAAGATAAAAGTTAATAACATTTGACGAGTCTTTGTAAAGTCTGGATGTTTCTGTCAGATTTTGTAGGCGTCTGGAATTGTTTTGTAAACTGTCGTCCTCTTTTCTAACGCATGACGCCTACACTTGCAAATCAGATTAAAACAAATATAAACTACCAAAAGCCCTTGATCTCCATCCCCTCCCTAAGTAAACTGTGTTTTCCACAAATATTGAAAAATGCCGGTTTGTACTTGGTCAACACATCTGAATTTGTGACATTGTACCACTTTGTTGAAAAAAACACATCTTACTATAATTCCAGGAATCTCTGTCTGTCTTGTCTGTCCGTCGATTATCTCCAGAACCGGGCACCCTATGAAGTTGAAAATCGGCGGGTATATTTTTCGGGACAACAGAATGTGCAGTGCAAAGTTTGAAGTTGTTTGGACCAGCGGTTCTCAGCACGCACGCACTGCCGTTCTTTTCAATTGTTTACATCATGTTTAAGCTAAAGCGCGCGTGCTCAATATGACGCAAACAATGCAAAAAGGACGGGCACGCGCACGTGCATTGCAGGGCGATACATTGTCCAGTATGGATGAATACTAATGGATCAATGGGTGAATAGCACTGCGTACCATGTTTTCGTATGTACACGGGCACGTTATTTTTGCAGTCGACTGAGCGACCATTGTAGGTGGTCGAACTTCAAACTTGGCAAAAATTTTGGCGTAAGTGTGCGTTCAACCTGTGAAAACAACACCATTGAATCGCGTGCGTTGTTTGCACGAGCAGTTCTCCAAAACTCTGCAAGTATGCAACCTATACCAGCGGCAAAGCAATTTGCGTTTCCCGAACATGCACATTTAAGATGAGCACTGCACTAGTGTATTCAATTCAGCTAGTTCTTTCACGAAATGTTTTGTGGTGTTAAAGTACGTAAATCAAATAAATTGAAAACAAAATTGCCTTAACAGAAAGCGCTTTGGTGCTATTGCTAACGTAGGCATTTAGATCTAACTTCGCTGTACAAACTGAACATCCTTCCTGGACATAAACAGCGAATGCAGTTGGTGTGCCCTAAAAGGGTCTGATGGTATGAAGTAAAAGTATCGCATGACCAATAAGCCTGTGTACTAATGGCATCACACTTTGTTTACGTGTGTGCTTTCCTATGGTGCTCAGTGGACCGTGGGCCCCCACTGGCTCCATAGGAAAGTGCACATGTAAACAAAGGTTGACGTCATCAGTACAGAGGCTTATTGGTTTCCCCGTCAATCGGCCACCAAGACCATTGAAGTAGGCCAGCGTTTGGTTAGCAACTACATTGTACATCGGGTGTTGCGATCTAGACAGAAGGGCTTATTTTCACTTAAAATCACCGCAAATTCTTTATCAAATGGCCTTATGGTAACTACCTGTGCCGTGTACGGTTGCCATAAGCGTGCCGACCCAGCACTGGGTGTTGGCTCCACATTTTTCTCACAGTTTTTGCTATTCATCACAGCTTTGAAGGCTTACCCTGTACCTATTACCTACTACATGCGTCGCTATACGATCTTTTGCCTATTACAATGGCGATGCTGACTTTCCGGTACCCAGATGTAGGCTGGGTCACATGGGTCAGTGAGAGGACCCTTGGGCCAATTTCATGGTGCTGCTCAGCACAAAAATTTGCTTAGCACAAAAAAGTATGGCTTATAAAAGTAGGTTACCAGCCAAAACTCCACGTAGTGTATATTGCTCGTGATTAGTATTGAGCTGTTGTATGCTTTAGCATGAAAATTACATGGAGTTTTGGCTGGTAACCTGCTTTTATAAGCCAGACTTTTTTTGTGCTAAGCAAATTTTTGTGCTTAGCAGCACCGTGAAATTGGGTCCAGCTGATCATGTCATGAGCACTGACCTTTATGTTTACTGACTACATAGCGCACATAAGTCACTGGGGTGTCGTCTTGGGGGGTCCGTGCAATACACAAATCTGTGCCTCAAACATGCCACATAATACATTCTTTCCAGACTTTATTCCCTGATAACGTTAGCCACTGCACAGTAACAGAAATACATGTAGTTCACACAATATTGTGCATGGGCTAAGCATAGTAATGACCATATTCAGGCTTAAAACTTTTCAGCAGTTTTGAAGATTTGTTCACAGTGATGTGCTATCCAGTTGTAAAGGAAAGATCAGAGCTCATGTGTTGGCCACCCAGCAGCGAACTGCAGAGTTAATGAAAAAGCCTGTAACAAAAAAATAGACCTGTGAGCAGCCAATTGCCAACACTCAAGTAAAATTAAACAAAGTACACGTACATGTATTCGAGGCTAATAAATCGACACACTGGACAATACAAAAGGACTGAAGGTTTGCATGGTGGAAAGATACTAAGACAAGATAAGTTTGCGGTAGCACCATGTGAACGTTTCTTTTCAGAACCACACATACTCACAAAAGAGATTTATTCACATGGTGCTACCGCAAACTTATCTTGACAAAAGGACTGACAAATACCTCACAATTTGCATACCTTGGGCACACACTGATGCCAAGCTGAGCAATGAACTCCATTGCATTTTAATGAGCCACGTGTTCTGAGTGGCACATATCAGTGCACTTCCATGTCATATGACTCAAAAGAGCCTTGATTTTCCTACCCTAAGCCAATGTGTCTCACGAATTACAGACTCGGGACTGTTCTACTTCTGTGGATGGGATACAAGTCCGGTGATTTGCCATGGCCATGCCCCAAGACCCAGGACCAGATGGCAAGTCCATTTCATGTTACTCCCCAACTTACACCACAGCCATGAATACTCTTGGGAAAGGAGCTTCAACTGGGAATGAGGGAAAGTTGCATGCCCCAGAAGCAAGGATCTGCCTCCCAAATTCAAATCTCTGACCTCATTTCATGGGTCAAACTCTTCCCCAGCAGGTCGCCATGCCTCTCAAATCATGATCCAGGAGGTAAAATATAAAGTGTTGCAAATGTCAAGAAGCCTGTGTGTCCAGGCATGTCTTTCCACGGCACAGCGCACTTGGTGGGATAGTTAAGACTGTTGCCCTTCTTGTTGTCCTGCGGTGCCCCCTCGCACAGCTTGGGTCTCTTGGCTTGAGAACCCCCATCATTGCGATCACTCTCCTCCCTGTCCGCCTCACCCTGTCTGTCCAGGGGTTCGCCAGCCTCAGGGGTGGATGTGCCACTGGCAATATCTGTAGCTCCCTCTACCCGTCTGGCCTCCGTTGAGGTACCCGGTGTTCCTGTGTCATGCAAGGATGAGCTGTCGTCCGGATTTTGGCTCGCTTGCTTGGAGTCATCTCTTGATACGGTTTTTGTTCCGAGATTCGGAGAGGGTAAAATGACCGTGCGGTGTTCGTAGTTTCGCTGGAGACACTCGAAGGTGGAGATGTCACTAAACCCCAGAGAGCCCAGCTCCTCACAGGTGCGTTGTACCTGCTCAATGCAGGGTGAAAAGGAACATATCTTGCCTCCTGAAGACATAAAAGAAGAAAAGAAACGAATATAAAGTTGATAATTTTTATTGGATATTATGGAACAAGATCATTAAATGTGGTGAATTTTTCAATGTTCATTTATTCCATTCACTCAAAAAATACAGGAATAATCAAGTCAAACTGATGAACGACTCAAAATTGAACTTGCTGGTTAAATTTATCAAAATGCTATAAAGAAACCGCCATATTTGATGCAACCAATAATAACACAATTTTTTTTTGTTTTTTCTTCCTTTTTTATTTTTATTGTTTATTGGGTGAAGTAGTGCACATCTGCACGTATGTACATGTAACTGTGGAATTTAAAGAAAGCTTCAACTACTTAAATTTCCATCTAAATAATGGATTTTGACTTCAACCATGTCAACTCAGACACCAATGAGCATACTGTGCTTTGAAAATTAAGTGCTACGAAGAGAAAACCCTATGTTTACATTTCCCAGTGTAAAGTTACTTCATAAATCTTCTAGGCCAATAACCTATTTTATGTAACTATCTCTGTGTGGACCCAATAGCCAGATAAATTGACAGGAATAAGCATTTTTAATGCCAGGAGGTCCTGAAGATTGGTTTTACCAAAGTAAAGTTTTGACCTACCACTTGTCTTCAGGATCTTCTTAGCATGAGACACTGCACGCCAAGGACACGGCAGATCCAAAAACACTGCATCAACCGTGAAGTCAATTCCAAAACCATGCTGTGGAAAGAAAATAAGTGGACTGTAAGTTTGTACAAACGTGGTTTAAAGGAAATAATGCAGATTGGGATTAGATAAGATTGCCTAAAATTGTGTTCTGTCATGTGCCAATGCTAAGCTGCCATTTTCTCACTGAACTTGGGGTATGAACAATAGTTGGGCCAGAGCATCCCAATGGACTGAAAGCTCAAGTGCCCCTCTATGGTTAAAAACAAAGACAGGTGGACATTTCAGTGCCACTGCTGCTATGTGCCAACACTCATAATGTTTCTCCTCCAAAATGTGAAAGTAAGACTATGGGTTTGTGCACATTCAGATGACAATTGGCCAACGATACTCTCACTATCATGTGAACCAGCACAACTCGTCCTTCATTTTTGCGTAGTTCATGAGTATATGGTCTCGCTGAAGAGACAGTAGACAGCATTGTGTGACAACTCAGGAGAGCTCCAGTATTGTGGGAAAGGATGCATGAACATACAAGTTTGCATTTTTGTATGTGGTCCTGAAGTACACATGGGTATTTTTCACCTGAACGTACATAAGCCCATGGCATCTTAATGGAGGAATGCACCCGAGCGTATAGATGCAAGGTAGCAATGCCCATCATCTTTGTCTTTTTTTATTCCTTGAGGTGTTACTTCTGCACATGGTGTCCATACTCCACCCACCATGTACTGTTCCTCCAGGAAGTCTAAGGTTCCACTCCATTACTTACATACTGATAGGAAACAACGTACACTCAGACAAAAAAGAGTGCCGCCTCGTGATGCTCATGGAGCACGGTGTCAATGGTTTTTTTACTGGAAATTAAAGACTACGACCTCTGGGACAATTTTCTCTTCATTTTTACCAGAGGTAGCCACGTCAATTGCTTTTAAATTGCCCTCTCCCTAAAACCACCCTAAAACAGCTGCCAATCCCTGTCCTTGGGTCTAAATGTAACCACAAGTTGGTGGGGGGGGGGGGGAGGTTTGAACAAAATTGTCCGAGTTTAAAGCCACAAGTCACTAATGCTTGATTTCCATAAATATTTCTTCAATCACTCCCAATTATAGGTTGCAAGGACCTCTTATTAAAAATTACAAGTGGGATCGCCAAATATTAACGAGCTCAAGCACAGTAATTTACAGTGTTTTGGTGGTGTGCACCCCTAAGGCTCTGGGCAAAAGTACACCCTCATCAACGGTTACAGAGGGAGAGTTGGGGGAGACTACCGGCAGGGATTGATGCTCACGCAAAGACGCTGCAGGTTTGTGCATATTTAGAATGAAAGAAGTCGTGCCTACTTTGTGCAAAAACATGCGAGGCTGTACAGACACACGAGTGTGTCCCTCCCACTGAGCCTTCTGAAAGTGGTCACAAAGCGCCCTCTACTGTTTATGCACGGAGTCTATACACTGTACGTACCTCCAAGACGTCCCTGTGAGCTACAGTGACCAGGTGTGAGATGCCGTGGTCCTTGAAGTCCTCTCTTGCCTTGACAGCTCTCTGCTCATGGAACTCAAAGGTATGCAGGTGGCCATTGGGAGCTATGGTCCTCGCAAACGCATGGGAGACTGAGCCACTTCCAGTTCCTGGAGGGGGGGGGGAGGGTATTTCATTGCAAAATTGTAATGCTTGAATCATTTCATTTAGAAACACCTTTCCAGCATGGGCAACATGAATGTTTTGTGCATGATGTTTATCAAACTGCATAACACTACAGACACTGAAGGGCATGTGAAAGAGTGCTAGCAGTGGACAAGACTGGAGCACATTTAGTAGAAATTACTAGAGACCTTACCTCCAAATTATTACCGTATTTTTTTGTTTAACTTAGCGTTAAAAAGCAGTGTTTTGAAACTATTGTGTAAACGTGTATTTTATTGGGTTTACCCGATGTTCCCCAATACCTATGTTCCCCAATACCTATGTTTCCTAAAATCCTTAGGGTTAGGGTTAGGGTTAGATTTAGGGTTAGGGTTAGATGGTTAGGGTAAGCGTTAGGGTTGGGGAACATACATGTAGGTAAGGCAAAACAAAAAGTTCTGCTTCCGATTACATGGCATTCAAAAATAGGTTAGGTAGGTTGGGAATTTTTTTTTGGGGGGGGGCCAACTTTTTTTGTGTACGATCAGTTGGAGGCATCTGCATGTAGTCAAAGGTAAAAATTATGGTCTTGGGGTGTTTTTCTCTTTTTCCCCATAAAAAAAAAATAAGGTAGGGGCTGTCAGAACAGGGTAGGTAGAGAAACCAGAAGTAGAACTATTATTTTTATTTTTTTTGGCCTAATGGGGAACATAGGTATGCACCCATTTTATTACCGTCTGAGATCAGCTAGACATTGAGAGAACAACAGATTCATTGTCCTCCTCAGATGGAGAGCTTTGATTGAAAACGATCCTCACACAAGAAGTTGTGTGCTTATCCTATGGGAGAGTGTTGATATAATAGGAACAAAAAGAAACAATCATGCCTCGTCCTCAAAACATAACTGTATGATCTTGTGTGCAAACAAGTCCATACACAACAGTTCTTGAATTTGGGCCACATATACTACTAGCTGTGATTGGAATACAAATATGCAGGCTCCCTAAGCAATATAATTTTGGTGATTTGGTTGTTTTTTTTTCTTCTTACGAAGTCACTCACCAGATTCGACTACAACAGAGCCTGGCTTGAGCTCCAGCTGCAGAGTGATGAGGCTGATGTCCGCAAAGTAAAGTATTTGTGTTCGATGGGGCAGATTGAGTGTCCAGAGTTCAGGGGTGGGCTGCAGCAGATGCACATAACCCTACAAATAATCATAAAATAATTACACAAAAACAGAACTGGAGGGATGAAGAATGGGGTGATGATATCTATGTGTGCCCATAAACTGGATGGATCACAGTTTCCAGCACTTTATGAAAACACAATTCCCTGAGTTTTACCTGATATTTCCCTGAGAATTTACCAAAATTCCATGAGAAATATTTCCACTTCAATATAAGGTTTTGCCCTTCACCGACATATAAACATGGTATATTCAGTGTTCCCCCCCCCCCTCCCCGAGTGAAAGGAAATATTTTCACTTTATCCAGGTTGCCAAGAAGTCAAGAATTGGAGGAAACTGTGTAACACTACATGTAATGAACAAGTTTGTGTGTGTGGGTTTGTTTTACAATAGGGGGACGTTGAACAATTGAGGACAATAGGGTTCACAAGTCCCGGAGGTCCACGATTGATGATCATGTACAAAACATATGGGAGGTCTTCCTTAAAAGTTAGAGTACAAGCAAAAGAGGGACAATAGGGGGTCCATGATTGTGTGTGTTTACACACTTGACTTGGGGTGTGTGTGTGTTGTTTTTTTTTCTTTTTTGGGGGGGGGGAGGGGGTAATCAAGTGCTCAGGCGTGGGTGGTGAGACAATCAGGATCCCATCTTGCTCTTATAGAAATAAGACCACTTACAAACCACAGTACTAATTGTATGTACCTTATCACTCAGTGTGCTGAGTCGACAACCATACTTCTTGCCAATGATGTCTGAATGTCGTAAGGCACCTCGCTTGGTCTGCGTGACGGTGCCGTGGCTGAGTTTCAAAGACATCATGGAGTTGTAGCCCAGATACACAATGGCCTTATCTCCATCACATATCACGTCCGAGTAACCAAGGAATCCCATGATGAGCTACCTAAGACTGGCTGATTTCAAAACCAGAAGTACAGGTGTTAAAACATAAACATGGTAAACATGCCGGAAGGTGTACATAAATATGTACATGGAACATTCACAGGCTACGTACAAAACACATGAGGGTATAGATACATGTATGTGTTTAGAATGCAGTTGTGTGACACATCTTTCACTGTACACGTATACCAGTACACCGACAGTCTCATGGATACCACCATCTTTGTAATCACGTGGTAATCTCTGGGGTCATTTCATTGAAAATATGTCCTGTCATGTTCAGGATACAATGGCATGATGGGGCAATAGCAGACCCACTAACTGGGGCGCTTGAACTCCTTTTTTCGAATTTTGGATTTGGTCTGTCATACTGGGGCACTAGCTACAAGTCCTTTTTTTTTAATTTTGGATTTGGTCTGTCGTACTAGTTACAACGGACAGACCCAAAATTCAAAAATAGGAGTTCTACCTGTAACGCCAAAATTAGTGGGTCTAGGGTAGTAATAGTTACTTTAAGACGCCGTATGACAGTATGGGCTTTTGCGCGGAGCACATATCACTACACGCAACAGTCGTTGATTCAGCGCAACTTGTTTTTCTTCGATAGTGACGTCACACACGCGCTCGACGATCTAGCAAAAAAATGGATGGCACAACTCGGTAGACACACTTAATTGTGAGCGGTAAGTTATCGGAATATTTTGTTCTTTTTTCAAAATTACCGCTTGTTGGGAACAATTTAAGGGGTCTTATGGCATGTTGGGCCGAATATGAATGTGTGGGTCTGTCCAGGGTAACTGTGTTTCTCATTTGTATTCTCTTTACCAGTTTTTTGGGGCCTTTTCTTCCCAAGGGTATGCACAAAAATGCATACTGTGTGTCAGCATGGTCAGTGATTTAAATGTGTAGTCCAAGTATGCCCATTCGGTGGAGCACTTGTACGGAGGGTACCGAAGTTCCAGCGCTCCACTCAGTAGAGCTAAATTATATCATGCTTTTGTTTTACAAGTCCGTACAAACTGTATGAGAGTCCCAAAACTTAAGGTATTGAAAACATGCAAAAACAAGAAAAAAAACTGGCACCTAAAACAACCAGTCCAACACAGCTTCAGTACTGCATCAATCAACCATGCCAAAAGAATTTAAGAAACATGTGGCATGAAGCGGGAACTAGTCTCAATTTACTACACATTTCTCCATAGGCAAGCCACCAGACTATTGACAATGAATGAAGAGGTCAGTCTTTTCAAATAGTTGGACCATGGTTGGACCAACCTCGTCCCCAGGGTGTCGAGCAGTACGCGCCCACCACTACCTGCTCTCTCACCCTGGTATTGGATCATTTGCATGTGCAAGATTTTTGCAGACGTATGCAAATGAGGAACAGTCTGGTGCCTGGATATGCGTTACACATTAGCGTTTGTTTTTGTATGCGGTGTCTGGGGTAAAAACAGAGTCAATTCGTAGCAGCGCGAGCACGGCGTGAGTTACGAAAACACGATTTTTGAAATCAAACTGTTACGATCTTATCAAGACAACATGCAGTATCATATTTCATATTAATATGAGCAAATTGGAAAGGAAATTAGTATTTTCGAGAAGGCGTGGACGAATGATCGCGAACAACACGTACTGCACGTTGTGAATATATAGCACCAAGTACACGATAAAAATCCATTACTAGCCAATTGCGGTATCCAATCAGGATACAGGAAGAAAGTTTCCTATCCAGGGTTTACTATTGGAAACGCGGTTGGAAATAAAGTAAGCACTGGGGACGAGGTTGTGGTTGGACATGTACCAGTCTACTATTTAGCCCCATTTTGAAACCACTTTGACTTCCCTTTCATGTGCAAAATATTGAAGGAAATTAGTCTCCTTTAAAAATTGAATTGAGTCTGCAAACTTGGTTGGTGAAATACTGAGGACATTTTCTTTGCCCGAGTGAAATATTTGGAGAAATTTGCTGGCTAAACTGTGAGTAAAGTGGGCCTGATTTAGTTTTGCACGTTTCAGAGCACTCCAGAGCCCTGTCTGGATGTACCCTAACGTGGCGCGGCCCCCAACGTGGCGCACTTTGATTTTTCGCCTGTTTTAACTGAAATTTCACAGAAAGTGAAATTTCATCAAGTTCTAAACACTCCTGTTCATAAATCACGAGTTTATTTACCCGTAACAAAGTTAGGCCAAAAAAAATAAATACTCGGTCTCTGGTCAGCACGCGCGTCGATTTTAATCATGCGCGTCAACCTATTCTTTTTTTCAAATTAACACGGAAGCTACAACAGTGCCCTCTATCGCGGCGCCTCCTCAAATTTTTGTACCAAGGAGCACCAAGAAATGGGGAAATTGCACCAAGGCAAATGATAAAGGGCACCAAGGCAAATTATGGAGGACACCAATGTATAATGAGGACACAAAAAAGCAAAATAGTACCCACCTTGTCTGTACAATACAAGCTTAAAAAAAAAAAAGCCCCCAAAAAAAAAAAAAAAAACGCGTCGCCGCATTAATTCCGGAACTTCGGTCTGACCAGAGACCAACTTCTTTTTTTTTGGCCTTACAAGAAAAATTTATTTTGGCGTGATTTTCCGATTTTATTTTCAAGTGCAAAGTGAACCCTTGAAAATGCCCCGAAAAATAAAAAAATAATTTTCTGACAAACATCTGGCTGGGTATGTAAGTAGAGATAATATCATGATTATTGACAAAAATGACAGTAACAAGTAGAACATGTGTCGAAATATTTCGGGGCTACAGTGGGTCGTTGAATTTTAAACTCAATTATCATGATTATCAATTATAATCATGTTGTGTGCTTTCTTGAAAATCACGCATTCTTAAAGGGAATATCATTTGCAAACATCGGAAAACAAAACTACCCTTTTTTTTACGAAAAACCTTACTAGGATGTTGGTAAATGACAGTTTAAAGCATCCTGTAAAATTATGGCACCAGGTGTGAAGTCATTTAAAAATTTGTATTTTGTATAAATTTCCAACGGTGGTCGGCCGACCACCGTAGGAAAAACCTGACTATTTCTTACCTACTGCTTCAATTTACCATTTTTGTTCAGTCCAAATTTTGTTTGCTATTGGTTACATGTTCATGAACGGGTGCAGGCCAGCTAGAGAGGTTCCATTACCTTACAATTTTCTGGCATCTATAAATTGATCCATTTCATCTTTAGTGGAGTCAGGGAACCAGACTCCTCGAACATTTTTGTTTTTCTTAGTTTTTCCAGCATTTTCGAACACAAAACTTCAAACATGTCAGTGTAACAATATTTGATCTATTATACTAACCCCTCAAATAGTTCATTTCTGAAAATTACAACAATTGCCAATGATGTACATTCCCGTTAAGAATGCGCATGCACATTCTTATGATTGCGCAACTGGATCCTTGCGCAATCTTCGCAAATAATAACTCTTCCAGATTGAGCGCATATTCTTAAGAATGCGCGACAAGATAACGGTCTTGTCGATGCCGAGCACCGGCTGCGCTTGGCAAGTCTAGCTGCATCCTCGTTCACTGATTCTTAATAATTATACTGTTGCAACGCAAGGTCACTTACTTAACGCTGAGAAGTAGAGTGGATATGAAAGTATACGCGTATTGGGGGGGGGGGACCGGGAAAAAAATAAGAGACATAATACTAGTGTATTGGAAAGAATTCTGATTTTTGGGATAATAAAAGTGGGGGGGGGGGGGAACGTAAGAATGAAGAATGTGAAGAATGAGAATGAATACTGCGACATCCCATAGTGCTAATGCTATTTCCCATTTAAATTGCCACCAATTAATTGTTCACACCCCACCATTACGCCGCAGAGCTGGATTCTATCTAGTCAAAAGAGCAATTTTTGGCAGCTTCTGGACATTGTTTTTTTTTTTTTTTTCGTGGCATGCATATGATACATACAGGGACTTGTATCTTGTCTAGCCTAAACAAAGCACTTCCCAGACTAGTTCCCAGTCCTCCGTTATAACAAAACTTCCCATAGTGGGCAGAAAAAAAGCAATAATAACAGGTTTAATTTGATTCAAATTATTGTAGTTATACGAGTACAGAAGCATAGAACATTTTCTTTCCTCTTTATATGAATTATTTCCCTTTTAACCCCTATACATTTCATTTAACATAATTATGTCGTGCAATGTTTGTTAAGATTGCGCAAAATTCATAAATTGCGCACGTGATTTTCAAGAAAGCGCACAACAATCACAAGTTCCTATTCAGAAAATGGAAAAATTTCCGTACTCGGACGTCACTTTTTTCAATTAATTTTCTAGCGCCAAAAGTTACATTTGTTATGGTTATTCCTCCACTTTCCCTCCTCTACTCTCACCCTCTCCTTTCCTTAATTTCTATTTATTAATCAGCAGATCAGTCAGTTACTTCATCGGGATTCGAACCTCTGACGCTTGCTTGATACACGAGACTCTTAACCGCTAGGCCGCGCACGATCGCTGTTGCAGTAATCAATCTTTGGACGTATTTGAAGTATCCATTGAAATAAACTAAATATTCATGAGAAAATAAATATTCATAATGACGTATTGCACTATCATTGGCAGGCTCATGCGACGTCATGGTTGTTGATGTCACGTGTATAACGTACCGCTGTCTTTCAGCCACTACAATCAGTTTTGACCGGCTGCTTGAAGTTAGTTCTGCACGACGTATGCATCCAAAATGTGCTCTAAAAACACATTTTGAGTAATTTCTTTTTCACCTTAACACAGCTTCCTGGATTTCTCTTGGTTCAAATGACAAGGTGAGATGACAATTAATATGTTTGGCAGCAGATAAATTGACATCCGAGTATGGAACTTTTTCCCAGAAAATTAAAGGGTCACCAAATGAACAGCGCCCTCACAGGCTCACAGTCATTTTCTAATGCCGCTGAACACTGAACATGCTGAAGTGGGGTATTGATACAATATTACTACATTATTTCCCTCCGCGTTTATCATATTGACACTGATACTAGACGAATAACTTGCATGTCGAATAACATGATTCCACTTTTCTCAAACCTTTTTCTTTTTGAAAAAGCAAATTACTCACCAACCTGCCGACTGTAGTGTACTATCACTGCATGCCAAAATGATCTGAATTTTGCAGGTGAAATTTGGACGGGACCACAAGAGGGCGCTTTTATCATCCAACGAGTGATCGGATTCTGTATGATAAGGCGTTCCTTTTTTTTCATACCACATTATGGGCGCTTATCGAAGCACTTTGGTTCTCGGACTTTGTTTTCCCCTTTATTCCTCCATGGTTTTCCTTGAAATATCCTCCAACCCCCCCCCCCCCCAAAAAATCCAAATAACTGTTTAAAAAAACCTTTTTATATGAGAAACAACCGAAAATCAGGGGCGGATCCAGGAATTTTTGCAGGAGCGGGGTTCATCAGCAGAAAAATGCTGAAATGTACTTAGACAGGTATTTTCTTCGGACAATTGGCTTCCTGTACGCTCGTACCCCCTCCCTGCACAAGCGAAGGCCTCTTCAGGGCCTCCTGTTTTTTGCTCTATTGTAAAATCAATTGGGGGGGGGGGGGGGTGGTAACATACTTTCATTGGGGGCGCTGTCCAAATCCGACGATCATCAACACTATAATAGTGAAGAAATACCCCCGTATAACCCAGTTGGCTCTGCTGGCTCTGACAAAATTCTGTGCACAAACGGTTATTATTGTATATATAATCATTAAAAATTTTGGGGGGTGTCAGAGCAGGGGGGTGGGGTTCCTCATTATTTTTAATGTATTTCTATGAAGAAGAAAACAATCTCAGACAGAGCTGGGGGGGGGGGGGCGTTGGCCCCCAAAACCCCAACTCAAGGATCTGCGCCTGGAAAATAGCAAAATCACACTCGGAGAGTTCTCGAACTTGCAGTATCAACCTCGTCCCGTGGGTTACTTTATTTTCAACCTCCTTTCCAATAGTAATTGAACAAATTATTGTACGATCAAGGGCAGATCCAGGGGGCAACCGTTGTTGGGCGAGCCTTTGAACTATTTTTCGATCGCTGATTGGTTCGGTAGGAAAAATACCGAGAAAATAAAGAAAAGGTTAAACCGCTGATACGAAATGGCCAATGCGAGTAGGCCCGCTGGTCTAATTGTTGTGCCATTGGCGGGCGCACTATGCACTCCATCATCCACTATCGATTACTAGCGTCTTGGGCCAAGACTCGCGACTACGGAGCATCTAGAATCCAAAAATTCCCGAACCCCACGCCGTAATTTTTGAGACCCACTATTTTGGGGGACCAAAAAAATGTCCCCCCCCCCAAAAAAAAAAGTTGTGTTCTGGATCCATCAATATTGAGATACTGATCCATATCAATATTGAGATGCTAGTTACTATTTTACAATGAACCTTTGCGAGGGTGATTTTCTTAAGAAATCACTTTACAAAAAAATAATTTCAAACGTTAGAAGTTGTGCACGTTAATGTTCCTATTCAATGGTTCCCGAAACGCGCCACCATGCCAGGGGTCAACTCTTAGGCGCTTATATACGCACATGTACAGTGCAATATTCCTCGCAAAAAAATATATATATACAAGGCATTACGTGGACGTAAACATTATGTCTCTAGGCCTACATGTACACAAAAGCTGTGTCTTTTTCAACTTTCATTGGAATTTTTTGTTTTCTATTTCATCTTTATCACCACTAGTTTATCTCATCGAGCCACCAGCGCCCTCAAGCGACCACCAGCAGTGCGCCATCACTTACTGTTCCGCCTTGACGATTAAAGCATTGGATCATTTGTGATTCAAACAAGTTGCGGAATATGGTCTGGTGCCTTCACAATCTGCATCTGAATGCTTGTTAAATTGTCTTGTTTAAGGTGCAGATCGAATTGAGCAATTCCTTATTGGGTCAATTTCGAAAACAAATGGTTTTTTTTAAGGTGATACACAAATCCAGCCTGTTATCTAACTGACTACTCTAACATTGGTACGTTTCAGTCTCTAATCAGTGAACTATTAAGGTAGGTCTACTATTGCAGCAGAACTGGGATTGTTTTTTGTTTGTTTTTTCTTCATTTTCCCCAAAAAACATGACAGGAACATTTTGTGCAAATGTCTACTCCTCTTAAACGTATGAAAGCTACTTGACATCCCTTTTTTGTTTGTTTTATTCAAAAGTGCACTTCTTTAAATGTGTCCATGCATTTGCGGACCACGTACCACAGAGGGCGCTGTTGCTGTGATGTCATTTCAGGAAGACACTGTTCACTTTAGGGGTTTTCTGTTCAAATTGTGAACCCCAAAGTACTGACATAACAACAAATCACCAAAGAAAAGCAAATTTATGATAGCAAAATATCAAAATTCTGGTAACTTTTGGTGCTAAAATGGCTGTAACATTGAGGTTTCGGCCTGAAATGACATCAAACTTTTGCTCATGAATATGTAAATTTTCATTAGCATAAAAACCAAAAAGGCACCAAAATACCATTGGAAAAAAAACCGGATATTGAAAATAAGGTAATATTACACAAAGGTGTTTTTTTAAAGGATTGCCTTAAAACAAATTACATTGCATGAGCACTTTAACCACGGGGTGGTTGAGACTTGAAATCACGAGCGCTTCCTAATTGTTAAAAGTGACATCCTGAAGTCGCCGTACTTCATTTATGTTTTTTTCTACAGATATTCTCAAGCAAGATAAAACGTGACGCAGATTGAAGTTAAAATACATTTTTTGTTTTGCCTCGACTTATTTTTAAAAGAAAAGTACAGTTCTGAATATACAAATTGAAGGTTTAATGGGGAGTCAATCTGCGAGGTAAGATCGTCAATCGTTTAGATTCGTCATTAGACCAAAGGTATAAATCCTTTCCTTGGTAGTTGCAGCAGCATCATTTACCGTTTGCAGTATTTGTCAAGCGAAACAAAAAAGGGAAGATGGTTGGCAAAAATATGTGGGCCATTAAAATCTGACATAAGACCCGGTAAACTATACCCGTGTGCTTGAAATGCTTCACCGAAGGGTAAGAGTCAGTGACTGCTCAATACACACAAGCCCAGCCAGCCCGGCATGACGGTCTTCCTTCCAGAGAGGATAGCTTGAAAATTCAATTAGAAGACGGTAATTCAAGACGCGAAGAAATCAAATCTGTCTGGGTTAAAAGCTAATGAGATTGTCTGGATTTAGTTCAGTTCGTCCCACAGCTAAAATATATATGTTTGAACTTTTCTGACTGTGCACTCTTTTTTTTTTTCAAAATCAACGGTGGCGACTGTCGTGAAAAATTATGGTAAAAACGAGGATTGGTGGAGCAAAACTTAGTGTTAGGTTTTATCTCAGTGTACTACACCAAGAATTCATCTGTCATTAAAAAACAAGTCACATAAAAACAAGTCACATAAAAACAAGGCCGGATTTTTTGGGGGGGCCAACGGGGGCCACGCCCCCCCCCCAAAAAAGAACCTTTTTTTATATTTTTAGTGACATCGCAATAAAGCAGGCACTGCGTACACCACCATCTTTTCCTCAAAAAGAAATTGGTTAAAGTGGTCAGAGCTTGCCTCAGATCGCACCACGGAGCATCTAGATTTTAAAAAAAAATCGGAGCCCTTCAGCGGGCCTCGAACCCCACGTCGAAATTTTTTGGACCCAGTTTTAGGGGACTAAAAAAATTTTTGCCCCCCTCAAATTGTGTTCTGGATCCGCCCATGCAAAAAAAACACAATGAATTTATTCCGCATGGGCAAATAGACTACAATTATTGTTTTATATAATTCATATATTATTGAACTGTGCGTATATTTCCATGAATAGTGTGCTGAGTATTGATCGAGCGTTTCAAATACATCCAGAGAGGAACTCGCATGGGTCCGTTGTGTCATGTCACGTTTACTTGTCTTGGTGCAGATGTGGAAAATGAATGGATTTAAGCGACTTGTTGTTGGGGGAAAACCTCTCACCACCGATTGAAACGAATGCATATCCAAGACCATCTTTGACATTTCGGGCATGAAAGGGGGGGGGGGTCTGCCCAGGAGCCTGCAGCCGCTTTCAACATGTTCTTATTATTCCCACCAGAGTTTTGAATTTACGCTGAGAGGATTATAAGCCAGGGCTGAAAACTATTTTTAGGCGTCCGTGCAGCGTCCCGAAGACTTTTACCATGGCAGCCTGCGGCCGTCACCCGCCTACGCGTTATAGCCTTATATCATGTATATGCAATTACGAGGATCCTATATAGCGGAGACGCATAGCCATTGATCCAGCAGTGTCTTGCGGGTTTGTTGGGGTGAGGGACCGGGGTGACTGATCCTCCTCGTGCGTGGATATATAGGTAACAATGTCACGCAGGAGAGGCATGCTGTGGTAAACAGGTCTTGGTTTCTCAGTCTGTTGACACTGGCTTGCCTGAGCTATATTGGTCTGTCATATTGACAAGGCTTTAAGCACGGCAATACTGCGCCGAGGGCTATACGCTCTAGCCTTCGTCTGACTCATTGCTGAACCCAACGGTTCATATTAGACCTATAATCCTGTGTAGCAAGTCAACACATCGATGCAAGCATACCTGTTACATTGAACCACCTTTTTAAAATGTTACTTATTGAACACATTCAGTTTTAATTAAGGAATAGTTACGAAAGCTTATCGGAGCATCAACTCATCAACTGGAGAGGGCATCGCTAGCTGCAAGGTTGTATGATACCTGTGCAGATTCGGCTATTAATTATATGCCTCTTGACCTCCATGACCAATCAGCGCGCGCCTTCTATCGGGTCTTCGGCAACTCGTTGTTGTATTTATACGAAAACAAAACTTGGCAGGCAATAATGACCAATCAACAGCTTAGCACGAAATGACGTCTAAGGTCGAATCCGATTGGCTGGTGCTCGCGTGCGCGTTCGCGTAACAATTTTACATGCTCACATAATAATCAGACGTTATTGCGGAGCTTGCGGGCCCCGCGAACAACGGATGATACTCAGACTAGGCCTAGGTGATACAGAATTTAAAAACAAAAGTCAGCTAAACCGTTTATTTATGGCTTTTTCAAGCTGCAAGAAGACAGGATAATTCTTGTTGAGAATATATTCAGCAGCAGTTGTAAATCAACCGCTACATTGCTGGTATTAGGCCAATACCATCAGATACCCAAAATGGAATAAAATAATACATTAAGTTTTCTGTTCATCTCATAAAAACACACTGAGACACTTAACGATGCTCTATTGCTCTACCCGACGTGCTCTCCAACATTATTGGGTTTTTTCTCCCAAAGACTTTTCAATTTGTATGTTTTATTTGATAAACCGGAAGGAATTTAGGCCATTATTCAACATGGAATAAGATAGATAATGCATTACGTCTTATGTTCATCACATAAAAACAAAGTAAGACACTTGAAGATGTTCTACCTCTACCCGTGCTCTTCAACTTTTGCGCCCATAACGGGCAAAAGGATACGCCTGGATTATTGTAGGAAATACCATAACTAAAAATTAAGTGAGCGGATTTTTTAGTTCGATGTCTCATTCAAAAATGAATCACTTTTGTATTTGTAGAGAAAAAAATAGCAATATAACAAAACAAAGTCTAAATTTCTGAGTGAAATTCGAAAATGGCAAGGCAGAGCAACTTGAAAGAAAGGATCCCAAAGGTGTTACGATCAACTCCGTGCGAGAGTGTACAGTGATGGGGGAGGGGGCAATGACACAAATATCGGTACAATCGAGTGGAGTTCTAGGAACCAGATGTTTGTGCGTATCACGAGTAGCTGTTTACAATGCACTGACCCAGCTGACTTGATTATTCATAAGATGCAGCGGTGGAGAGCAAAAAAATCAGCACGCGCATAAATCGGAATTACTTGAGACTTAATTCAACGAATTACAAGACGAAACTGATGTCATATACAAGTGGTTGAGTACTGGGTACTCATATGATACTGTTATACAGATCATGTCGCATAATTATGTTCGATCGCCGGAAGGCAATCATCTCACGAAAAAGGCTCTCATCCGCGAGGAAAGAGGGGGTATAACCAAAGCTGTTCCGGGAATGGACATTTTTTCTGTATCCGAAATGTCAAAACGGATTTAAAGATGTATTTTAAAAGTACTCTTTTCACGAAAACAACGATGCATTTCGGTATCATTAGACGAGGGAGACTGGGAATAATGATGTACTCCGCGTCTTGCAATTTCCTTGTCCCATGATTCGAGTAATCTTCATTGACATGAAACCTCCAGAGAAATGGCTGTTAATAACTGCAATCTTTTCATCGTAGATATCTACTTGAAGACCATGTGTATCATTTTGTTTCAAAAGATGTCTCTGGAAAGAAAGTAAGTGTCTTGTATTTCTTGGAAAATTGGCAAGTTACTATGGCTATGAGACGTCGGATAAAATGGGTTTCGTTCTGTTTTGGTTCAATTATTTGCGGATCGAAAAAGTGAAGATTTTCTCCTTTGGTACAGTCACACGAGGTCGAAGAATTTGTGGTATTTCAGTAATGACGAAACGACGAGACTTAAATCAGGGGCAACATTACCCCCGAGGCTAGCTGTCGCCTTCAAGGGGCGCTACACGGTGCCTCGATGACTGGTCGTCTCGTCCAAGACGTGAAGTCCATCTTGCTCCATCACTGGCACACTTATTTCATTCCCAATCATTTTGCTCGTTTCTCTCCGTTATGCTGCCCGGGGCAAGTACACGGCGGTTTCCTGAAACCAATCTTACTGGATAAATAATGTGTGCTAAACCGGGGCAGGACCGATTCCAATCACGCATAGCCCATATACATCTCGTTGTCCATTCTCGGACGTTCTTATATCCGACACAGTTTCACAGTTTCATACCACTGCAACAGGCCAGTGACTGTATCAACTATGATGATGGGCAAAGAACTTGGGATGAGGCAGGCGTTTAAACTTGAACAAAGAAGAAATTGCTCCTTTTAAAGTTGGCATTTCTGTAGCCAATCTGCAATTGTAAGATCTTCCGAAATTGGTATGTGGGGAGTTTTTGACTTTCAGTGGAGTTTTGCCTGTTGACATCATACGCGCGACACGTGACAGCAGTTTCACCAATCATGTCACACTTTCCGTATAAGCATATATGCAGCTCTGCGCATGAGCCGATTGACGCAAATGGACTTCGGATTACTCGAATCACCTTCGGATACGTAATATCCTATAATTAGCGATGGTCCTCCCAGGTCAGAATACTGCTGTTTGATATCCGACGAAGAACCAGTTTCACCAAGCAGTTTCACCAATCATGGCACACGTTCCGTATAAGTATGCGGCTCTGCGCATGTGCCGATTGACGCAAATAGACTTCGGATTACTCGAATGATGAATCACCTTCGGCCGGATACGGAATATCCCATAATTATCGATGGTCCTCCCGAGTCAGAATACTGCTCTTGATATCCGACGAAGAACCAAAAGTCAAACTCCTAAATGGACTGATGACAGACACTATAACAAAATCCATCGCAGATTTTCTTTCCACGCTTTTCCTGAACTAAAACTGACTGAGGGAAATAATGAGAATACGAGAGATGTTTCAAATGCGATCAGGTTTATTATTTGGGTTTTTCTTTTTTGCTTCCGTTTAGAAAAAGACGTGTAATTTCTTAAACTTCGACAGCAATGTCCCTATAGACTTTATTCGCGAGTCAGCCATATCAAATTGAAAGCCAGGTAAAGTCTTCATTTTTGGAACCTGCGAGTAGAAAAGAAAGCAATGAAATAAAAGTTCATCACAAATTAATACCAGTCTGCTCTGATGAATAATTTACAATTTGTGATTAAACATACCCTAATGTTTTAAACCGTATTTGAAAAAAAGGAAAGTGAGGCTTAACGCACTGCAATCCTAAAATAGTCTGGCACCACACCATTCAATACTTCACGATTTATACAATAAATCCTCATGAATAAGGTATATTCAGACCAATGCGTACAAAAATGAATATTAATAAAGCAAACATTCTGATGCACTTCAATTCCGACTTTGATCATAAAAAAGCATTACTTTACTGGTATAATTCTATACACAACGTAACGTATAATCAAATAAGCATATCATTCACATGCAACCATAATGGAATGAAGGACGCAAGAAATTTACAATTTAAGGTAATTTTTTGAAATCTAGATAAGAAAACTAACCTTGTGATCGTGAAATCAAATGTCGTATTTATCTGTGATTATAACATTTCTTAAGAATGAAAGCAAATTCGTTCAACGAACCTACATTAAGATATAAAGATGTATACATATTTTCATTAGCGCTTTAGTAGAAAGCTACGCCTATCAGAACCAAACGAAAACATGGCGATGAGCAATATCATAAGTTTTATATAAAATACATACAATATAGCTGGTTGAAGATATGGTATCAATACTTTTTTGTATTTAAAGGGCCCATGTAATGTTATTTTTTTTAAATGTAGTCCTTGTAAATGCACCTTTGTGTCCCATTTAACCATATTTTCAATTTTCATTTTGCCATTTTTAAGGGCATTTTGGTCGTTATGCTAATGCAAATGTGCACATTCATGAGCAAAAAACATGTGATGTCATTAATTTTCAGCACAAAAGTTTCCAAGGATTTTGGATATTTATTTGCTTTGGTGATTCAATGTTGTTTCAGTACATGATAGTATAGGCCAATGAGCAAAGTTTTTTCAAATTGTTTCCAATGAGCAAATTTTGGGTTCATAATTTGAACAGAAAATCCCTCAACCGAACAATGTCTTCCTGAAATGACAACACAGCAACAGCGCCCTCAAATGTCCGGAAAAGCAAGGACAATGTTAAATGTTTGAAGAAGTGCACTTTTCAGTAAATTGACCAAAGGGACGTCTAGCTGTTTTCATACATTTTAAGAGGAGTATAAAATTGCACAAACTTATGTTCCCAGGTAAAATTCATGTCATGGGCCATTTAATCACTAATGACAATTTTACAAAAATAGCCATTCGAACCTCGAATGGAGGTAATACTTTGAAGAAGAAAAAAACACCAACATGTTTGTGCCGCGGCTATTGTTTTCAGAATTTAAACACATTTCTAAACAAACATTACTAGTCCCATTTTTTGGTCGTTTAGTCTATAGTATGACATGTGTTTATCTGAACATCCCCGCGACACGGGCATAACACAAATAGTGGGGCAGATACGGGGGGGGGGGTGGGGTGGAATTGTGCCTTTGATGATACAAGCATGGCATTTGGCACATAGTGAGAATATGTTCTAAGAAAGATATTTGGCTATAGGGCCATTGCAGATTTGTTCTGTGAAAAAAAATATAGGTATAGAATAACAAACAATTTTACACAATTTTCAAAATGACTACCATTGCTTGTTATTCTACCTATATTTTTTTCAAAGGACAAATCTGCGATGGCCCTATAGCCAAATGTCATTCTTAAGACATACTCTGACTGTGTGCCAAATGCCATGCTTGCATCATCAAAGGCACAATCCCATCACCTTTCTGCCGTACTGAAAAAAACACGTTAAATGTCATACGATCATTTGCATTTTGTGCAACTTGGGTTTTTTTTGAAGCAACACAAAGAATTTCTCAAACTGTTAAGTCGGATGAATAGCAACTAACCTATTGAAGCTCATTTGATATACCATTTTGAGAATACAGAGAAAGCTATGCACAATATTGTGGTCTTAACCCTAAAGGGGCCGGGCTATTTTGACCATCTCTCAGCCGGGGGGGGGGGGCGGATTCCAACCCCCCCCCTAAGATCTCGGTCATCGAGTGACGAAAAATTTTGAAACTCAGCACATGCATAGAGCAACTCTTCCTAAACATACCCAAGAAATTTCATGACTATAGGTCAAAGGGTTTTGGAATTATGGCTAATTAATTATTCATATGTACGAATGGCAATTCTGCTCTGTGTACACGACGCGGCGCGTAGCGCCGGAAAATTTACCTACGCACACCGTGGTCCGATTTTTATGTTTTTTGGTATCAAAAGATGCGCAAAGCTCGAGGCTAAAAAGTCATAACAGCTCGGGTCGCGAAAAAATTTTTTTTAGAGGCTATCACGGAAAATGTTGAGGGGGGGGGGCGGATTCCGCCCCCCCCCGGCCCTTTTAGGGTTAAAGTTATGGAGACCAGTAAATAAACTGCCATAGACCCAAGTGATAACTAACCCCACTTCCAAAAATCAGGGACAATCCTTACAATCCCACAAGGTGTTTGAGACACACATCAAATCAAAGCTTATTTCATCAGGCTTTTATTTTTTTGTTCAATATTGGGGGGTTGACCAGTGATTTTGGGGAGTAATCCGATGACGCTTGAGGGGAAATTTCCATCCAAAGATAGAGTAGTCTTGAAACCCATCGCTATTTTAAAAAATGATGCCCACGCTCCATTGGACAATAAAGCAAATTTTTGGGCCCAATTTAATCCAAATGGATAAATACAAGCTCGCAGTCCTGTGCACGGCTTTCACCTCTCTTTTTTTTATAAACCCTCAAGTTCACGACCAACACTGCTCAAATAGCAAAGAATTAGAGTGCATGCAAATCGTGATTTGCAGGCGTGTCATGGGCAATTTTGGGCCTATTTACTGGCCTGCAACTGGGACGGGACATGAATCTCATTCAGCCGGTTTGTGTATGCGATTTTTTTCTTTCTTTTCAATTTACAATTGACTATATTCTTACAAACGTTCGTACAATACACACATTAAGTTACAGCGTATAATTAGGTAAACAGTATTCCGTGAAAATGTCTACCACAATACATGGTCATCTGCTGTGACATAACTATATACATTCACCTAAAATGTTACCATCTTCGTTCCTAAACAGTTCATGAAGCAAAAATGTCATCAATATACTAATTTTTCATTTGCGTATAAAAGTACCCTGTACAGTAACAGTTTTATGAAAAACCTCTGTATATAGAATTGGTTTACTATATAACAACTGGTAAGTTGGTCACACAACTCTCAGCTCCAAAACAAAGGATCCGTGGCTTTGTTATCAAAGTGGACATAATATAATATTTCCTTTCTAAATTAGCATACATACGACACTAATTCGCGTACAAGTCTGCATTGGCGATGAATACGAACTGTCTACATGTATAACCTTAACGGTACGATACGGAAGACAGATAGTGCCACTCAATAAGTCTGAATATATTTTTTTTGTACGAGTGAAAAAAAAAATTGTACAGCGCCGCCACTTATTAAGTGGCGGCGCTGTACAAAAAAAATATTTTCACTCGTACAAAAAAAAGTATATTCAGACTTATTGAGTGGCACTATCTGTCTTCCATAGTACGAAGAGTAAGCGAAGCGAATTCTATGACAAAAGATGTAGTCAATGGAAACGATCGCCATTAACCTTGAATTCACCACCCACAGCAGTAAAATAAGCACATTACAGTATTTACATGACGGTAAAGGCCTAACAAAAAATTGAATAATTACAATGGTGATTATAAAAGCGGAGGGTCAAGGCTTAGATCACATACGACGCGCAAAAAAAAAATGAAAGACGAATGTGTGCATGTCACTAATGCGTGTTAATTAAACAAGAACCGCCTCTACATTCAATATAGGTCTACTGCAGCAGACTGTATTCAAACACTCTTGAAATTAAGTATGCGTTTCAAAGGGACACGCCTACCTACAAGATGCTGATCTTGTGTTTAGGATAAATGTTCAGAATATTGATCCGGTACAAAAAAATATTGCCGATGTTTTGCTGAAAAACATCTTCATGTATAGCGGGAGGTAATTCGAACCCGTCTTTGTTTACTATACCAGCGATGCTTTTGCGCAGTTATGTCTACGCTTGCACACGATCTGTCAATATTTTCACAAAGCGCGTGTACACATTGCTGGCCCTGCCGGACCGAAATCTAGACGGCGCGCACTCGGTATTCACATCGGGGTTCAACTTCACTCTAGCTAGGCTATTTCACTCTAGCATTCGCATGAATAGGAAAAATACCAAGTACAATATAATGTGAAGTTATTCAGCTGCAGTTTATTACTTTATTTGGTGGTTTTTTTGTAAATTTAACGCTATACGCTTAGCCTACCCTCTTAAAAAATGTAAAAATTGGCTGGGGAAAACAGTCAAACGTGTACCCTGCTGACTCCAGCTGTTTTTACCGTTTTTCCAGAGAAAACTGACCTGAAAAAAACCCCGATTTTTGTTTTGTTTTGTTTGTTTTCAAAGAAATACGACATGAGCAAGTTCCCATGGTGACACACCTATGTTCCTAACTTCCGACACCCCCTATGTTCCGATATCCCTATGTTCCGACACCCCAAGGGGTACGGGCCTGCAAAACAATACCCTGACCGTAACCCTAACCCTAACCCTAGGTTTGTCGGAACATAGGCTGAGCAGTCGGAAGACAGGGGTGTCGGAACAAAGGGGTGTCGGAACATAGAGCAGTCACCGTTCTCATTCCCTACGATGTGAATTGCTCAATTGCTTTTCTTATAATGAAACTCGATCACTACGGTGATTTCGAAACATCACTCTTATTCGCGGCCGAGTATTACTTAAAAGTCCTCAAAACAACACAGTCACAACTTTCACATGTCAATGTTTCTCGTTGTGCAGGGTGGTCCGAAAAAAAGGTTTACACCTATTCAGACGCAGATTTCTAAAATAAATTGGGGAGATATGTTAATATTGTTTTAAGATATTCCTAAACAACAGTACTTTATGGTGAAAACAGCGCTGAAGGACTAAATTAAGAAATGGCGATGGTTTCAAGAAAGTGTGTCCACACGCAAGTCTATGCGATATGGTTAACACAATAGCACTGCATGTACAGAAAACTCAAATAATGTACATTGTACATTAGGTCTGGATGACTACCATAGACTTTTCTGTAAACGGCCGCTATTTCTTAGCTTGAGCTTCATTTTCAACGCCGTTTTCACCATTATTATAGGCCTACCACGTTTAGGAATATCTTGAAACAATTTCAACATGTCTCCCCAATTTTGAGAAATCTGTATCTGAAAAAGGTTAAAATTTGTTGCCATCCTGTATGAACCGCTCATTCAGGCCGTTCATATACGGTTCTCTCAGAAGTAAAATTCATAAATGTCCGAGGATCCAGCTTGACTTGATGCGTGATGCAGAATCAGTATGGCCCGGTGTGCTTCCTAGATCGAAGGGAGATAAATCCGAAATTTGGAGGGATATTTACAGAACCTTTACATGGTAATTAAGCCGTAGTAGAGTTTGTTCCACTCCACAGGAATACGCTGGACGGTGGATCTATGCACGTTTGTGTATTTATCTTGTAAGTTAATAAACACCTACATGATGCTGGCTGTACGGGGTGAGTAAAAAAAAAAAAAGTAGTTCTGCATGTAGCATGAAAATCTAGGATATAAAAGCCCAATTAATAAGCTTCCTTTTAGTGCAGGAATCATTCAAATCACTCATGTACTTTTCAAGTTACGGAATTTTAAACACAACCACCGTTTTAAAATTTTGTCCCCCGTCACAAAAAGGTAAGTGTTCTTTCAACAAAACGAAAACAATTCACATTATAGGATGTACGTGAACTGTTTTCGTTTTGCTGAAAGAACACTTACTTGAAAAGTACATGAGTGATTTGAATGATTCTTGCACTAAAAGAAAGCTTGTTAACTGGGCTTTCATATGCTAGATTTTGAAAGTGCTACATGCAGAACGTCATTACAAAAATGGTCCTGCTATTTGGGTTTCCTTTTTTTTTTACTTGCCCTATATAATGCAAAGGTATTAGAGAGATAAATAATACATTCAGCTGTCAGGCACAGGGAAAGTTTAGGATTAGATCGTGCAGACTTCATGAGCAACCATGCGGGCATATTGAATTTGCAACACGCACTCAGAATATATTTCTTCCAAACGATAGGCCTACTTAGGAGGAGAAACAAAAACAACACGGTAGTTTACTGGACAGGCGGAGGTCCCGATTTGACACTGTAGGACGCATCAATGGAGTGGATCAGCTCCTTCTCTTCAAGTGGGTATTTCTCCGCGTCTCGGATGTAGTGGGGAGGCTGGGATTGCTCAGTAGTTGTCTGACTCGCTGGGTAGGAGACGGAGACCGTGCCTGGTGGGTAGGCTCCGGGCTGGGTGTAGACTACGGCCTGGCCGGCTACCGGCGCGGCCGGCGTGGTGGTCAGAACGGTAGTGGTTTCTCTTGGCGTGTGGTAGTCGGCTGGAAACAAATGACACGCAGTTTGTTACACAATTCAGTTGGTTATTATGAGATTGGATTTATTGGGAAATTCACAACTAACTGATAAATTGCAAAATATATGACAAAAAAGGATGATTGCGCGCAGACATGTAAGCAACATGAACACTATAAATCTGCAGTGTTTATGTTAAGTCTGCTTATTGGTTTGTGAATTACAGACCTGTTAAATGAAAGGGCACTAATGTGCGAGTTTCAAACATTTTTGTTTCAAAGGAATGTTTAGATGTTTTGGTTCATAAAGTGAAAGGGGGCTGTAGGCCTATCTAGACTAGTCAGTGTTCGGTACCAAGACGTTAACAGTGCTGAAGTCACCTATTTCCCACCCACACTATACCAGCACGAGGTAACAGGGTCAAGTCTGGTTTCAGACTCACCTGACAGACCCAGGAAGGCGGCTCCCCACATGATGCTCCAGATCCAGCCAACCAGGAAGATCCAGCACGTCAGCAACTGCAGTATCCCGACCCAGAAGTTCAGACAGAAGGTGCCGAACTTTCCGCTCTGTGACTGGCCAGGATTGCCACAGCAAAACACCGAGAAACCGGCCGCTATGGTACCTGAAATAAAACATTTTTAAAGGGATATTACGTCTAATGAGCCTTATTGGGCTACAAAACGCGTTTTAAACGAAATGATGTTAGTTAGAGTATTTAAAATTAAATTAGGATATAAACGTCCAAACAACCATTCTTTAAAAACTGAGCGTTTTGTGCTATTCTTGCGAGAACCATGCGAGAACGAATTTCGGGGGTCAATATTTTGACTCTCATAAATCGAGCTGTTGAAGTGCTATAGTTGAAGTGCACATAATTATTCCATCAGTGCATCGAATGCTGCGGACGTGCGACAAACCGTACATTGAATGGGCACGGCTGGAAATACGTATGCTATGCCACAAACGTCCACAGTGTCCGATGAATACAATCGGGTGTTTTTTTTCGTCTTTTTTCTCGGGAATGGTAAGACATAAGGTTAGTTTGCAGTCAACCGGACCTTTGAAATAGGATAAGTAAACAATCCAAAACATATACAATTTTCGGGATTTCAGGCCGCAATACCCTTTTAATCATAAACGCGTGAATAACAATGCGCTTGTTTTCCTGGGTTTGTTTGTTTGGTTGGGGGGTGAGGGGGCGAATAGATGTCCATTTCAAATTGCCGGAATCTTTTTGGAACAGGCCCCTATAGTGTAAATAAATAAAATAGGGAAAAGTGGAAGCGCCAAACACGAAACTTTGCCAGAGGTTCAAACCCTCAGTTAGATCCGACCGTCCCTTGGAATTGCGCCCGGTGTATTAGGTACTCATGCTAAAAAAACATCTTTCAACGATTGCAGCCAGCGAAGCCCTGTTTGTCTTTCCTCTCATTGCCATCTCCTTGAGATTTTACAAGAATGCCCGGTCTTCCCTTAAAGAAAATTAGAAAGAAGTCTACGAACCCTACTTGTGTCGAGGGAGCGGGGCTTAACATACCGGCATGTTTCCCTGCATGCAGTTTGCGCATTAACGCACCTGGTCACGTCGAGTTTCTCCTCCCCGAGTACGAACAACTTCCCGTAAATCATGCAAAATTTAATCTCCGTAATGCACCTCGGAGAGCTCCGCCAGCTCCCCTCTATGGGATTTAACCACCTCTTGATTCATGCTTCTGGCCTTAGTAACCTCAGCAGACGTATTGACCGCTATATATACAGCACACAATTCCCAACAAACGCCTTGAGATGCAGCCCGCGGATTTATCGCCCTGTCGCCGCTCGATCGCGCTCTTAATTTGCCAGCGTGTTGCAACTTTCCCGCGGGACGACAGCGAAAAATGTACTGCCAATGGCTCGGTAAAAGCCGAGGTGTCACTCAGGAGAGTCTATAGAACGCACCACTATAGAACACAACACGTCCATAAAAAAAGTCTTCCCTACTGTGTGAGTACCAACATTAAACATGAAACTTAACCGTTGACACGATATTTTAAATATTATTATATCTATACCAAGATACATATTCTCTTATGAACAAATAATCAAACGTAACTGTTTCAAATATTTGAAATATTAATATACCTATTCCAGTATACATCTACACCTTTATCTGATGAACATTAATCGAACTTAACAAAACCTTACATTACAATTGTCTGTCTGGAATCAAGTAATCGTCTTGGTCAAAATACCTCATGCATCAACCGATTTGAACCCTCTATCGTTCACGCTGAGCCAACCACACGCGAATCGTGAGTTTCATCCGTGATGAATAGAAGTGATGTTCTTTCATGGAAAAGCGAGCTTCTAGCGGGTGTTGACATTAAAGCACTATAATGTGGTATACCGTGGCCATATATGAAGGAGCGCCACAATGGTTAATCCAATTATTAACGATGTTGCAATACGAACAAAATAATGTGACTTTGCGTTGTCGCTTTAGGGCAACTCAGTGTGTAAAACACGGAACGATTTGATTCAGTTGCAATCATTCAGAGCAGTCTATTACCAACGTCGAACCGTAAATTCCTCCCCTCCGGTCGAATTCACGACACGAGATGCTGCAGCTGAATCCGGAGTCGATCTTAAGATGAATTGTAAATTTAGCCTGGACGGAAAATTAGAGACGTACATTGTAATCAGAGGGACGCGACCCTATAATTATTCTTGATATGCCCTGCAGCCAAACGACATGAGCTCTGGAGTAATAGGTCCATTTGCTTAAAAGTATTGGTGTGTCCATGATCAGCATAGGTTTACTCTCTTTTTATTAAAATGAGAAGTGTCGGCACATGTTTCAGCTCAATTACATTAAGGGTTGGCCTACATGCTGGAATCGGAGTATCTAATGGTTTGTGCCTTTAAGAACCCAGTTGTCGGGGGTTCTTTTGTAGCTGACGATTTAATTAAATGGTTTCAAATATCAGTCGTTTCGAGTTTCGACACTCATTGTATAGGTTACCGTACATACTTACGGAAAAGGTCGGATACGAGATATGATACTGCGAATGACATTCTCAAGTCGGTTACGAAAAGTACAAATCGGCAAGCTCAGTAGAATTTTATAGAACATTTTTTTTCTTTCAGCTGCATCATTTATTGTCGTTTTAAAGACATGATTGTCGGTCAAAAGCTAGAAATGTACGTATAATCATTTACGAATCGCTGACTCTTATTTTCTTCATTTGGTTTCATAATTCGAGTTCTTCCAAATGTATGTCTTACAAACTGGAACATGATGCATCCACTATGATCAGTACATGCCATAAAAGGGAAGTATTATTAATTGTACGGCTTTAGTTTAATAGTTTTCTTTCTTTACATCGCCTGAAATAATTATAACCTGCTAAATTAGTTTTTAGGTAATAGATCGACTTCGAACTGATAAAGTATAAAATGAGACTCATTTTCCAGACTTCAAAATAAGAAAATCTACATACCAGACTCAAGTGATCAACTTATACCTTTATTATTTCGATCGGCACAACAAACAAAATCCTGAATTTACAATCAAATTCAATCATGTTACAGTACAATGGTTCATGAATAATTTTTTTCTGCAACCAACGTCACGATGTGAATTGCTACGGCTTTGACGCAAGATCGGAAGCAAATACTACTAAATGGAACTGGGCTCGATTCTTAACTTTCATTTCGATATAGCAGAAGTCAATAAAAAATAATTCTCAGATAGAATAACCACCCGTCCGAATCCCCGGTTCTTAATAAACGGCTCGCGGCAAAATATCGCGTTTCTTCATTTCGAGAATATATCCATCCGCCTTTGCCAAGACCGTCGGAATCGACATTCCGATAAAATGTAAATCCGCACTCGGGTCGCTCTGTCTGATTTCCGCGGCGGCGGACAAGTGGGTGTAGGATTCGGCATTTTATTGCGCGGACATGAAAAAACTGAATTCGTTTGCCCCGCGGGTATTTTCATGAGTTGATCAGAATAACTACGTGCATGACTTGAGCTGCTGTGGACGCGTAAACACACCCACTGGAATCTTACACCGGCTTTGATTGAGGCTGAACGAGCCGTCTTGACTTTGTTTTACCTGTTCAAAGCTGTCAGGCACGTTCATTTTACTGACGTCTTGATTATTTGGAAGGCCATGGATATCCAGTGACAGGCACCCCCTGGCTTTCTTTCTTTTATGCACTTTGCCTTCAATTGCTGCATTTTCAATAACCATTTATGTAACCTAAAACTCGCTGTTCCAAACGGAAGAAAAAAGCCCAAAGCGGACTTCGTTCTGGACTGGATTGACGTTCAAAAACCAAAGATCGACCAACATTCTATGCAATATGAATGAACGCTCTTGAGGTTGTTTTGATTTATGAATTTTGATCTCAACCGCAAAACAAATTCTTTCAAATGAAAACACAAACTGAATCTGTATATTTTTGCGCACATAAGGTGATGAGGGAAAACATACGAGTTATCCATAATTAAAATAGACGCATTAACTCATGACGGTGCCTCATTATAGTAAGCGTATATCACCAAGTCCATTATAAGCGTGCATGTTGCTGAGTACAATTTTTGTGAAAGAATACTATAGTGCTATAGTTTAATATTCCTGTAAGAGCAATCCATTGGTTGATCGTAAGATAACTTCAGTAAAAAAAATATGCGTTGTTAAATTAAGTGCCAAGTAGTATCTAAATTTAACCACTGCTCCATTGAGACATCCTACGCTCTACTTGAAATCGCAGTGTTGTCGTGTTTATCACTTCTTGCCTTGCTGGTTTGGGTTGAAAATAAATGCCCCCGGAGCACGCCAAACGCTTTGATCGGGAAGCCTGTTGGATTAACAGGTATTTCTTCAGGAGTTCTTAAAACAAAATTCACGCTGATTAGGAATAACCATGGTGCATGTATTAATGCGAACGTTAATACAATAACGTAGACATATTTATTAATGATAATTTCAACTAAATTGGTATATTTTACCTAAAATTGGAACATCAACCCACTTTGAGGCCCTAATATAAGAACAGTTTCATTTGAGGATGCGATTTCGGAAATGTCTACTAGTTTAGCTTAATTAATCATAGACACTTCAGTTGAAGGACTAATTTGGTTAGATTGCTTTACAGAAATTGTAGGCTATAAGTTTTGAGGATGTCGATATCAGTCGATCTAGAGAAGTCATACAAAAACACGTACCGATTCCAGGCAGGAAGATATTAAGGATGAGGCAGATAACGGCCGCCACGATGTGTAGAGACGGAATAGCAGCTCGACAGGCGTTGGGTTTCCTCTCCTGAACGACAACCGTCACAACTTGGCCGGGCACAGGCGGCTGCTGGTTCATTGCGTTCTCCATATTTTGTTTGGTAGAATTATATATCCCAGTCACAAATCACGCAATAGTTTGGAATTCCTTCACAGCGGAGAATAATTCCGTTTGGTTATCACCATCAGGAAATGCTCACCATGACTCTAGCGAGGAATCCGCAACCGATTGCGCACAATGTTAACAAGGTATCGTCCCGATCGTCCTTTTACGGTGTCTGATGCGCGTGCATGTGCGTGTCAACACGAAAGCCGTGTGGTTGGTTTGTTCAGGGCGGCAGTGTATTGGGTTGCTATAGATATCGCCTGGCCGCTACTATTTGTACCACTTGTATGATGATGAAGAGGAATCACGAACAAAGAAAAAATAAAGAAGCGCACATCAAAAATTCGTTCATGGTCGGCATCCAGGTGAACAAGAACGGTTTTTTTTTATGCAGCCTTGTACAGTAATTAACCATAATAAATGCGATGACCGTATCACATGATTGATTGAGATGAAGAAATATTTCACGTGATTTCCTGCTCGCCAGGAATGTGGGTCGAGATAATGCTGTATCGAGGTTGCGTGTCGCGCGCTAGGGAGAGACCGCGGCGAGTTGTGACGGACTTTACATCTTGCGATCTAATCTCGCCATAACATAATATTAACACAAGATTTTTCTCCTGGTGGAAGCTCAGTGTATACTTTAAAACATAATGGCTACAGCTTATGCAGACTCTTTATTAATTAGTTATTAATTAATTAATGAAAACAATTGTACAATTTACTCTAGGTATGGGGTATATTGTTACAACATGTGCTGGGGCAAGTAGTTACATTTTTAAAGAAACACTGAATTTGCAATTATTGTTCAAAGAACCTGTTAAAAACTTTTTTTTAATACAAAAGAATTCACAAGTCTAATTAAGCATTTTGTGTTTTGGGCTTCTTTTTCTTTACTTTATCTCAGTGCTTCATTCTGACATGAACATTTCAACAAAAAGAGTGCATATTTCATATATGTTTTTCGTTTCGTGTAATTTTGTAATCAACATTGAAAACCATGCTTCACGAGTATCAGTGTTATTTTGGTTGCAGAAGCTCTTTCTATAAAACAATATTTTGTTTATGTCCACGTGTGCTTGTTTGTTTGTTTGATTCCTTCATTGTTTGTTGCATGAAGGATTTGCTCATTAACTCATACAAGAAACATTTGATTAATAACAGTGTAACAACTTGCCCTCCTGGTACACATACTTATATGTAACTTTGCCTGGGGGAATTCCACGCTATTATGCCTGCGGGATTCTTAGATTTAAGTTCATACTACATTAAGACAGAGTAGTCATATTTATCGATCTACATATGGTAGACCTATTAAAAAAAAATTAGTGTAAAAAAAAGTTACGTTGGAGTTCCAAAAGCATTTTTTTTGGGAGGGGGGAGGGGGGTCATGTTACACTCCCGGTTTTCGTGTCAACTCGTAGTACCTGACGGCGAATTGAATATAAGTTTCATTTGCCGACAGTTTAAATTACGCAAATCTAATGATCGACGTTGTCAATGCAATCGAACGGAACAAGGGGGTGAAATCAGGCCTTGAAAATCCCCTCTACTAAAGATGCGACGGCTTCACCTCCAACACGCATTATGAAAAAAACTGTGTACATTATCAATTATTGTGAAAGGACAAAGCCGAAAGACAGCCCTCAATCGTTTTGTCTAAAAGAAATCGACTCTGTAACAACCTGCCCATGTAAGAACTAGCCACGGGCGCCCTCTATACTGCGATGTCAAAGGCCTTCTCTCGTTCCCACCGCCCCATACGAGGTGACTTCCAATTTCTCTGAGCCATTTGCACGACCCGTGTGCACCGAATGCACACATTGCTTGTTTGCAAGTAACTACCCTCAATGCTATGCGACGCATGCGTTTCCTTCCGAAAGCTTGTTTGTGTGTGAAAGCGTTTAGCTGTCTATGGCACCCTTGGTATAGGGCGGTGACAACCTGGTTCCCAGGGTGTCGAGCAGAACGCTCCCACTACTACCTGCTCTCTCACCCTGATGTCGGATCATTTGCATATTCAAACTTTTTTGTATACGTATGCAAATGAGGAATAGTCTGGTGCAGTCCTGAGCTTCACATAAACGTTTGTTTTGTATGTGGTATCTGGGCTAAAAACAGAATCAATTCGTCGTGGCGTGAGTTACGAATACACGGTTTGTTTGTTTGTTTTTCAAATTTTAAATGTTACAAGCTTATCCAGCCAATATGCAGTATCATGTTTCATATTAATATGAGCAAATTGGAAAGGAAAGGATTATTTTTGAGAAGGTGTGGACGTAATAATAACAATGAACGTGAAAACACCCAATACATGCATGTATTTTTTTTTTTGGTTGGAAATAACAACATCAAGTACACGATATAAACCATTACCTGCTAGGGGCACTATTGCTTTTGATGGCCAGTTCAGTGACCATTTTATTCGCGTGAGGAGCACTGTTATTATTTTTACAGGCCAGTTTTCCATCTTGAGAGGGGCACAGTAATTGTAATGTTGCGAGCGGGGCACGTTATCGCGAGAGGGAGCAGTATTGTTTTTACAGCTCATAAGATGGAATTCTGCGTCTGGGTGATGAAAATTATTAGGTTTTGCCCTTCACCGACGTATAAACACTGTATACTCAGTGTGTTACCTCCCTAATGAACGTTTGGGGAAAAAAACACTCAGATGGGACTCGAACCCACGACCTTCTGATTTTGTTTGGTACCATCTGTCGATGGGGGCGCTGTTTAAAACCGGCAATTATACACACAAAGGGCCAATAAATGGTGCTTTTCAGGGCGATACATGTCCGAAATTCTGGTAAAGGCACCCAAAACGGCAGATGCCACAAAAAAAGGCACCACTTCTTTTTTGAAAAGGGCACTTGATCAGAAAAAAAGGCACTTCGTAAAAAAAAGGGCCCTCTTTACAAATTATTGGGAGGGGGGGGGGTTAAGCCTGTTGAATAAAGGGCATTTTGAATGGAAAAAGGCAGTCTGTACAAAATATTGGCAGTCTGTACAAAATATTACCCCCCCCTCCCCCCCCCTTGCTGGCTACGCCTATGAACTGGCCCATGATAATGAAACCTAAAGACTCAACAAGGGTGCAGAAAAAAATGCTCACCGCTACAGGTATACAGGGTGATCGTATGGCGCCCTCAAGAGAAAAAAATGCATGCAACAACTTATGCAAAATGTTATATTTGAGATAATTATTGCGGACGCAACAAGACGGCGCTATTTGGTTTGGGTAAAAACAAAAGACTTTACCCAAATCAAACAGCGCCTCCTATTGTTTCTGCCATGTCTCAAATAGGCTTATGAAAGTAATAGCACGGCGTGAATAGTCAAAACCGTCCAGACATTATCGTGAAGTAATATCTGGTGGAACTAAGGCGGGGGCACGGCACGCCTTCGGGGTCTGTCACCCTACCCACACCCTCGGCAAGAATTTGGGGTAGGCCTAATCGAAAATTGCAACCAACCCAACAAAATGAGTCACAGCTTTTTGATCCTCTAACAGTATCTTATGCATGTACAGTGGCCAGGTCAAAAAAGACACATTTTTCAGCCACATAATAAATAATCAAACATCAAAAACGACTGTAGTTATAGTTCCTTCCAAATACTTCAGTTCAAATTGTTCAAGTTGGGAAACATTCTAGGTCAAAAAGTTCACAATTACGCACTGAAAAAAAACATTAACCAAATATTCAAGCAACAACACTGTGTCACTTGTTAAATTAAACCGCTCCGGTTAGTTTTATTCGAAGATCTTTATAGTTACGTCTGATTTTGTATTCATTCTACACGCGAATTTGGAGGCTTTTTAAAGGAGGGACCACCATGGCCAAGTTCGCGCAAGAACTATAGTTGACCAATGGTTAACTAACGTTTGCCCCAACTCTGTCTATAGTCGACGGTGGTTGACTTGGGCCAAGTTCGCGCAAGGACTATAGTTGACCAATGGTTAACTAACGTTTGCCCCAACTCTGTCTAGTCGACGATGGTTGACTACGCTAGTCGACTATTTGAAACCAGCCTACTGAGGTTGGTTGCTTCGCTGGTAACCGATAGCCGCGCGCATTCATAACGCTAGCAGAGAGCCAGGATCCAGAAGTTTTGCGGTGACATTTTGACAGCGTTTGACTAGAGACGTTCGCACGTTGCTACCAGTGCGCAGGCGTAAGGTACGTCACAAATCAACCACTAGTCGACTAATGGTCCTTGCCCGAACTTGGCCTACGCTAGTCGACTATTTGGAACCAGCCTACTGGGGGGTTGGTTGTTTCGCTGGTAACCAATAGCCGCGCGCATTCATAACGCAAGCAGACAGCCAGGATCCAGAAGTTTTGCGATGACATTTTGACCAGCGTTTGACTAGAGACGTTCGCACGTTGCTATCAGTGCGCAGGCGTAAGGTACGTCACAAATCAACCACTAGTCAACCTCGTCCCCAGTGCTTACTTTATTTCCAACCGCGTTTCCAATAGTAAACCCTGGATAGGAAACTTTCTTCCTGTATCCTGATTGGATACCGCAATTGGCAAGTAATGGATTTTTATCGTGTACTTGGTGCTATATATTCACAACGTGCAGTACGTGTTTTCGCGATCATTCGTCCACGCCTTCTCGAAAATACTAATTTCCTTTCCAATTTGCTCATATTAATATGAAATATGATACTGCATGTTGTCTCGATAAGATCGTAACAGTTTGATTTCAAAAATCGTGTTTTCGTAACTCACGCCGTGCTCGCGCTGCTACGAATTGACTCTGTTTTTACCCCAGACACCGCATACAAAAAGAAACGCTAATGTGTAACGCATATCCAGGCACCAGACTGTTCCTCATTTGCATACGTGTGCAAAAATCTTGCACATGCAAATGATCCAATACCAGGGTGAGAGAGCAGGTAGTGGGGGGCGCGTACTGCTCGACACCCTGGGGACGAGGTTGACCACTAGTCGACTAATGGTCCTTGCCCGAACTTGGCCCAAGCTGCCGAGCTTATTATAGGGGGCGCTATAACGAAATCCATCCTGATGAAACGATGTATTGAAAGAAGTGCTGAGCAATCCTTTCCTCCACACTTTTTTTTGTGTTGCCTACATTATATTGGGGGACTGGGGAGTCACCACGTGGGCCTCATTTTCTGTAAGGGAACCAAAGCCTCTTATTCTCTCCGAATTCGGAGCGGGGGATGAGGGGGTGGTACTTGATTCAAGGGCGTGAGCCTTCTGCCTTTATAGTTACACCATCGGCATGGTGGCTAGTGCGTAAAGCGCTTGCCTCTTACCACTGCGGCCCGGGTTCGATTCCCGGCTCGGACCATATGTGAGTAGAGTTGTGCGTTGATCCTCTCCTATGCCACGGACGGTTTTTCTACGGGCTCTCCGGTGTTCCTCCCTCCACAAAAATCAAACACTTTGATCTCCGGCTGTGCTCCGTGGTCAGACATGGGTAGTATGGCGGCTGCCTTAGGCGCCTTTACATGCCTTCGGCTCGACCACGTTGAAGCCGCGTTCTTCGCAATTCAGCTTCTCTGCTGCGAGTAAGGATATAATTATTATTAACAGAATGATCATTGTTTTTCCTTTCTATAAAACTGGCACATTTCACGTGTCCTCATTTCTAGCCTTTTTCTTTGCACATTTCGAAAAAAAAGAGCGACGTAGCCCTCTATTTCAGTTGCTTGTTATTTTGCCTCTAGTTGAGCTCTTGACAATCAGATCGATTTTCCAGGCGAAAATTTCTTCACTGACCTGAAGGTCGTCGATGCGAAATGTCGCCCTCTGCCGTTTAAGTGTGAGAATCAACGAGGCCAGGAGGTAGATTTTTTCATACCACTAATTCGCTATTGGCGTGCATAAGCACTTTGGCTTGCAATTCAGATTCTCGGACTCACTTTATTTTCCCTTGAAAACGAAAAATCCTCCCAAACCACAAATTGGTAAAAGACAATGTTCCAAATGACTAATAAACCTGTTTAAGAGAGAGAGAAAAAAAAAGTAAAGGAGAAGCATTTGAAAGAAAACATTCAATGGGAATCGAATGTATAGCGCCCTCCGGCATAATTCTATTATAGTAGCGAATAGTGGTATGGAAAAATAAATCGCGGCCAGATCTGCAAAAGACTCATGTCATACCCTCTTGCGTTGGAAGGAAGCCAGGCGAAACCTTTCTTGTCTTCGATCTGGCGCTCTCTTGATCCTGCCGGTTTACCAGGCGCACCGATTTCACAGGGTGCTTGTTACCTTTATTTACTTTATCGGGTATAGGCAATTTTATGTTGGCAGTTTCGTTTTTGAATGTTTGCAAATGGTATACATTACCGTTAACTATGAAGTCCAAATTCAGTCCATAGTTTTGTTGGGAGATCCCCAAAATTGAGTGTTTCAGATTGCTTACTTACCATATTTTAAAGAAAAAATAACATCATGTCTTAAATGAACTGGGAAGTGTTGGATAACATTTTTTTAAAAATATTATTTAGGCATACGTCTGACGCAGCAGCCAATAGCTTTGCTTAAGCGAACTTCCAGCCGTGAATAACAGAATCTGTCAACATTAGACTGGCGCCTCACGTAATGCAGTCCAAGTAAGTGGCAATCAGCTATGTGGGACATCAGGTATCGAGCACAACGAGAGCACACGGTGCTTTGGGAAACGTTTTCGAAATGAACGTGTGGCTGGAATTAAGACTGGATTCCATTTGTTTGGGACCAAACATTGTGTATCCCGAAATTCCAAAGCGCGATAATACACGGAAGAAATAATCCAGGTGTAGGCCTAGTTATTTGTTTCCCTTTTCCCCTTCGTCTGACACCCTTTATGATATAAAAGGAATTTCAACCAACTAACCTGACAGTAGTGGCGTAAATCGGTGTCGGCGAGTGGGGGATGACCGTAGCCCAAAAGCCTCAAATTCAGTGCTGGACGTGGCAGGTAATTCTGTCCCCCGGTAAATGTGTCCCCCCGGACAAATTTACCGGCTTGTGACCCGGTAAATCTGTCCGGGGGGACACATTTACCTAGGTAGATCTGTCCCCCTCCCTGGTAAATATGTCCCCCTGCCCAACGTTGAAAGTGTCCCCCTGGTAAATGTGTCCCCGTGCAAGTATCACCCATGCGATGATACGAGTCGTGTTCGTGAGCGCGCATCGCCGCAAGTACATGCTGCAAGATTTGTGGCAGCGTTTATCGCATATGTGTACATAATGTGTATCCCGCTACACAAAGGAAATTCATCCAATAGGAAATTTCGTTACGCGCTACGATGGGAACGCAGACCAATCCAAGTAGGCGTTATATCAATGAGGCGTTCACCATAGAATAGGGCTACACCGTACTCCGAATCGATCGAAACATTGTGTTCACATTTCACATCTAAGAAAGAGACCAAAAAGTTATTTTTTTTCATCTTCATGAAGGGCAGACTAAAGAGTAAAAAATGTATACCTTGTAGAGTGAATTCATGAAAACAATATAGAGAACTGGCCTTCTGCGTTGCAAAACTAGGGGGACAAAAAAACCTGGAGGGGACAGAATTACCTGAAGGGGGACAGAATTACCGGGCCGAGGAGGACACTTTTACCTAGGTAATTCTGTCCCTCCGGACACTTTTAACGGGGGACAGAATTACCGTCCACACAGGGCCATGGAATTTAAAACAAAAAGATGGACAAAATGTGGGGGGCGCTATTCAGAATACAACTGTACAGGTAATGCAAACTTGAGTACTTGTACTTGCATCCTTTGGCGTTACATATAAACAGTGCATTGGAAGCTTTTGTACTGTTTTTCTCCGGGTTTTTTTTCTTCAAAACTATTCAATGAATTTGGACAGTTGTCATTTTACAAGGTGATTTTTCTGTTTCTAACCGCAAAAATCTGGGGGGGGGGATGATCATGTGGCCCGCCCCCATCATAAAGGGGGGGGGGGGTATATCCTTCCCATCCCAGGATTTACGCCTCTTACTATAAACCATGGGAATTCAAGTAATTCAAGATCACGTTAAATGCAATGCAAGACAACAGGGCAAAATCAGTTAGTTTCTAGTATATTCATTTAGTATACTTTATTTTTTATTCCTTTTAGGTCCGTGTACATACCGTCCAATCAGTTACCGTTTGAAAATTGTCAAAATAAAAATAAAAAACGAACCCTTTACCGTTTACTCTATTACCATCTTGGTAAAGAAACAGAAAAAGGAAATCGTTTACCAGTTTCCGTTTATGCGTCTAAAAAACGAAAACAGAAAAACAAAAGTGTTGTACCTTTTACCATTTTTAAAATTGTAAACAGAAAAATGAAAAAGCAAACCCTTTTCCAATTTTTGGTTTTGGATTTTTGAACAGAAAAATGAAAAAGTAAACCCTTTTCCAATTTTTGGTTTTGGATTTTTGAACAGAAAAATGAAAAGCAAACCCTTTTCCAATTTTTGATTTTGAATTTTGAACAGGAAAATGAAAAAGCAAACCCTTTTCCAATTTTTGGTTTTGAATTTTTGAACAGAAAAATGAAAAAGCAAACCCTTTTCCAATTTTTGATTTTGAATTTTTGAACAGGAAAATGAAAAAGCAAACCCTTAACCAGTTTTTGTTTTTGAATTTTTGAACAGAAAAAAGAAAAGCCAACCCTTTACCGATTTCCGTTTTTGAATTTTTGAAAAGAAAAAAGAAAAAGCAACCCCTTTACCAGTTTTTGTTTTGAAATGTTTGAACCAAAAAGAGGAAAAGCAAACCCTTTACCCTTTTTTGCTTTTGAATTTGTGGAAAGAAAAAAGGAAAAAGTAAAACCCTTTACCCGTATTTGTTTTGACATTTTTGAACCAAAAAAGAAAAAGCAAACCTTTTACCCGTTTTTGCTTTTGAAATTTTGAAAAGAAAAAACAAAAAGGAAACCATTTGCCAGTTACCATTTTTTAATTTTAAAAAGAAAAAAGAAGAAGCAAACCCTTTACCAGTCACCGTTTTTCAATTTAAAAAAAAAAAAAAGGAAAAGCAAACCCTGTACTGTACACCGTTTTTGAGTCTGTGTTCAGAAAAAGAGACAACGCATCGAGTTACAGCATTTCGCTTTTGATGCGTATAAAACAAAATCATCAATCGTTTTCCTTTGTATACAGTTAACATTATGTAAATAAACGCAGCACACTCATATCTGTTTCATTTTGTTTCTCTGAAACACAAACAACCAAAAACTAAGACAATATTTTCTTTGCCAAAACAAAAACGAAAAAAGGGTAACCGAAAAAGGAAAAAAGAAACCTGTTACCAGTCTAAGCCCAACGAAACCCGAGTGCGGCCGAGTTCGTCAGAAAGTGTCTCGCGGCTGTTTCCTGTGAAAAAAAACCTGTCCACGGGGCATGGCGGGAACTCATGTGCGACCACGGGCATGCACTTGTTTACTGTACTTGCTGTAAGTGCTCTCTTTAGTACGGCGCTCCATACGGCGCTGCATGAGTGCCATCCACTTCTTTATTTACTCAGATAAATTTATCACGTCATGTTGACATATCGCCGAGAGTAAGGCGACTTAATCACATAATTGTATCGCTAAGTCGACTTACCGAAGTCGACTTGACGACTTGTCCAGATGCATTATCTCTCCAAGTCGACTTCCAGAAGTCGACATGACGACTTGTCCAGAGGCATTATCTCTCCAAGTCGTCTTCCATAAGTCGACATGACGACTTGTCCAGATGTATTATCTCGTCAAGTCGACTTTCCGAAGTCGAGATGACGACTTGTCCAGATGTATTATCTCGCCAAGTTGACATCTCGAAGTCGAGATGACGACTTGTCCAGATGAAATATCTCGCTAAGTCGACTTCCTGAAGTCGAGATGACAATTTGTCGAGATAAATTAGCTTGCCAAGTCGACTTACGATGTGGAGATGATGACATGCAAAAATCTCGTTCTGCATGGATATCCCGTTGTTTAAGCACTGTTGTGGATTCTTTCTTGTTCGTCGGTGCATTTGAGGTTTTCCCCACCCGTTCTTATAATTATGAACAATAAACTGGCAGAGGAACAAGAAATAAACTGTAGGGTATTGGTTTGATCTGGGTCGAAGTTAATTTGTGTTTTTTATTTTCATCTTGTTTTAAATTACTCCCCCAAGCTTCGTAGGAAATCACACCTCTGCCGTGTTTTCCCCTATTTATCCCGTTGAAAAGTAATTCACTTCACGTTAAACATTAACAATCATAGATTCACAAAAATGTCTTTATTGACAGGTTGCATAAAACTTGTTGCTTTCTTAAATGACACTAACAAATTCAAGATTTGCTTTTAATCATATTGAGATCATATTTCAGATAAAACGACTCTCATGGAAATTTAGCAAAATTCTTGTCTGATATATTACGAGAAATGATTTGATAAAGATATCACTATAAAAACTCTTATTGTCAACACTAAATCAATGTTTTATGAAGGGCAGTAGCTCATGATTAGCCTTAGCACACTAAAATCACACTGTGATCATCACATTATGATGAAGTTCTGTTCCTAGCAATATAGAAGTTGTTCACTTTTGAATGAGACATCGGCCTCAATATTACTGTGACGTTATTCTGATGTCATGAAGTATGAAATTACAAGCGATTTTAGATCACAAATCCACCTAAATCGTTAAGGCTGAGAAAATCCCTCGGAAAGAATGAAATTTTGTCAAACATGTAATTCAAATTCCCAAAAACCTAAACAATTTTCCTATTAATAAGTTAATGATACTTTCCTCCTGGACGAAAGACACCAGGTGGAAGACGTTAAAAGAGAGTATACTTTTTGTTCATAGGTATTAACAGTCAGTGGCGTGAGGTTTAACTCCGGTGGGTGGGTGGGGGGGGGGGTGCACATGGGTGCACACAATTTTTAATGGGGCACTGAAGGCAAATGACAAGTTTTTGTTCATTTCAAGATTTTAAACGGGGAGCGCCGGGCCGGGGGGGGGGGGTATGGCACGGGCATTTGTTGTGGGGGAGGCACAACGCCACTGATAGTACCAGTATGTTTTACCTTTTTTTCAAGAAATGAAAAAGAATTATAACTGTAAATATAATATGTCAGCATGTTTTTTAATATCCTTCCTTTATCACCATGCAAACGCCGGTCATATTTTACAGCATAACCGGCTAATTCGACAATATTATACTTTTATCACATCTGCCTGTGAGTTGCGCAAAAGGAACGGTTTCCCTTTGGAATGTTGTTGTCAGTCTCTCTTTTTGGAAAAGCCGAATATATATTGGCTAATAGGACATGATGCAAACCGCCTTGCGAGTGGTCGGTTTCAGACTACAGGTTACTGATGAGGCTACCGTGTATACAACCATGCATGCGGTGCTCAGCCGATACCGATTCGCAAGGCTTTCTACCGGCTTCTCCTTGCAGGGGAGTCAAACAAGAAAATGACTGATTTGAAAATATTTAAAAATATTCGGCTTGCTCAATTTCATCTTTCATAAAGTACATCTTATTGACTTTTAACTGTGAAAATTCACGTCATTTGCATACTTTATTCCCGCGTTATGTCTAAAACAAGATAAGTTTGCGGTAGCACCATGTGAATAAATCTCTTTTGTGAGTATGTGTGGTTCTGAAAAGAACCGAGGGACTCAACGTTTCGAACAGTATGCTCTGCCCGTCGTCAGGAGAATGTTATTCACATGGTGCTACCGCAAACTTTTCTTGTCTTAGTATCTTTCCACCATGCAACCTTCAAATCTCACGTTATGTCTATATGAATAAAAAGATCACAAAAGCTCGTCTGTCCACCTCTGATAATTCTACGAACTGGTTAATAGACATTGAGTATTATGAAACATGGACGTTTTCCCACCTCGATGAATGAACGGGAACTTGCAAAGGATGTTTATATAGCTAATAACATTTCAGAAGAAAAAGAGTTGGCTTGTTCCTCATGTGCAAACCATTACAACTGACAGTAAAAACAATGGTCTTGATTTCAATTATTAATATCTCATTTTAATGAATGCTTGTTTGTATTATCACTACGCTCAATGGCACTCCAAGGACAGCTATAAAAATGGTTTCTTTAAGTAAAACATGCATAACTTCTGTTGGCATAGATCAATATCAGTAACTGCTTTTTTCAGATGAGTGGAAGAACATGCTCTTATTAGACATACTTCATTGTATCAAATTTGTGTATCAAATTTGATTGCATTTTGAATCACCTTGTAGATGATAATAATTGCCGTATATGCACAACAACAATCGGGGGCGGAACCAGGAATTTTTGTGGTGGGGGGGGGTTTCATCAGCAAATCAATGCTGAAATGTAGACAGTTTTTTTGTCCGGACACTTGGCTCCTTAAAATCAATGGGGGCTCGTACCATACTTTCAAAGCGGTCGCTGTTCAAATCCGATGATTATTAACAATATGTTACGGGATGTACAAATACCCCCTAACCCAGCAGGTTCTGTCCGTTTTGGGGGGAAAGGCGTATAATACCAGTATAATTTCTTGGGGCGTCGGAGTAGGGGCGCTGGGCAGTACTATTGTACAGGATTACCCCGTAACGTCACACAAATGGGCTATTGTGTACACAGATGCATGCAAAGGCCTCAATTGAATAACCATTCGGCACCAGAATATAATTTTTTATGATTTGGGAAAAGCTTGGCTAGGCTTGACTTGTCTTTTTTATTGCCACAAGAACATTTAATTTTACCTCAAAATAAGTCATCAACTATAATTTACATCATTATGATGTTATCAAAATATAAAACAACAAACCAAAAAATTCGACGACATTTATTTCTTTGTAGATTGTGTGTATCCAGCTTACAAACTCATGGGGCATCGAACCGGGGACATCTGTGGTTTAGTCGAGTAAACACACACAAAGACATGTAAAATTAGAACTAAAGGACAGTTGAGTGTCAATACGTTTGTGGTACATTTTGAAACGTGTAAATTATTTTCGCAAACGGACTTGATATTTCTTAATTATTAAATAGCATTCCTAGAAACTAATACCCGTCGACACCGAGACTTAAAATTTGATCAAAATGCCGCGTGCAGAGGCAATTAATGGTTGTGTCTCTTTTGTTGATGTTCATAAAAAATGCAAAACGTCTGCTCGTCTATTTCCTTTCCACATATGAAGCGGCACAAAGACGGATGATTAATGATGTCATTAGAGTTGTTTTCATTGAAAAGGTATTGTTGCTTTGATGCAAAGCGTTTGGGTATTATCATCTATGGAGAAGCTCTTAAGCTTGACGAACATGCAACGCATGATTGTATAGTTATGGGAATTTGAAAGGTTATTGTTGGTATAATTATGTACGTGCTTTTTCAAAACTTCGATTTTTCTTTTCCGAACGAAATGTAAAAGAATATAATGTCCTGCAACAAATGCCCCCCCCCCCCCGGCGCTCCCCATTTAAAATCTTGAAATTAACACAAATTTGTCTTTGTCTTCAGTGCCCCAGATTTTATGTTGGCAATAAGAGCTTGTATCAAATCATTTCTCGTAATATATCAGACAAGAGTTCAGACAAGAGTTTTGCTAATTTTCCGATATTCCAATTTAAGCCGTGAGAGTCGTTTTATCTTAAATATGATCTCAATATGATTTAAAACAAATCTTGAATTTGTAAGTGTCATTTTTAGGCAACATGTCAATAAAGACATTTTTGTGAATTTATGATTGTTAATGTTTAACGTGAAGTTAATTACTTTTCAACGGGATAAATAGGGGAAAACACGGCAGAGGTGTGATTTCCTACAGAGCTTTGGGGAGTAATTTAAAACAAGTTGAAAATATAAAAAAACACAAATTAACTTCGACCCAGATCAAATCAATACCCTACAGTTTATCTCTTGTTCCTCTGCCAGTTTATTGTTCATAAAAGAACGGGTGGGGAAACCCTCAAGTGCACCGACGAACAAGAAAGAATCCACAACAGTGCTTAAACAACGGGATATCCATGCAGAACGAGATTTTTGCATGTCATCATCTCCACATCGTAAGTCGACTTGGCAAGATATTTCATCTGGACAAGTCGTCATCTCGACTTCGAGAAGTCAACTTGGCGAAATAATACATCTGGACAAGTCGTCATCTCGACTTCGGAAAGTCGACTTGACGAGATAATACATCTGGACAAGTCGTCATGTCGACTTATGGAAGACGACTTGGAGAGATAATGCCTCTGGACAAGTCGTCATGTCGACTTCTGGAAGTCGACTTGGAGAGATAATGCATCTGGACAAGTCGTCAAGTCGACTTCGGTAAGTCGACTTAGCGATACAATTATGTGATTAAGTCGCCTTACTCTCGGCGATATGTCAACATGACGTGATAAATTATCTGAGTAAATATAGAAGTGGATGGCACTCATGGAGCGCCGTACTAAAGAGAGCAATTACAGCAAGTACAGTAAACAAGTGCATGCCCGTGGTCGCGTATGAGTTCCCGCCATGCCCCGTGGACATTTTTTTTTTCACAGGAAACAGCCGCGAGACACTTTCTGAAGAACCCGGCCGCACTCGGGTTTCGTTGGGCTTAGACTGGTAACAGGTTTCGTTTTTCCTTTTTCGGTTACCCTTTTTTCGTTTTTGTTTTTGCAAAGAAAATGTTGTCTTAGTTTTTAGTTGTTTGTGTTTCAGTGAAACAAAATGAAACAGATATGAGTGTGCTGCGTTTATTTTACATAATGTTAACTGTATACAAAGGAAAACGATTGATGATTTTGTCATACGCATCAAAAGCGGAATGCTGTAACTCGATGCGTTGTCTCTTTTTCTGAACACAGACTCAAAAACGGTGTACAGAACAGGGCTTGCTTTTCCTTTTTTTTTTTCTTTTTAAAATTAAAAAACGGTAAATGGCAAAGGGTTTCCTTTTTGTTTGTTTTTTTCAAAAATTCAAAAGCGAAAACGGGTAGAGGGTTTGCTTTTCCTTTCTTGGTTCAAAAATTTCAAAACAAATACGAGTAAAGGGTTTGCTTTTTCCTTTTTCTTTTGAAAAAATAAAAAACGGTGACTGGTGAGGGTTCCCTTTTTCCTTTTTCTTTCCACAAATTCAAAAGCAAAAAAGGGTAAACGGTTTGCTTCTCCTCTTTTTGGTTCAAAAATTTCAAAACAAAAACTGGTAAAAGGGTTGGCTTTTTCTTTTTTCTTTTCAAAAATTCTAAAACGGAATTTGGTAAAGGGTTGGCTTTTTCATTTTTCTGTTCAAAAATTCAAAACCAAAAATTGGAAAAGATTTTGCTTTTTCATTTTTCTGTTCAAAAATCCCAAACTAAAAATTGGAAAAGGGTTTGCTTTTTCATTTTTCTGTTCAAAAATCCAAAACTAAAAATTGGAAAAGGGTTTGCTTTTTCATTTTTCTGTGCAAAAATTCAAAACCTAAAATTGGAAAAGAGTTTGCTTTTTCATTTTTCTGTTCAAACATTCAAAACCAAAATTTGGAAAAGGGTTTGCTTTTTCATTTTTCTGTTCAAACATTCAAAACCAAAAATTGGAAAAGGGTTTGCTTTTCATGTTTTTGTTTACACTTTCAAAAATGGTAAAAGGTACAACACTTTTGTTTTTCTGTTTTCGTTTTTTAGACGCATAAACGGAAACTGGTAAACGATTTCCTTTTTCTGTTTCTGTACCAAGATTGTAATAGAGTAAACGGTAAAGGGTTCGTTTTTCATTTTTCTTTTGACAATTTTCAAACGGTAACTGATTGGACGGTATGTACACGGACCCTTTTACTTATTTGGCCTCGATTTTTCACTTGAAGGAAAAGCACGGTCACAGATGCACAAATTAAAATGACAAAATTTAATAAATACGTTCGGTTCTAAATTAACACAATATTGATTTAATATGGATTTTTCTTTATTTACACTTTTAAATCCAACGCTCCAAGTTAAATTTGTCGAACTAATAAAACAAACTCCATTAATCCCCACAGATTTCACTTTTCGGTTACATTTATTCCATTCACACGCATTTGATTGACTAAATTCGCCGGGGCATAAGAACAATCGATTACGTACTTAATCGACTAGTGAATATTTTTTTTACTGGATAACTCGTGACGCAGTATCGACTAGTGGTTTATTTGTGACGTAATTGCGAGGCGCGTGGCACCCTGCTGTATCTGTGGTCATATAAGTGGATATATATTGGTTACCAGCGACGCAGCCAACCTCCATTGGGGTGCAGACCAGTAAATGAATTCGCATGGACATCAATGATAAAAACCCACACTTCGAAAAATCGAGAGAGAAAAATATGTTAAAACTCTCCATGTTTTTAAAGCTTTCATTTTCTGTTCGATTTTCGTGGGATGGACCACCCCTAAAAAGCAGTCCTCAAGTCCATCGCCATTTTGAAAATGATCCCTTAACTCCATTGCAAAATAGATCGGCTTGTCGGTCAAATTTCATCCTCATTTTCTCAGCAATTTAAGTTTCAAGTCCGGATCATACCTCGGACCCTTATTTTCTTTAAACCCATAAATGCAAGGCCACAAAATCTTAAAATGAAGACTAAGGGCAACAAAATAGTGATTTGGTCGGCTTTGTTATAATTTTTGGCCTACGTACTGCTGATCTGCAACTAAAAATAACCATGGGCTGGTCAAAAACGGTCGACTCGACTAGTCAAGCCATCGTTGACTAGCGTGCGCTTAAAGAAGGTCAGTTGAACTATTACCGTTGCCATAGTTCTTGACCGAACTTGCTCTTGCTCCAAAATAATTTGCAGCTTAGCTTCAGGCACTGTGACCAGACTGAATATGTTGAGACGTACTAGTTAAACACAAATGGCATTTTAGTTACAACATAAAAAAATCTTCAATGTACAAGGCACAAGTGTACACACGAACTTAAGAGTTACAACCGTTTAGTGTCGCACTAGCAGCTAATTGTTACGATCTCGAACGACTTGTAATTGGACACAAAATTACAACATCAACGCAAAACAAAATGAAACCACAATGCACATGGACACCCAGACTGGGACCTTGAGTGCAGGAAAACATGCAGAACAAAATCTCGGGTCAACTTTACTCACTCTTTTGCCAACAAAATTCCCCAAAGTTTTCACGAGGCAAAGACAAGGTCCTCAGTATTTTACCAGCCAAGGAGAAAATTTCATATGAGAGTCATACACAGTACTGAGAGTCAAACATTTTGGGACTAATGGACATTGTTGTGGCTTGAATTCAGAATCGAATACCATTTACCTGTTAGAACCGCATCGCTGCGTGTAGCGTATTGATTTCTGAAAATGTTTGACGGTATACACAAAAGCCAGATTTTGTGTGCTACAAAATACCATCCAATACACAACGAACATAATGTGGATGAAAAACAACACAATATATGCGGAGAAAACTTTAGGTTTTCGACAACATGGACAACTCTAGTACAGCAACAGACGTGCATAACACGCCACACGAAATTCATGAAACCAAGAATGGGAGCCTCAGTAAGCCCCAAGAAAAACAAAATTGTTTAATTCATATTCAAATCCGTCTTTAATCCACTTATCTTACGTTTTACAAAACACGGAATTTGTGTTTTTTTTACTGTGGCTGAATAAATATTTATACATCCTCGACAGCTTGAAAAAAAGGCCCGCGTTCGGCGAATGATTAATTTAGATTTTTTCCCCATAAATAATCCACTGTATGAGAGGTGCTGGAAACTCGAGACGAGCCAAAAGACAAGATATATGTTGTTAATACAGATAATGCACACACGGGTGTAATAAATCGTGTAAAAACAAATAAAATATCGCGTCTTTACCATAGTTTTGCAATCGACGCTAACATTATTTTTATTATCTATTTCACAACGGGCATGTTATTTTGGGAAATAACTTTACATCGCCTTGGGATCACGCCCTCTATTGACGCATCGTTTTCCATTGTTTTTCATGGGCACTGACACACATTTAAATTAATATGCAAAATCAATGTCGGCCATCGAGGTTTCGTTATCATTTTTAAGAGGCTCTCTTTATATTACACAGTATAAACCTGCAACATGAAGTAAATCTTTTGATGAACAATCAAAGGCGGATCAAGAACACAATTTGTGGGGGGCCCAAAAAATGTTGGTCCCCACAAATTGGGTCAATAAAAAATTATGGGGTAGGAGTTCGGGGCCCGAAAACAATTGCATTCTAGATGCTCAGTAGTGCGATCTGAGGCAATTTCTGACCACTTTAACCAATGTTTTTTGAGGAAAAGATAGTAATGTACTCATTGCCTGCCTTTATTGCGACGTCACTTAAAAAAAAAGAAATTTGGTTCGGTTTTCTGGGGGGGGGGGGGCACGGCCCCCTTTGGACCCCCCCCCCTTCTGGATCCGCCCTTGTGAACAATTCGGGACGCCTGACTGAAATTATCATATGATAATTCAACATTTCTTCTTCTTCTTTTTTCTTATACAGGGCGAGTCAAGAAAAGCGGAACCCAGACTCCCAAAAATATATTTCATATTTAAAAAAATGTGTAGCACCAAAAATATTAATGACTAGAAAGCCAATTTCATAAACTACTTTTAGATGATAAAGTTAATAAAATTGCTCATTCCGCTCAAAGTGTATCACCCTTTAAACGCAATTACCTTAAAACCTCTTTCGTCCAAAAATGCGATTTCAAGAATCGTCGTCACAATTGTCTTCAAACATCACCAGCGATAAAACCTCAGTTTTCTTTGTTGTTCCAAACAGTCAGAACACGCAAAAATTGGGTGTTTTTTTTTGACGAAACAGGTTTTAGGGTCATTGCATTTAAATGGTGATATTATTTGAACGGATCGAGCAATTTAAGTATGTTTTTCATCTAAACCTAGTTTATGAAATTGGCTTTCCGGTCAATATCATTTTTGGTGCTAGGCTCTACATATTTTTTAATATGAAATATATTTTTTTGGGGGGGGGGGTTGGGTTCCGCTTTTTTTTTTACTCATTCTGTACGATTTAAGTTTTTACACAGTGCATTGCATGAGCATAACGGTTTGACCTATTACTGCGAAACGTTGGTCTTTAATATTTATAGCTATGTTACAACAGTACTAAACCACCAGAACTTTCAACCGAGTTTTGTATTGAGAGCACTTCTTTTCGAGTGACAACTTAACTGCCAAAATAATGCTGAGTAGGTTTAAGAACTAAAAAATCCGAACAATGCACATAGTAACACTGAATACCTTGGTTTTAAGTTAAATGACTTCAAGGCTTTGGACCATATCATATTAATGTAACAAGCTATTAGGACAAAGGTACTTGAAACTTGGATCTGTGGAAGAATTTAGAATCTGCAGCAATCTTCAGCCTGAACAAAATGGAAAAAAAAAAGAATCAAAAACTAAAACCGAAATGGCACAAATCAAAACCTTAACCGACTGCATACCAGTATTAAGAGCATAACTTTCATAATGTACAATATTTTGTCACACAACTCCTAACGGCTTGTACGAAGGCTAACACGTACGTTAATTTTTACAAGCAATACAGTTGTTTACATCCATTAAAAGTATGTCGGTTACACTCATTCACAACACAACACGCAATGTCAAACAGTACAAAGTCACGGTATGGAAGGAGAAGTCTCGCTACAGTATGATACAGCTTTGCATATCAAACTGCAGGTTAATTGGTTTGTGCATAATCTAAAACATACCTATCTGTATCGTAATGACACTTTTTGGACCATTGTCCTGGTCATTTTGACCCAGAACCTCGGCAAAAGTGTCATTTGACCCAGAAATGTGTCATGTTGACCACGAAGAGTATCGGGTCAAATAAAACCGGAATCCGGGTCAAATCTGGCCCGGGACTCTTTAAAGCCGCCCTCGGGTCGACCTTTCTGACGACACAGAACAATCGCCCACTGACTAAGTTGTCAGGATCAAGCTGCCCCTGAGCAACGACGGTCGGGAACATTTCAGTCGCCGATTTTTGTGTGACATGGGTGTAACTGCGACGATATTATGACGATCGGCCTTAGTCGGCACTCAAAAATCGACAGTCGCAAGAGTACAAACATTTCAACTTCTAAATTTCAATTTAAATTTCAATTTCAACGGAATGTGGTTCCGAGAGGCGGGAATCAATCGCAGTCGACCTGTGTGAAGTTTTATTGTGATTCGTCATCGCGTCGTGGGTGACGTGAGCAATTATTCTGTGTCGAGATGCCGCTTAATCTACGATAATCAAACGATTTCTCAGGGTTTCTTTATGACCTGAGCATGACTTTTGTGCTTGATGCCGACCGTTCCGTCGTGGCGCAAGCAAATCGCAGGTCGACCTGAGGGCGGCTTTGGAGTGCATAATGTTCTAAAAGCCGGGTCCTTAGCTCCATCCTCCTTCAGACATCCTCACCGCACGATCTCTTCTTTCAGCAAGATCATCATCTCGCAAAATGTCATATTTACGATTTCCTTCCTCCGTGACATCAGGCAATGGTTATGTTATAACTACTTTTTTTCTTTGGTCTTCCAGGTTTAGCAAAATGTCCATCATCGACAAGGGAGTCAGGTACGATAAGGGACAATATGATTCAATAGCAGCTCAGGCCCTCTGGAACTCAATTCCTCCTCATGACTGGGAATAAAAGCAGTCCGTATCCCAAATCAGACACAATTTTGACATCGAAATCTCTTCAAATCCACATTTCGCTTGAGAATCCTCAAGTACATGCAGTTATTATTCAGATGTATTCACAAAGAAGGATCGAAACTTCTTTGTAACGCACACCGTGTAACATTTTGCCTACACGGCTATTACATCCGCATCTTTACAATAAAGGCATAGTTTTGAAGCCACTCTGCAGGGCGAAGACACTCTTTAAGAAGCAAATGTCGCACTTGTTTACCAGAAGTAGACTTCACAAGCAGACCAGAGTTAGTCCTGGCTAATCTTCAGACCTCACGAAAGTCGACCATAGTGTTTGGTCTCAGGAACCACAAGACGTTTGGGCGTAATTGCTGGCCAAGAGCTGGTTCACAGGAAAGCGGCAGAGATTACCAATTTGGCCAGAGACTGAAGATAGTCTTAAGGCAAAAGCACTGACTCAAAAGGTCGACAAGTGTAACTCTTGAAAACATGCAGAGATTACACTCTGCTGGATGACATGTGATGACCTTTTTTTCTGTACTTCAACCAGCGTCAGACCAGCCAAAGCATTGATTCCACTTATCGCTAGGTAGGAGTCCATCTCGCTGACTGGTGCTGCTTTCCCCTGACATGCTTCTCATATTTGTATTCAGCTGCAATTAAAACACACAAGAACAGTTAGTACATTCAAACACAGGTAGACAGGATTTTAGAGTATTCTGGGGCAATTAGGAGGCACACTCGGCCACAGTAGAAAAGCTTAGTCTGTGACCGAGGAGGGCACTGTTGTCTATTCGCCGTATAGCGTGCTGATGGCATAAAGCCAAAGCTGTAGCCAGGAGATATATCTGATTTTGGACACGGCCAAGAATGGAACGTGACCTACGTCATTTGTTTTGGGATTTCACGAGCTTCAGCTAGTGCTTGCGCTCTCGTTATTTCTTACACTGTTCCCAACTGTTTCCGTGACAAAACGGAAAGTGGGGCGCTGTGGTCCAATGGTTACGGTGTTCGACGCATAATATGCCGTGGTACATGGATGGGTTCGAACCCAGACGGGGAACATGGTGCTTGTGTTCTTGGGCAAGGTACTTTACTACGATTGCCTCTCTTCACCCAGGAGTATAAATGGGTACCTGGGAAGGTAGAGACCAAATTTCGCTGATCTGGAGCTGCGGCAGAGAAATGGTCTCATGCCTGATGAACAGGGGTAATAATTGTAAAGTGCTTTGACACGTTTATGGCGCTATAAGCACCACATTATTGTTATTATGAAACAAATATTTCGGATTTTCTGTTCACCGAGAAATGTCCAAACAAGGACGATTATAAGAACTGCTTAGTTTCTTTTTGTGCCAGGTGTATACCCCACAGCATTGGGCTGTATCAGAGAGGCACATTGAACTTGCCCCATCAAAGCCAAATTACACATTTGCCTTACAAAATATGGAGTTTTATACACCCTTTTGGCACTCTCGTATCCACACGTAGCTATCCTCTCTTCCTTCGTGTAGATATGACGTGCTCTCCTATGGTATTTTAGAAACTGAACGCTACTACACGCTTAAGGTTAAACACGAACCGAATCACTGACTCGATTTCCCCTGTGAAAAACCTGTTTGTCATCGCATGTGTGACGCTCAGTTTTGCAACTATAAATGACACCTTTCCGTGGGCATGATGACTGCAGTGTCTCATGAATGTTCAGTGATTATCCTTGGCCCTCTCCACTAATAATACTAAGTTAAAGCCTATAGAGGTTTCTTTGCCAACCCGCGCATGGAAAGTCCACGTCGCAAAAAAAATATGTAGAAAAATAAAGAAAGATTGTTGTTTCCAAACATTACGATTGGATTGTTGAAAATATAACATAATCAACACACTACCAAAGACTTAATAAACAAAAATGCCTCTTTCCGATTCATCATGCCACTTATGCAGTTTTTGGCAAAAGGTTTTTCCAACCACGGCTTAAAGGGCCCATGTAATGTAATTTGTATTTAATGCAATACTTGTAAATGCAGCTTTGTGTCCCATATTAAATTTTCATTTTGCCATTTTCAAGGGCGGTTTGGTGTCTTTTTAATTTTTGTGCTAATTAAAATTTCCATATTCATGAGCAAAAGTGTGATGACATTTGTAGACAGAAACCTCAATGCTTCAGCTATTTCAGCACCATAATTTGTCAGAATTGTTGATATTTTGATGTCGTATATGTCCTTTTCTTTGGCGATTCATTGTTGTTTCAGTGCATGACAGTAAACCAATGAGCAGACTGTTCTCACATGATTTCAATTAGCACCTTTTGGGTTGATAATTAAAATTATCAACCCAAAATATGCTAATTGTGAACAGAAAACCCCTACAGTGAACAGTGCCTTCTCGAAACGACATCACAGCAACAGCACCCTCATTATTTTGTCAGGCAAAGCATGCATGGAAAATTATAAAAGCGTTTAAAAGTGCAATAAACTTAACCAAAAAGGGAGGTCAAATAGTTTTCATACATTATTTTAAGAGGAGTAGAAAGTTGCACAAAATATTTTTCCAAGTGAGATTGATTTCATGTATGCCCTTGTGACAGCCAATACAAAATGGCGCCTCAGTATTTACAAATGGAAGAAAGATCTATAGACCTTTCTACGCTTGGTTGGCAAACTGCATTTTTGCCAACCACGGGTTGCAAAACTATGGAAGGTCCAACACTGCAAAAATAAAGAAGAGTTTTTACAGATAACCAAAATATTATTTGATTGTTGGAAATACAACATTGTCAACAAAGCTACAACATAATTCCCAGACATGCCTTTTTACTTTGTATTAAGGGCGTTTGGGGGAATTTTTTGGATAAAACATGTTGCCAACCACGGCTTCAATGATGCGCTTGCGGCAGCCCATATAAAATGGCGCCAATGTTTAACGTTTACAAACAAAAGAAAGGTTTATAGACCATTATCATGTTGTGGCCATCTTGATTTGTTCCCATTCGAATCAACGTAACCAAAGTGAGGCTGGAAGGAAAAATAGTCTGGTTCCTTTCTGCACACACAAAAATAATCTTTTAGTACGATTATGGATACTGGGGAACATGACTGAAATGGTGGCAGCATGATAAAGGTCTATATGCCTATGAGCGTGGATGGAATCATACAACTTACTGGCCAGGGTACAGAATGTCATTCCCCACGAAATGCTCCAGATCCATCCCACAATGAAGATGGATGTGATGGTCTGCAACACAGCAGCTAGAAGGTTCCACAGGAACGCACGCTGTGAGCTGATCCTGGTGAAGCCACAACAGAACACGGAGAACGCAGACACAAGGGTACCTAGTAACGGTAAGGGGGAAAAAAGGGTAAATCCAGTGAGTCGTTAGAATAAACAACAGAGGGCGTACATAACACGTGACATCGGCCGACGCGGTGCCATCCTTTAATTAGTGGCCAATTTTCTTTCGCCTTAAAATGTTATTCGTTTTGCTATTTGACATTTTAAAGTTAGAGTTATATTCCAAGCACGTAAAAAGTAGTACTATAAACTACCCATTAATTTGTTGTCAGGTGGGCGCATGCAGCGAGCATTTCACCACAGTAACTGTTTGCCCGCTAATGTCGGCTGGTGCCGTGCTGAAACTCTCCAAGGTGTTTGAGATACACATCAAATTAAAGCTTATTTCATCATCTTTTATTTTCTGATCATTTTGGGGGGCTAAAAAATCCGTCCAAAGACGATCACCCTTAAAAAAAAGTGCCTCTAGCCCATCGCCATCTTGAAAAATGATACCTGCGCTCCATTGCAAAATAATTTCACAGAAATATACGAGCTCGCAGTCCCTTTCACGGCTTCCACCCTTCTTATTTTACAAACTCTCAAGTTCATGACCCACAAAATGCTCTAATAGCAAAAGAATTGAGGGCATGCAAATCGTGATTTGGCCGGCTATAGGCAATTTCGGACCTATTTACTGGCCTGCAACCATAGACGCATGGTGAGTAGGCCTACAGCCTACTCCTTCTACTTTTTTTTAAATATAAATCAATGACAAAATCTTAAAATTGCCGAAGTAATAACAATCCATCCTTGCGCACACTGATGAACAAGTTCCAGAAGAGGATACTTTTTACTCTTGGATATTCTTGAATCATTAGTGATGTGTTTTGCTGGTGATTTCGCACAAAATATGGGGTCTACCCGATGTTCCCCAATACCTATGTTCCCCAATACCGATGTTCCCCGAAATCCTTAGTATTAGGGTTAGGGTTAGTGTTGGGGTTAGGGTTTAGGGTAATGATTTTGGGAACATCAGTATTGGGGAACATAGGTATGCACCCCAAAATATACTACTAGACACAAGTGGCTAAAAAAGCCCCGATTAAATAAGTGGCTACTATCTTTGCTGACCCCGTTGCTACACCCAACTCCCCGATTGCGTATACGGCTTCGTCGATGACTTGTCAAATCACTTCAGTTTCCTGACAGTAAATGTACAAGGATGGTGGCTTGTGTGGTGCTCCGTGAAAATCACAGGCTCGATATTGGTGACGTATATACGCTGGTTCATGCCAGACTATCGATTTCAATGAGCTTGAAGAGAGCCGTACGGACCATTGATCCGGATACTTGGACGGAAGGATGCACCACGTGCTGCCGCGTGGATGTACCGCTGACCCAGATCAGTAATGAAAAAGTACCCATCATTGTGGGTCGCGTCCTTGGGGGAGGGATGCGGATAGTCGTATATCGATTGGACACGCTGCATGGATGGAAAACTATTAAAGCACCTTGTCAGATTTGTCACTAGAAAAAAGTCAAACTTTTACCCACAACTGACAACAGCTATCTTGTTTTCTATCTGAATAGAGTGCTTTCAGAGTGAGAAATCAAAAGCATCTAAAGGAAAGAAAGACATTTGATCCAGGTGAGCAGTTTGTTTCAACTATCGTTCATTAAAGATAATGTTTTTTTAATTTAAAAAACATGGTAGTTTACTATTTGTTTTGTCTTCATATCACTGTACATGTAAGAAAGTAATACCAACAATGTTTCCCTGAATCAGGCCAGATCTTCTTAGTCCTCCTTAAATAAAAAGACAATACTAATCCATTTTAAAGTCTCCTCTCCTGAATTGTTGCCGTCATAGGGACGAGAGCCTTCTATATCAATCCCGGGCTATGGACTCCGTCACAAGTACCCCCTCAGCGGTTTAAAAGAGAAAGTTTGGGGTAGTCTGGTTCCCAGACATGACAATTATTCCCGACGCTCACGTCTAAATTGTAGGTCAGGCAGCCTCCGTGGCTAAAAATAAACATGACGACATTGACGGCCCTTTTTCAAAGCTCGGCTTCGTTTCTGATTTCGCTTTATCACTTATAGCTTTTCATGTTCTGATCAAATTTGTAAATAAATCACTTGCTTCGTAATATTATACAGTTATGATCATACAGTTTGATATTTCTGTAAGATAACATTGACTAATGGTCTGAAATCTTCAAAATTAGGCACCCAAAAAGCACTGTTAGCAGGCGGAACCGAATGAAGACCGAGTTTTGAAAAATCTCGGTAACGGTCGTCAAATTCAAAATGGTACATGACGCAGCAAAAAGTTCGTCCGTACAATCTGAGTATACTTCATGCACAAAATCGTCGTTGAATTTCAAGTTTTCTTAATGAAAGCAATGAATATTAATTATCAACTCATTTTAAAAAGTTTTTAATAAGCAATCAGCAGTTAATTAAACCTATATTATACTCGGAAATACTCGGGCGCTATCCGATTGTCTACGAAATGAACTCGGCAAAATTCGAACATTTTCGGAAAAAGGAGGAATTCCTCCCGTTTAAGTCACGTGACGTAAATTGTCATACAATGTATTACCGGAGGCTACCTGACCTAAGATTCATCAGGAATGGTCAGAATCTGTTGGTAAAGTTGGGGGAGGCCACTGGGAGAGACTCCTGAAAGCATTGCGTCCTTGTCTCCCCCACCTTCCGGAGCTTTGGCGAACGGTGAAGAAACGACATCCACGTTGTATACAGACAGTCTATTGTCAAAGTATAAACTACTTGGAACATAAACACGGTACCGGGTACGCTAGCTACATGTTTCGCGCCTTCCCTTCTCTAGCTTCCCTTGTCCTAATCACAAATTTATCTTTTTATCCATAAATTACTGCAAAATTGATTGGTCACACTCAACTTTTGCAGGCTTAGTCCACTAATAATTCAAAAGTAGGCTGTCGGATTGTAAAGTCCAATTCCCATCTTTGCGAGCACAATACCCCTTTTGCCAAATACCCTCACACTGACCGACAGTAACAAACTTCACAGTAAATATTTATGTTTGAGTTTACTTCTTCCCGTCTCTTCTCGAACTCCTTCACTGCAGGTCAAGACTCTCATGGGTATTTCACCGGTTCTCGTAATAAACACAATTTATTTTTGCCATTTGCTCGCACGTCTCACTCCATCCGATCAGCACTTCGAGTTTGTCTTTATGGGTCTCGTCTCTCGAACACCACGGGCGACGGAGGTAATCGGAGCCCAATCGTCCGTTGGACAATTTAAACGATGCTTCACGAGAGATTCCCATTTCCAATCATGTAACAGCTTTATCTGATCTTCGATTCGATTTCCATCCACTCACTTCAGCATAATGCATCACGTCTTTTTTTGTCAGTCCGTATTATGTCTGCTTTTCTGTGCTGTATTATTTTCTGTTTCCAGGCAAATTTTTGTTTTGATCACTATGTTTTGTTGCTCGATTGTCTTTCATGGCAATTTTGGGGAACATTTATTCGGCTTTCATGGGGCTTTTCTGTACGAGCCTCGTCTTCTTGAAAATGCCTCGTTGTTTATTTTGTACAATTTTGTAATTGTTCTTTGTGCAAATCTTTTATTTACTTAATTTCATATTTATTTACTTTTTCTTTGTCACAAACTGACAATCCAAATATCTCTTTGAATTGAGTTGGATTAAGCAGAGTATTGGAGAGTGAACGTATGTCCGTTGACATGGCAACTGGTGAACTAAACACTAACACGCATGGTTACCAAGCGTTTTCAAAGCAGTTGTTTTTATAAGCATGCATGTATAAATCAACGCAGGGCAACATATTGCTCAAAAACTCCACGTCATCAATGTGGATGACGATATCCTTGCATGCTGTATTTTCATATTTTGATTACTTGCATGGCGTGGCTTCCAAATTCCCCAATTATAGCTCCTTTGCCCAGATGTTTCCAAACTCATCCTAGCCATCAGTTGCAGCTGTGCAATCAAGTTAAAAGAAATATTTTGCCAGAAAAAATGTAAATACTGGCATTCCTGTTGATGTCTTATACCCTCGGCGATGATTTACTCCACACGCAAGGAGTAAGGACCGAGGAGAACTTGTTATTCTTCTCAGGAAATCCAGCTTCTTAATAGATGTCCCAGGGCTTACACGCTGATGATAACTGGCAGAGCGAACCGCTAGAGAAGCTTCCTCAATAAGTCACGTCCAAGAATCAGACGGCAATGACGCACGTTGTATACAGCCAGGCGCCTGGCTCGTATTCTGATTGGGTAACAGCGGAATGAATAGATTGGGTGTATATCCCCGCTTTACCGGAGACAGCAAACTGGTCGAAGAAGCGGTTGTTTCATCTGAACACGGAGGAATGTACCTCCTGGGCCTTGTTTCAGCTTGGATCGTCACATATCCACTGACGCCAATGCTCCAGCTTTCCGATTCATCAGCAATGTGAATCTATACGTACATTTCCGTAAACTGAATAACTCGGAATTGCCGAAGCGACGAGATTACTTTGAGAGACCAATTCAATCACTCAGTCTGTCGTTGGACTGATCAAATAATTCAAAGGGTGTGTCAAGGTGGTTAATGCTGTCTTTGGTCAAAACAGTCCGATGAAGAATGGCAGCCATCTGCAAGGAAAATTACAACACTTATTCTGTCTATAATTATACAGATCCTCCACTACATGCAGTGCGGATTTAAGGGGCCCGCGTTATGTAATTGTTTCAATGGAATCCTTGAAAAGACATGTTTGTGTCGCATTAAACCCTACTTTCAATTTTCGTTTCGCCATTTTCAAGAATATTTTGGTCTAGTCCTGTTGTTTTTGTTTTTATGCTAATGCTAATTTCCATATTCATGAACAAAAGTGTGAGACAAAAACCTCAACACTACGGGTATTTCAGCAGCTACAGTTGCCAGAGTATTGGATATTTCGCTGGCGTAAATGTTCTACTTTTTGGTGATTCGTTGTTGTGTCAGTACATGGCAGTAAGCCAATGATAAAACTGTTCTCACAAACGTTTTCAATGAGCAACTTTTGGGTTCACAAATTATTCGAACAGAAAACCCCTGAACTAAACAGAGTCCTCCCGAAATGACATCACAGCAACAGTGTCTTCGCTTGTCCGGAAAAAGCTTGGAAATTTGTTAAATATTTAATAAAAGTGCACTTTTCAATAAAATTAACCAAAAATGGATGTCAAACAATTTTCATATATTTAAGAGAAGAACTTTGCACAAAATATGTACCTTAGAACTGAGATTCACTTAAATACAGCCTCATTAGCCGCACTGCGATGTCTCAGTGCACAGAACAATGAGAACTCATACATGTTTTTGTGAGACTGGGAACCCACAAAGTAAAAGAAACGAGACTGCACAAGTATAAGGTTTCATAAAATTAATGACACCGCAGCTAAAATAAGACTGAGGCGAGTCTATGGTGATCGTACGGTATGCCAGTTGCCATGGTCAGAGACGATGTGCGAGAATAATTGAGAGGTCTGGCAGACAAGCGAAGTCCATATCTCAAGGGTTTGTAAATCCCAAGAAATATATGGTTAGATTCTGAAGTCAGGCAGGTTGACATAGACCTACAAGGCAAGTCACTGAAACACATTGACCCGAGCGTAAACTATTGGTTAATTTTGAGAAACAGCGGCTTTAACAGTGACAAATAATGTAATACTTCAACCTTTAACTCAAAAAGATGAAAGGAATGGTTTCAGCATGTTACTCAATAGAGAGAGACAAAAATGTCAATATGTGTTTCTTATAAGTGCACTTTTCTGACTTCCCTTATTTAAGAGTCATGTCCCCGCTGACTGAAATGCCGTTCGGGTTTAATCACTCTAAAAGCCTATATACGTTACGTTAAGAGGAAACTATATAAGTTGAGTTTGACGGGTGTATTTCGATTACTTAGATGTGGTGATTATATACTGTGCTGTATCCTATACCTGCCGTTACTTTAATCCCTCCCCTGCTCCCAAGTAGATAACTCATACCTGTCTTATGCGTCCAATGCGCAACAGATTTGTAATGTGATCTTCTCGTACCGTTGCTGTTCCATCATCTTCTCCTGCCCGCCGGCTGAGATTTTGCCCGGTAAAGCCAAGACGGACGCAAAGGGGCTTTGCCACGGTGGATCGATATTATACCCGTACCGGTCGTGTTCCACGAGGCTCGCTGCGCATTCTTTGCAAATCTACAGGGCTTGCGAGTCTCGAGTCAGAGGAAAGGCTGTTTCTTAATGTACATCCCCTCTACATGTTGAATCCCTGAGAGGATCACAAAATGACGACACGCGAAAATGTGCTTCCATTTCTTAACATAATGAGCGCAGAAAGAAAACCCGGCTTTTACGCAAAACCCATTGCCCCCCCAAAAAAAGATGTTTAAATATCAACTCCACGCGATATTATGTAAAAGTTCAAATTTTGTATTCTGAAGGGACTATACCAGATTCATATCGACGGTTAACAGTTTCAATAAACTGTTACAAACCAACAAGTTTGGTAAAAAAAAAATCACACAATCAAGCTTTTCTGTAAATTTTCCATAATTTTTGAGGAGTTATAAGATATCCGACTTAAACGAATTCTTTGTACACACAAACAACACCAACAAAAAAATCTGATACGTTGTTTTGTGTTTTGCTTTTCCAAGAAAAGGAACGGATCGGACTATTTCAGTTTTGTTGGAATCTACCTGGTATACATTCTACAAACAAGTTGGAATGTCTGTCTCGCAACTATAGTAATCAATTAATCTATGCATTGCACGAGGTCTCCAGCTGTTAATCCAGTTTGTTGGTTTCTATATTTTAAATTGATTTTCAATTTATATGTCTATAAATTCGTGAAGGCAGCCGAGTAAATATATTTATAGCATATGTTTCTATACCTGCACCTTTTTATTTTTCGAAAACACGTCAACGGAATGTGTCGCGTGGTTGATTATTGCGCGTGTTGTGTGTTTACTTTAGAACTAACACCTGAGGGTCTCTCAATACTATATAGTTTCAAATTTCAATCAAGAAAACTCATAAAAGCACTGCATCGGTCGGTATCCTTAGAGAAAAATGCGGGCATTTTCTGCATAAATACAAATTCATCAAAGTATATTCCTGATATTATGGGGGGAAAAAGGTATTTGAGCAGAAATCCATGATTATCAGGTCGACCGACTTATAGAGACTCAACGGGCGTGAAACCGTCAACAAAACCATCGCGCTCCGACCGTATATGCGATGGAAAAAAGTCCTATGCACTAACGGCCCAAACTTTATCGTTTGACAGAATAGGCATCAGCAAAAGCCATATCCTACAATGAAGACTTTACAAAATTGCAGAATACAATTAAACAGGGTAATGCCCAACCACCCCCCCCCCCAAAAAAAAAGAGACAAATGCCTCACCATTCTTTAATTTCAATGTCGGCAACAACCTTAAAAACCAGCATTACTTTTATTGAATCGATTATTTCAGGCTTAAGTAGGCCAACTTCAATTATTTCTATGGCCTGACCTAGTTAACGCTAAGTAATACCTATGTATCTTGAATAAGGTGGTCACATAAACTGACGCGTAGTTAACACACCATACCAGTCCAAGCAAGCTGCACAACTATCAATGTAAACACTCAAGTCGACAGCTGGATCGGTCAAACCATATCACTCACTGTTACGAGTGTAAATACTTCAGTCACCAAGCTGGGAAATGAAAGGGTTTGCATAAAATGATCTCGGGATAAAACCAAGTTTGCTTTTTGCTCTCTTTGTTTTTTTGGAAGATGATACCACACGCTGAAGACTTGTTGCGAAACACAGCTATCGATCCAGACAAATAAACGTGAAACGCTTGATGATATTCAAGTTGGCAGTTTGTGAACCAGCTGACGCGAAATCCGAAACTCGGACTTGTTTGTTGGTGTCGAAGGGAAGTGGGGTTTCCGTAGCAATTCCGTGACGATTCCAAGCATTTTCTCCCCCGCTGGAGTTCTTTAATAAGTGGGGCAGCTCGGGCTCCGATCCTGCAGAAGGCAGATGACGGCTACGTGTCAAGTATCCAGATACCGATACAAGGGAAACACAGCGGGCCTGCAGAGCTCACGTCGGGGTCAGCTCTGCAGCCGTTTGCCCCAACAAGTAGGCCTACTTGTGCCACAAACAACGCATGAATAATGACACATTTTATAGACGATTGATGGCATCCACCACAGCGACTCTAAGAATTTGTGATGTTTAAAAATATCATCCTAAATCCGGTATGACTCTAATTTCCTCCGGGCCCTGTAGGTATTTTTGACCTGTACCAGCATGAGTAGTTGTCTGATTTATATTTAGATATTTTCATTTGTGTTTAAAATGTAAACCATGACAGGTTAAACACATAAAAAGATAGATTAACTTTTTACAGTTTATGTTATAAACTCTGTTACAGATATTTTATACTGGAGCATTGGTTTTAATTTATATATACCGAAAGCTTACTTACATAATGTTATTGTGAATAATTATACGCCTAACATTATAATGTTATGCATTTAAGCCTCCGATATCGTCACACGAGAAACATCGTGAGCAATGTTAAAATTGGATGAACAACTATTATAAAATCTAACAATTTAAAAACTAATCTTGTTCCGACAGCCGGCCATTTCCTATACAATACAAAAAGCATAACACAATCTCAAAAAGTTGAGAACGAATACGCGTCCTATTCTCAGATTTGTCAGAGACTTTTGCTAAAGATTAGACAGTCTCTTGAAACCCAAGAATCATTAACACATTCCATTTGTATACGAGATATTTCAACAATTTCAAAACAACAAAAGGTCGACAGAAATCCAGTTAGTTGAGGGATGGAATGCATACCAAAAAAAATCTCGATCAGAAGACTGAACGACATTCCCGTAACCCTGACGACAGATTCTGATTATAACCGGGCCCGAATGGAAATCAATTTTGGGAATGCATGTGGGTCACGCGAGTAAAAGCACTCCAAAACTGACCCCACGCGGAAATGCTGGTCGGAGAGCATGGCTGTGAATTGAATATGGCGCGCGGGTAAAATATCAGAATCAAACCAAGACAGGCCGCGCCGACGCGACATACGACGAAAGCTGCACGTACTCACCCCAACACATCTCCCGTCACTTCTCCATCTATTCTCGTCCCAAGATCGTTTTCCTTAGAAACAAACATCCTGACAACAGGAGAGCCCCTCGACGGCCAATATGGGAAGATTGAATACCTCCCTACTCTGCCCAAGCAGGCACGCATATTTTTGATTAAAATAAATGCGAAAAAGGAGACAGAAAAAAAGGGAATGTAATTTTTGAAGCTTAGGCCCTAATTATATTAACTTGGTGCCTCACTGATAACCATTGCATTACAAAATTGAGGGGGAAAATGAAGTTCGGGAACAGGCACGCTTTTGGTTGTCACATTTTGTGGACCATACATGTATTATTTTTCCTTTTTCTTACCAAAATTACAGCTAGTCAGGTGGCATATGATCGGAATCGTGACCGACTGGTCACATAATAATATTACACGGCATGTATTTACGGTTTATGTAAAATAGGCACCCTTGTCAAAAGAATTTCAGGTGTCACTGCCTTCTGAATATCTTCTCCAGGGCTATAAGAATCTGTCTGCCAAGTTTGGTGTTTTGGACCAGTCAGTCATGAGCTTGTCATCTTGACGGGTCTAAGCCATCTGACAAACAAATTTATTTCCAGTTTGACATAGCCGAAGAATGATATTCTTTGATGAAAGATGAATTGAGTTGCCAAATGAGTGTAGCTTGACCTCTTCTCCAGAAGGTCTTAATCTGACAGGTAAGCACCTGTACAATATAAGTCAAACAATTATGCTTGGGTAGTGAAATATAACGATTTTCGAGGTACCAAAGAAACCTTGCATACATTTGTGAGCTGCACGTTGGAACTGTTCTTTAAGTTGTAACGTGTTATTTCGTTCAATCCAGACATATCGGCGCGAAGTAATCTTTGGTGTAAAAGTTATGCACTCAATTTTTAATGCGACCATTTAACACGACAGTCAGGTTAGCGAAGCGGTACTTTCCTCGCCTTCCACCGCTGTGACCCGAGTTCGAATCCCGCCTGGGTCAATATGTGGATTGGGTTTTCAGTCCCCTACCTGATTCAGTGGGTTTCCCCAGAATACTCTTCTGGGCTTTCCTCCGACCTCTAAAACTGTAATTTCTTCTCATTGTCTTTTCTCTACAGGTTTCTTCAGGATTGCGAGCTGCAGTGCCTATAGGGCGCTTTTGGGGAATTCCTTAGTTTCATCACCATCAATGATTAATATTAACATTGATAATAATAAGTAGAAAGTTCTGATCTCTTTTTTTATAAATAATATACATATTTTTTAAATATTAAGTGTTTGTCCCAATATTTCAAAGTGGAATTGTTCAAAGTCCCAAATTCCATCCCATGCACTTTCATATGGACCAGCACTTTCCAGATATCTCAATTTTTATTTCCAGTTTTCTAAATAATACGACAATATAAATCACCTCAGTGCCATTACCAGTAATTACTTTTTAGTAATGACCTTGGACTGTGGCGGTGCATTCCATCGGACCGATGTGGCTGTGTGTTTGTTTATTGATATCGATTATGCTAATCATATGATGTGATCTATGTCTACGTGGCATTCTCGCCCTATACGTACATCAAACATTTGCTTTGTGTTATTTCCCGAGTGCTATTTACTTTGGGTACGTCACACGTCGATTTTAATGCACAAAAAGTGTTATTTCCAAGTTTCACACCAACAATAGATTTCATTTTTTAATTTGCTATTTTTCTGGTATACTACAAAAAAAATTCAATTTAGGAATGAAACATTAATGTGTACACATTCCTAATTAGTTCCGGCTCGACAATAAGTCAGACGTCTCTTTTGTGCGTTAGGAAAATCTCTACAATGTATTTTCAGAGAGTTGAACCGTCCAAAATAGAAGGGATGCTTTTCCCTTGAAATAAATCATACAAATTGAAAATTCGTTAGGGACAAAATCTACTCTCATGTTAAAGAGCACATGCAGAGAGCTTTAATGGGCCCATGAAATGTAATTTTTAAAATGCAATTCTTCAAAATGCGCCTTTGTGTTCCATTGAACCTTATTTTCAATTTTAGTTTTGCCATTTTCAAGAGTATTTTGGTGCCTTTTTGGTTTTTATATACGCTGATGCGAATTTTCATATTCGTGAGCAAACGTGTGATGTCATTTCAGGCAGAAACTTCAGTGTTGAATGTATTTCAGCACCAAAAGTTGGCAGAATTGTGGACATTGTGCGGTGACCGTCGTAAATGTTGTTTTCTTTGGTGGTTCATTGTTGTGTCAGTACAGTAAGCCAATGAGCACACTTTTCTCACGCAAATGTTTTCAATGAGTACATATTTTGGGTTCACAAATTATTTAAACAGAAAACCCCTTAAAAAAACTGAATAGAGTCTTCCTGAAATGACATCACAGCAACAGCGCTCTCAGTTGCACGAAAAAAAGCATTGAAAATTTCAAATGTTTATAGCATTGCACTTTTCAATCAAATTAACCAAAAAGGGATGTCAAATAGGCTACTTTTCATACATCTAAGTTGAGTAGAAAAGTTGCACAAAATGTGTTCCAAAGACAAATTCATGTCATGAACCCTTTACTAACCAAAAACTCTACCAAAACACAAATGCCAACAATAAGTTGTTCTTTATGTACACATGTTTATTTTTGCCACAGTCAATGTGTTGCACACGATTTAGAGAATAATTACTACTGATCGAAAAAGAGAAGAATTGTAGCGACAGGGAGAAGTGCTGCTACTGGGCGGGACAAATTCAGCTCATAATTAAACGGTCCATTATGGTGACGAGTTTAACATTTTCCATGGATCAACCATAGAGGAAGGCTTGCTCTATGGATCAACCATTTGACGTGTAAAACTATACGCGTCCACCCATTCGCGTCTTTCTGTCCAAGGCTGTTCCTTTAATTGCTCAATAGATGTAAGCCTCTCATTACGGATTCATTAGCCGTGTCCTCAGGCAGAGTAATTCACCTGGGCCCCGGTGCCACCGGGGAACACACAGACAGCTCAGGCAATTTGCCTTCTCCTTTTCTTTTATTTTAAACATATACCTCGGACGATCAATTATTCAGCAACGCGCGGTGTTAGCTGCACTTAGCTGTGTTTCCGTTAAACGGCAAGGCAAATCCCCCCCCCCGACTTTGCGTGTGAAACCGCACGCATTTGCTACGTGATTCTATTCCAATTCTTGAATGAAAATGCAAGTTCCTGGCGATTTTTATCTAGTGGAGGGAACAGGTGTCACTGTGCAGGTGCGAATAATTATTTCTATTAGATTTTATTCCTGGAAAGTTTCGATTCAAACCAGTTCTTTCAAATGCCATGCATTTTTTAAATCACTTTTTTTCCATCCGGAAACACATTGCAGAACGACAGCCGCACGATAACGCCCGTATTTCATTAACAATGAACTGTATCGATTTGATTTTTTTTGCTGGTAACATTGCCCTTTCCTTATGGTTATGATGCGCATATGAATTCAGCGTATGCGAAAAACTGAACCGCAGCACGCAACCAGCTAGCCGCCAGCCGGACCATATGGCGCGCAACCTGTTGCATATCTGCATGGCGTTACCACTTGCTCCATATCGCCTAGCATAGCTGTAAGCAACCATTGCACAAACACATTTTCACGCTGCATCTTCGCAGTGACAGTAAAACTATCAAATGCACATGTCAATTAGTTTTCTGCACGTTCAGTGCGAGCATGGAGGAAGGAATCGGTTGGTGCGAGTTACAGTCTGTAGGCCTACCGGAGCAACCATACTCTCGATGTACACTTTATTTTTTATGCAAGCCGTATATAGGCCTATGTATTAAATTTCCTCGTTTTTGATCCTTTTCAATTTCAGCCCGTGATCCGGCCCGTTAATGCAAACACTGCTTGAAAATTGTTTTTCCAATTTAAAAAAAAGTTTATAATCAATTCTTTAGATCTAAAAGAAAGTCTTTCTATAAATTCTAAGACAATACATTCATATAAACTATATGTGTATCCATGTCCTTTCTCCATGGTGTACAAATTGTAACGCTCAGACCAAACTTGCTCGCCTTCCATGCGTTTACATATATAATGAGTTGATCCATTCGATTGGCGCATCGGATTCATGTTTCATTTTCAGAAACCTGTTTTGGTGGAGTGAAATTATCAGCATATGGCGGTATTGACACGTGCCGGCTACTTTTTTTCTGTAATGGTACTCTGATAAGGTCAAAGATGCACGTTAAGCCGCGAGTAAAACAAATTCAGTAATTATATAGCCATATGCATAATATACCATAGAGAAAGGACGTACACTCATCTATGCTTATACCAAACTTCCTAAACGTAGGCCTCTTGCAAGTGTTGAAATGGCTCACTGATATCTATATTCGTGTGGAGTGTTCATTGCGGGATATTGTCAATGACAAGATAAAGACATTGACAAATTCAGTCACTTCTTTAAGTAAAGGTCAACAATGTTTCAACCTAAGCATGAAAATTCCGAATAGGTGTGAAATTTTAAAAAAAAAAGATCCGCATCAGGCAGACAATCACACCTAAAAACTTTTAAACACGTCACGTACGGTACCACTGCTTTTAAATTTGAAGCTAAAACGTACCATCCCGACCACGACTCTTTCCCAGCGACGTTGTGCCACTCTTTGTTATACGCAAAAACTAACTTTGAAATGATACAAGAACTGAAATAAATTTAGTATTTGCGTTTTGATAAAGCTACAAATACAACCAGACATACATCCACAGATTTTTTTTTTACTAATCTCATCATTTTTCAAAATTGAAATGAACCCTTACTATATACGTCTCTAAAACACGGTTAGATCCATCAGCGTGATTTATATACTAATAAGGATCAGATGATGTGATCTGTTACCAACAGGCAACCAAATGATCCAATTTAACACATTCCTACTTCCAAAAATCATATCCAAGACAAACAATCTATTAGTATTGATAAACCTTGATCATAGAGCACCGACGTACAATAATGTCCCTCAGAAGACTAAGCTCATTTAGATTCTGGATTATGTTACCGGACATGATTTCGGCAACAATTCCCCTTTACATTGTTGATAAAACACCGCGAGAGATTCTGACGAGTGCAGACACGTGCATTCTTCCCGATCACGTGTAGGCTCACTAGTAAGTCAGTCACGTCTTAATTCCCTTCGCAAGGTCTTCCTCGAAGATTAAGCATAATGATGAAAACCGCAGCTTTAATGGTGTATCGGTTGGAACAATAAATGTGAGCTGCTCCCCGTCTTATTCCAAACAAAATCATGCATCCTAAAATGGTTCAAATTCGACGTCAACATTTTTGCAACGACGAGGATAACATTAATGTTCTCATTTGTCTTTCATGGTTTGAGACATGGAGCGTGTATGCTCCATGACTGACATTCAGAATGATCGTGAATGGCATTAATCATGTATTCTGATGCCCTTATTATTTTGTATGATCTAAGGTTGTCGACGTTTTCACTCTGCACATCCACATGTCATCGCGTCGCGGACTTTGACTCCCCAAGTTAAAGGTATATTCTCCGTGTGTTTCTAGTGCTCACTATCACATGAAGACCCAAAAAGTACCCCATAATAAATAAAGACAAAAGGGAAGACGTGCATGTGAAAAATAACAAATTCACTTCTGGAAGGTATTTAATAAAATATAATTTAAAGTCATTCCTTTTAGCATTAAACAATGTGGACACATCCCTAAAGATTGTGAATTCAGTTATTTCACTAATTTTCAGAGACCATATGGTGGTTTGCTATATACCCTTTTATCAATAAATAATTTGTGTGATTATTATCGAATTAATGAGCGGGCCATGTTTAAGTATTCGTGTATACGTACCGATTCCTGGCGTAAAGATATTGAGTAGGCAACAGACGAGTGCGAGTGACATGGGCATGCAGGGCACAGCAGAACGGAAGGACCCGTGTTTCTCCCGCACACTGATAATGACATCTTTGGTAGTGGACATCTGTCTGTTGGAGATGAAAACATGGGCTTCGCGGACACGGGGCGAGCCCCCTTCATGGTCGCCGCCTGCTGCCGCTGACGGGGAGCAGCTCGATTCTGTGGTCAGCTCCACGGTAACTGAAGCATCCTCGGAAGCCATGGTGTGGTGATTCTTGTCAAAACGTCGGGCGAGTTACAGAAAAGAAGTTTATATCGAGAGCACCCGTTCAAGCAGCGCGAAGACGACAGTGTAACTCGGTACTCGGGTTATATACACGTCCGAAGTCAAAGGAGTAGTAGATTAAACGAATGTACCATGCCTATAATAATGTCATCAAGAATATCACTGTCATTTAGAGTGCCCAGCCGCGTCACACATTATTTCCATGTGATTTTGTTGCACACATTCCCACCGCACAATAATAGCGACAGCCTCGCTTCACATACACGAATGGAACAATACCGTCTGCAGGCTGGCGGCTGCTTTGACCGACCAGAGACCATACAGAGTTCAGGTTCACGGTGCATTGAACACGTTGTGTCTGTGTCTGCCAAGCATAGCCTAGACGACGTACGCACAATGCAAATACGCTATTGATATTGGCGGGACAGGCTTGTAATAATGTTGAGGGAGACTGGTTTGCTCGTTGGCTAACCTTGAATGATGGGCGGTGGTGGCAATCGATTGCATTGTCAAACATGCATTAATTGTAGTGTCTTGTTTTGGGAGGAGGGATGGGGCGGGGTTATTCGCCTCCGCAAATCTGGTCGCTGTTCTTGCTTGTGCAGCTAGTGGCAAAACAAGGGTCCACCTTACAGTGAAGGGGAGGGGGCGGGGATGGAGGGGCACTCTTATTCTTGGGTGGGGACCGGAGCACTCAACAATTTTTTTTTACAAATAAAACCTCATTTGTCTTCGCCAAATTCAAAGCGGGGGGGGGGGCGTGCCCTCATATCCCCCGTTGTTCTTGTTTTTAATAAAAAAAAAAAAAAAAACTTGGTAATTGTTCTCATTGTCTTCCTTGCTTTTTGTGCTTCGTAAATCTGTTTCTTGAAGTTTGGAATGACTCATGATTCACGTTGTGGTGGTTTTGAAGTGTACTACAATGTACGTATCGTACGTAAAAAAACACCTAATTATTGTAATGTAATCTTTTTGACTTTGAAACCAATGATGCAAAAACCTTTTTAAACGATCTTTTACAACAGGCATGTACATATTTTATTGTGTGTGTGTGTACAAATTATCAATAAAAATGAAAAAGTTGGATTCTCTTAGGCACATTCAATTTATAGTTTGATAGGTCACTTGCTGTATTTAGTTACAAATTGTTTCATCTCCAAACTGAATAATAATGCAATTAACTTAATTACCGGAATGGAAATCCCCTCATATCCATATCCTATTTCCGACTTGCTGAATACCTGTAAACAGCTGGCGAATCTCTCCACAATAACGGACTAATCAATTCAATCCTCAATAAATTTGTTTAGAGGGAGTCAAAAACCTACATCCGGAGAAAAAATATAGAGTCAATAAAAATGTGGTCATAAAATCGAAGATTTCAATAATAAGGCACGTTGGAAAAGGCAGCAGTCGACAAGAAAATGTTTTCACGAAGTACAAACACATTTAACTATGAATTAATTAGCGAAATACTGCGGTGGATTTTGACAAAATAATAAACCCACAGAGTTAGTAACAGGCTTTGAAAAAGTAGAACATATACTGTTCCCGCTGACTGCTTCATAATGAACAATTTGACGGGCAGGCCTCATATTCTCCACTCTGAATGCATTATGCGAAAGTCGAACGATAAATGAAACAAAAACAGATTTCGTTTTTCTCTAAAGAATGCCACTTTCAATGAGATTCAAAACATTCTCATTGATAAGTCGAGTACACAGTACCTCTCAATAGCGCCCTCTGTTAACTGCTCACGATGTCTACAATTTACTGTTAAGAAGATTGTCTTGTATTGAATCGGGTTGTGATCATAGCCAACGTGAAAACAATGTACAAGTACAACACAGTCCTGTGCGAGAGCTTGAAAAAACTCATGAGCTTACAGGGCCTAAGGGGGGGGGGGTTGAGCCCATGACCTGCTCACTAGCGCAGAGGTCTGAATTCGACCTTTGACACCGAGGGGAACGGATCAACACTAGTACACACACGTCTATCAACGCGTACCCGTACCAGAGTCAACTCGTTTCCGAGTCAACTCGTACCCTATTCAAATCGTAATCTGGTCAACCCGCACCACAGGCGACTTAACGGCAGAGCCGGGCGACACCGTCGTGATGCTGCTACAAAAAAAAGGCATCCCTGGTGAAGCTCCAGATGTGCCAACCGATGGAGTCCAAACTTAGACGGTATATCAACAAAAGTTAGTAAGAGCATGCAAGGAAGACTGTTCAAGCTATGAGGGACCGCTACCAAGCAGGGCAGCTCAAGACGTTAAGTTTGCTTACAGCCTGCAAGCATCTTACGGTTCCAGCATTGTAGGACGCATGGTGTCGCTTCAACGCAACATCAAAAGAACTAATCCATGAAATTGGGATAAGACTTTCGTATACATGTATAGAGTGCTACAAGTCGAAGAGTTATCTGTCCCCGCCGGGATCCCACCATCCGAAATCAGACGGAAAGCAGCAACCTTGGCAATTGCACGTCGTGCACAGGAACCCAACCACGTTCTCCATGGGACCATATGCATGACCAATGCAGAGAGATGAACTGGCTCCCCACAACGTTTGAAATCGAGGAAGCCATTCGCCTCGGATGCTATGGAGCTGATTAAGACCTCTCACCCAAAAGAGACCACCTCACACTGGACTATACCAAGACATGGACAGCTCAATGGCACTCAGCACCATCACCCTTGCAGCATTTCATAGTGGATCCATCAAACAGCATCCCTGGCTCTGACTTTAATACCAAGGTATGCATGGACCAAACTCAACCGACCGAGAAGTGGAATAGAACGCCTCAAAACCAACATGCACAACAGACTTGTCCAGAGTTCGGCCAGCATGCGACTGCATGTGGAGCAGAGGACCAGACAGTACACAACAGACTGACTGCACACTCCACCGAGCTCCGAATGGCATTCAGGATCTGAAGGAAGTGGACCCGTCAACAAGGGAATGGCTGCTCCGCAGCAAGTTTGAGATCAGATTAGGATGAGAAGTGCTGTTTTGTTTTGCATCATACGCAAAAAGAAATAGTGCTACAAGACAAACACATCCAGAAACAAAGGCCACGCCCGTGTAAAGGAAACTTCCACCAACAACGGTCGCAGAGGTAAGATGCAGCTGCAAATTCTGATGAAGTGAGTTTCACATGCCTCAGGTGTTACAGGTCAGTTAATGGATTACAAGGCCTATTTCAGCATCACAGATATATTCCTAACCTTCAATCTAATGGACCGATCCAGTAAGTACCGCCCCATGGTGTACTGACCAATCACAGCCGTGATTATGTCCGACGTGCGTGCACAGAAGTCCGACGTGCGTGCACAGAAGTCCGACATGCGTGCACGCGCGTATGATGCGCGCGGCAGGAAAATGCAGCGTGGCATTGGAGAGGAGCACGTGGTAATTTGCCCACGTGCGCAGTGTGCGGGGCTTACTGGATCGGTCCATTCCTCAACAACGAGGGAACAGAATTTGTTTTATTTGCCATCCATCATGAGGGCTGATACTGTAAGACATACATGCGAGTACTATCTCATCAACAAAGTGATGGGTGAGCATGAGAGAATTGCTGCTGATGCTGCAGTTGATGACTTTGATGCCGATAACTTTGAAGTATGCAAGATGGAGACAATTTGACGACAAAACGAGGAATCAGATGACGAGTTGAAGAGTTCAAATAGTGCTTGGCGGCCTTAATGATCAGCATAAAAAAGGCATATCAACAATGAGCATTTAACTTGACGACCAGAAATATTCAAGGCTTAGCGTCCAAGAATATTGGTCATTTGCAGAAGACAATTCGATAGCCATGATACACTTCAACAGACTTGATGGCTATTCATTTGAGGCACTAGAAAAATGTAGCTTAGTTGGCACGCCTTTTGATGAATGAAATTCTGAATAGAAACAGATCCAGTGCCTTATTAAAAATAGGTCACTCATCCTACCAGTTGACAAGTTCGTGGAGTATGTCTAAAAAGCCCAGCTGAACAAATCTGAACGAATGAAGCAAATACGACGTCATGCTAATGAACCATTTCAGCATATTCCACTCAAAAGAAAAGCGTCACGCTTGTCTACAGCAACCGGGTATGACAGCAATCTGGTCTTATGAAAAAGAGGAAAGTGAAAGTGTTTGTTCTTGAGTCACACAGAGATGGAGACATTTTCCAGGAGAAATTTGCCAGGGAAAAAAAGAGCATATTTCCCCAATTTGTTTTGTACTGCAATGACTTTAAACCAGCAAACCCCATTGGTTTAAGAATGGACGTCATACGTTGTGTACACTTTATATTCAGTTCCTCTGTATTACAAGGAAACTCAAAAGTAGCCTGGACAAAACCTTAGTAGTGAGCAAGTATGGTGTCATATCATGACTTGTTTTGTTTTGTATTTTTTTACCTCAAGTGAGGGCGCTATATTTACACTTTTCAGCCATCTGTCCTGTTGTGTACGATGAGAAGGGAAATAATTCTCCGAGCCAGTTGAGTAGCCGTGCAGAACCCTTTCGCTCTACGAGCAGCTGAATGCGGCAACAGTCACAACCAATGATCCAGCTAAATTACGTGGCACCTTACCGACTGTCATGGGATACCTCCGTCAAGGAAACACTCGTCACCTGGTGCGTATCCTACTGGATGGTGGCAGCCAAGCTACCCTGCTGAGAAATGGGATATTCCCAAAATCCGAGCGAGATCTCTACCATGATCATGACCTGAGTCTTGTCGGCGGGAACAAAATAACAAGAAAGTTGAGACTTTTGGATTGCCACATTGAAGACGTTGAAGGAAGATGGTCGTCTCCTTTAACTGTCACAGAGATTAACGAGCCTTGTGGTGATGCTCCAGTCATTGTACCAGATCAGCTACGACAGTATGAGCATTTGAGTCAGGTCCACATTCATGTTGCTCCATCGCAGACTATCGATTTACTCCTGGGTGTTGATAACACACATCTGATGATCTGGGAGGACTACATCTGTGGTGAGAAATGCGATGAACCTGTAGCAGTCAGATGCCCTTTGGGTTGGTTCATCCAGGGAGGACGATCTACAAGTTCAGCTACCTAAGTCAACTATGTTAACGTGTCAGCCATCGGCCCATTAGAGGAGTTCCTCGGCCTAGAGGCGGTGGGATTGGAACCTAAGAGATGTAGATGTTTTGCCGATCTCATTGACAAGAACGCAACTGAGGCCATGCAGCAGAGTGTCACTCAACTGCCCGACGGGTCCTATGAAATTCGACTGCCGTGGAAGAGATCACCAGATGACCTGCCTGACAACTATGACTATTTTGTCAAGAGGTTGAGGAGTCTAGAAAATCAATTCAGCAACAGACCTGAGGAATGGGAAACGTACTGCCAAAAAATGAGAGACCAGTTGAAGAGAGGTGTCTCTCGGCATGTCACAGAAGAGGAGCTGCAACGAGACAGAGATACTGGCAAGAAGATGTGGTTCCTGCCCCACTTTGCTGTCACCAAAGACTCAAAGACGACTCCGGTCAGAGTAGTATACGATGCAAAAGCAAGGTATCAGGGCCACTCGCTGAACGATTATCTCATGAAGGGTGAGAATATAAACTCTGATCTGTTTGAGGTTGCTTTGCGGTTCCGGGAAAGAGAGGTGGGTCTCATCGCTGACATCAGCAAGATGGAGAAACTTAATATCAGAATTACAGCATTCAGCTGTTCAGCAGAATAAAGCAAGTCAAATAACACCAACACCCAGTAGCTGTCAAACAGCTTCGCAAACGCAATGTTGTTTCTGTTTCCTTTTGATCGAAGACAAGGAAGACCAAGATGAGAAGTCGGAGATGTGGGAATTGCTGTGGATCCTATTGAACATTTATAAATTTTTAGAAAGCCAAAATCAGAGACCATCACAGTCTATTCAAAGAGGTTTTTCCAAACATTTCACTCACTCAAAAGAAACACCATTAATTAGCGCACTGTCCTAGTGTGATCCAAATCTTAGGTCCACTCTCACCCTATTCTACAATGATTTGAGGGAAAGCACAAACTCTCAAAACCGACGCAAAGAGCCAACATTGAAAAGACAGTGGCTAAGAAAATCAGATCGGCCAAAGCCACAATTTCCCAGGGGGACTGGGGTATTCAACAAAGAGATTGTTCCAGAATCCAGCCTGAAAGATACAGAAGACGTATGCTGCCATCAGTACACATTCCAAAGGTGTGACAACTATAGTAGGTGCGGTGATTAAATGTCGCCAAACCCCCTGCCACAGATTGTAATGGTGGAGGACATACTGAGATACCATGGCAAACAACAAGCCGTAGAGATGCGCTCTTTGAACCACCATCTGCTTGTTACGCTTCGTTAGATAAGATTGACAAGCTCGTAAAGCTTTACAGAAGACACTCCGGGGAAAAATTCAGAGGGATCTTCATCAAAGCTGAGATAGATCAATCTCCCAGCACATATGAGATTCCGTCTGCAGATAAAGTCTACTTTGTAGCCTGTGTTGTTTTTTGCTCCTTTGCCTAGAGCATGAGGTCCTGGTAGCAGGAGACATCATGTTTGAGATGACTGAATGTGAAAAAAGTAACTTGGTACATATCAATCACCCATTTCAGACTGTGATGTACACAAAGCCTCATTTAAGACTCTTACATTTCTTGCTTATTATAATCTGATAAAAGAATATCTCTAACACATTTTCCTACATTGTTTTCGAATTAATAAAAACCAATGGCATTAATTTATTTTCTATTTAAAATACAAATTAGAAAATTGGAACAAACTAAATGTTAAAGAAGGGTTTTCTGGTGTGAAGGCTTCCTTTTTTTCCCCACAGTGTTTCTTCAAAGCAAAGAGCTGCAGTGTTTCATTTGACGAATGTTGGTCACTAGACCTGCTTCATTATTTGCTTCTTTGTTTTTAATTGTTTACAGCCTTCAGTCACATGCAGGTAGAGCATGTGTCAAAAGCTTCAGTAGACAGTGAGGATAAAATGGAGTTACGTACCTGCTGGACGCACTGATCCCTTTATAAAGACTAGATAGTGTATGCCAACACACCGTACATTTACATACATGTATTTCGCTTTTTGAACATGTCGCCCCGGTCTTCCAAAACTGGCCGCTGACATACAATCATTCTACATATACATGCAGTGCTTGCTGTATAAAGACCTGACACGCATTCGGTTCATGTACATGATGTTCTAAATATTATATTTCCAAACGTTGCAAGAAGTGAACTGTGGTAGTTCAAATCACAACTGCCTAAGACAGCAACTTGTCCTTTATAGAACGCCAACCGGTCTCCCCTATTTCGCTTCAAATAGCTTTCTTCTTCGGTTTTCTGTAGACTATCCAGGCTTTATATAGAGATCAGTGGCTGGGCTCAATGCCTGTTTGCCTCATAAAACAGACGTTGGCATAAGGATGATGGGAAATCTTACACAAGGTTTGATTTGCCGCCATTTTCACTATTTTGGTTCATTCCAGAAGCAACTAAGTTAACATCCTATCTTTGGTTGATGGAGACATATGTAACAATTGTTGACCGCTGTGATGTGGGATATGACATTTTTAACACCTGAGGCAAAGCACCCGAGGCAAAGCAGACGGTGCTACGCGGTCGGGGGGGGGGGGGGGGGGGGAAAAACACCATATCCAACATCACAGCAGTCAACAATTTTTTTGTTATATCGTGCCAGAAGTCAAAACGATAAAGTTTTGTACCTTACACTGCAAGAAATAAATCAAATCACTGCAGTGTAACCTTTGATAACTGCACGCTTTCCTGCCGGACATGAGACTGAGTGGTTGCAGTTCTCAGTCACGAGGCATGCGGGCCAGCCCTACACAAGCTCATAATGCAGAGGTAAATGCAGTACAGTTTACATGTATATGAGGTAATTTATTTGTAACGCAGTGTATATGAAGTGTTTTTTATTGACTTGGCACGTTGCCATTCTAGACCAATGAAATTACAGTATCAAAGACACAATATAACAATGACCTTTAGGCCAAAAAAAAAAAGTCTCCGGTTTCTGGTATGGAGCTTGCCCCAAAAGTGGTGCGGCGACGCGGCTTTTTTTTTTTTTTTACCTGTTTTTTTTTTTTTTGGCTTCAAATGTCGGCTGATGACTGCAAATGGTGCCCGACTAAACTTAGTGCAAATATATGGGAGTTCAGAGAAGCCACATAAATCTTATTCTCGATCATAACCCCTTCTAAAAACACGTTAAAATTGTGCAGCAGCAGAATTCCAGTCAAACCAGTGAGTTTGGCGGTTTTGAAACATCATCTTGTATTGAAAAAAAAAACTTTTTCATTTTGCCGACGCGCATGGCTACGGCGACGCGCGCGCATACCAGAAACCGGAGACTTTTTTTTTTTGGCCTTAACCCTAACCCCAAGGGTTTTTTTTGTGGCTAGAAACCCTGCTAAATGCAGCAACATACATCACTTGTCAAACTGACAAGCCTGCTCAGTGTAGCAAGGTCCAAAGTGGTCCATCAGGTCAAAAGTGACATCAGGCATGCAACTGGGAAGTCACAAAAAAAGAGGAAATTCAAATCTTTCCAAGACTTTGTACAGTGTTTTTCTATTTTCAATGGCACACATTGGAAGTGAAAAAAGAGGAAATCAGCTGATCCAAGGAAAAGTTGCATGCCTGTGACATGATAAAACTATGGCCTTGATCAATGGATCTAGCTCTCATTGTCTCAGAATTGGCAGTTGACGCACTGGTTATTGATGGCTCGATGCAGCAAGGTCCCACAGACTTACATCTGATGCACTTAGTTGCGCCTGGCAGGGTTTGGATTAATCAAACGTTCTGAAGAGCGTAGACTCCTCACAATCATCATGACTGACTCTGTTGACTCCTTTCTATTCTTGTTTGGTCAGTTGCCTCTGGTGACTGACTCTCTTGTAGTACACCATCTTGGTCTAGTCCCACTAGCCTGGCGCTTTCCAGCCATAGTCTCTCTGCAACTGCATCATCACGACCTCTAGCGTGACAGTCTACTTCAGCACAGTCACTATAAAATAAAACAAAAATGTCATTTTAATTATTGATTAATTTTTGTTATGCCCAAACTAAATTTCGCCCAGGTTATACTTGCGACTGCTAGGGACAGTCCCAACTATAGTTGGGGCCATTGCTAGAGTAGGGGCATAACAGTTTGTTCCACAAGACAAGAAGACTTTTCTAATCATTTCATTTCTAATCGTTTCATTCTATCAAGTAAACCAGAGTTGGACACCAAGTAAGGGAAACTGACTGAAAAAATGTACTGAACTGGGATTCAAAAAAGTACAAACTTTGGAATTCTGTGCCAATACTCTATTAGGCTTGGTCCAAGACATCAGTGATTGATAGCAATGGTTGCATTGTTGTAAATCGCCCTTGCACAATGGCTTTTTTACTTTCTCGCACTAACGTCTTGGGAATCTTGCTGCAATGAGGCGTGGCCGTTTTATTTAAATTAGACCGTGGGTGTAAATATTAATATCTTCGAACAAAACGGCGGCTTCCCATTTGATACCGATGTAGTCGCGCACGCGGGGGTATCACTGCGTTGCACATCTTATTAGCAATGTTTTATCACCGCATGTAGTGCGTGTGTTTACAACCATCGCGTAAAGACTTTAAAAATTACCCCCCCCCAAAAAAAAAGGCTGACAAATCCTGTCAAATCTCGCCCTGCTTAATAATAATCATAGTTTGCTCTTAAATATATTTAGTTAGTGATGTCCCCAGAATATTTTTTGTCTCAAAACTTAATCTTGGAGCAAGGCAAGCTTTACACGCACGTACCTGAAATATTTGCCCGTCACCCCCTCCACCTCACTGGCCACTGCGCAGTAGATGTTTGTCTGAGCGCCTTGCTTCGGCGTCTTGACAAACATCCAGAAGATGGGACTCAGAATGAATGAGGAGAAGCCAGATCGATGCATGCCGGTGTGCCGACCAATCTGGGTCTTGACAACGCCGGGATGGAGAGAGTTTGCGGTTACGCCAGTACCTTCAGAAAAGAAAAATGAAGTAATGGACTCGTGATCAGTACCCCCCTCAATGGTTACAAATGATGAGTAGGAAGAGACCGCTGGGTAGGACAATCCAACCTTACGTCCCTTTACAACCGCAGATACAGGGTTTTTTTTTTTAAGCGAAAAACGAGGCTGCCATAACCCATATCGTACAGGCATCGCGCAGTTTTGAATATTCGTACGTGACGTGACGTGCAAAGCGTGTGAGTGCATTATGGGCGCGCCCAGCGTGCAATCTTCAAAATGCCCGCGCAGTACACTCTGAATAGCCAGTCAGCATCGTTTACGTGTCCTTCACGGCCAGGGGTTAGTGAAGGAACGCTCACGTGCCCATGGAGTCGAGGCTCAGGACAATCGCACTCACTGCTGTACACACCTGATGCTCACGCAAAGACGATATGGATTTGTGCCCATTCAGAATAAACTTAGTCTTGCGTACTTCACATCATATGAGTATGAACCAGTACACGCACAGTGTGTGTCCCTTCCACTGGAGCTCCCGAAAGTGGTCAATAGCCCCATCTACTGTTTGTGCACTGAGTCAATAAGGATCGTTAAATAGAACTTCAAATACATTCTTCATTTTGAGAAAAAAAATGGTAACCTTTTCCTTTTTTTGCGGGAGACAAGGACATATACAAAGGGAAAATATATTTACAGTAGATTCCCGTTACAGCGCGCCCTGATATAACGCTCCTGCCGATATAACGCTCATTTTTCATTTCCCCGACTGCGCTCCCATTCATTGTGTACATTTTCCTGCGGTTACAGCGCTCCCGTTTACAACGCTTTTCGGGATATAGCGCTCACTATTTTAGGACCCAGGAACAATATAAAACATGTAAAATGATTCCTGTTATAACGCTATTCACCTTGGAGTGTCAGATTCTTCGCAGATTTGACGAAAACCGCAAGGAGCGGCGCGGTCTGCCCACTGACGCCACATGGTCGCACACACTAGATGTACATGTACAATTTTTGTACGTACGGTACATGTACATACTGTACGTGCCGATATGCATGCAGTGTTCAGGGCATATCCAACGGGTCCGGGTACAGACGGTGATTAATAAAGCTGTATGGTCGATGATGCACGCGTCTTCTGTAGGCAAAAACCCCGGCCATTATAGGGACTGGATTTGAAATGTGCATCGTTTGTTTTGTGTTTTTCACCGTATTGAAACTTCATCATCTTATACATGTACTAAATACATTTATTTCATTAACGAGACGGACATCGATTTACCCCTTGGCTCTAGGATATTTGTTCCTGTTTTATTAGTCACTTCCTTCCAAAAAAAAAAAATATCTTGAATTTTCTTTCAAAGTTCGCGTTTCGATTCATATGAGGTCCTGGCCCTTGAAAAATTCGGGCATTTTTTTTCCCACTCCTGCTGCATGAATGAGCGCCTGGAATAGAGGCCACATGCTCATAGCGCAACTTCCGCCCAGCGCAGTCGAGTCGCGAGCACGTGTTTGCGTTTTGCATACAGTGGGATTGTGTTGTGTGTGCATGAAGCTTAGTGTTGTACGCAGTACTGGTTGTACGGTTTTCTGATTCGTCGCTGCAAGAGAGAAGTAGGGATAACGTTTTCCAGATTCGTTTGTAAAATCATTTTAAATGTATAAAGTTTTCCATGTTAATGTTGTAACAGCCGTTAATTTGAGATGTTTTTGGTGAAGTTGGAAGATGAAAATACCGGTATGAAATGCTAGCTGCCCGAGTATAAAGCAGCTCAGGAAAAATTCAACCCTAATCGGTCTGCTCAGGGTCGTTCAAGACTTCGTATATTTTTTTTCGTAGATTTTTTTTGCGTTGGTTAAGCGACACATTCAGCCCTCCAAATTGTTCCAATGTTCAAACAAAACTCCTTCTGTTCAGTTATAGGTTATGTTTTGTAAACTTTCATATTTTATGCGGCAAAATTCAAATTAAAAATAACTCCGTAGATTCCATGATTTTCTCGACTGTTTTATTCGACTTTAAACAGAAATGTTTCATTATTTTGTGTCTGTGGCAACAGAATTCATTCTCCCCATTTTGAAACGAACAATATGATTTTGATGGAGGTGTCCAACAGAAGAATCACAGGCTTTACATGTTACATGTATATATATAGTCCGACCATGTATTTTATACAGTACATGTACATGTGTACAATGTACATGTATTTGTACATGTACATGTACGTCGGTTACAGCGCTGTGCAGTTATAACGCTCGGTTCAGTTCGGTCCCTTTGAGAGCGCTATAACGGGAATCTACTGTACTCACCATGTTGTGCAGGTGCTAACAGGTTATACTTTAAATTCTGGTGATACATTAGGGTTATTTCCATTCTGATACCAAAAACAAAAGGGAACCAACCTTTTAACCTCTTACTGAGCTCATGTGTGAAGAGAACATTGGCAAGCTTGCTGTCCGAGTAGGCATCAGCAGTCTTGTATCCAGACTCACTGTTGAGATTGTCAAAGTCCATATCTCCCGTGGTGTGGGCCAGGGAGGAGACTGTTATGATGCGACTGGGTGAGGAGGATCTCATCTTGTCAAGAAGAAGATTGGTCAGGTAGAAATGACCTGGTGGGGGGCAGGGCAGGAAATAAAAGTTGAAAACTATCGGTGCTGGTTTTGAATTAACCTAAAGGCGTATAAAGGCTGCAAAACTGCAAAATCCGACAACAAAATATGAAGAATGCTGATCTTACAGAATTCAATGGGTGGTGCAACTGCATATTTTTCTCTGTGCGGATCAACAAAATCCAACAGAAAATGCAAATCAAGTTTTGTTGGATTTAGCAAGATTTGGGTTAAAGGTGAGGCCAAGATCTTACCAGGAAATCCCTTTTTTACAGACTACATTATAAATGTACTTCAAGAGATTAACTGAACCGCCCCAAACTCCCTGCCTATTACTCCCTATTGCGTCCAAAACCCACTCATGCGCTCTATGGCTTTATGGTTTCATCAGTGAATAAACACTATGTAATACATTGTAGTAGAGAAGGGTTTAAACCATTGTTTAATTAAATTGACTTGCGTACACGAATAAGGACCAGCACTTTTTGGACCCAAACCAATTTTGCTCAAGTTTTTTTTTTCTATTCCAGCTGAAGGAGAGTATTAGTATAAATATGAGAGGTATCAGAGTACACAAACCCTCATTGAAATTTTTTTTTTACTCAAATTTCTTTTAATTTCTTGCACTATATAAAACGTGGTGGTTCAAAACATTCCATGTCTTGGAACTGAAGAAAGTGATCCCATCAATGTTATGATTTAGCCAAGCCAACCGCATGAAACACATGCAGCCGCCTCCGAACTTGTGTTGGATGTTCAATGCATTCATGTTTGTATGGGACCTATCCGACACCAATAGATACAGTAGACAGAAAGCCACCCACTGTGCGCTGAGCTTGCAGGTCATATTATTCCTAGAAGTGGAAGAATGAGATTGCCGGCTGCTCGCACCAATTGCCATCTTCACTCTTTTATCCCAATGGGAATTAAATTCTTTAACGCCATTTTTAAAAGATGAATTTTGTTTTTTGATGACTAGACAGTGGGTGACAGGTACAGGCTTCTCCTTCACGTGCAATGTTTTCATCTGGTATCTGTACATTTTAACTAATGTATTTTGTATTCAGTGAACTTCCCTTTTTATAAGCTTTGCGAGCATTGTAATTTCTTCGTCTGGAGATTAATAAGTTTTCTTATGTCTCTTATGTCTTATGCAAAGAGTCACAAATTGCTGACAACCTGGTTGTTAATTGCCCCGATCAACACCTTGAAGGGGGCTGGGAATCCATCATGACAACATGTCGCTTAGGCCAGAGAGCTCTACATGCTGAGCAATCAAGGCCGGACCACATTCAAGAACAAGAAGCAGACTGCAGGCAAGTGTGAATACAAGGTAAGGTAAAGGTGAAGGGGGACGAATCTGTGTTTACAGGAACGGAGTGCCCATCTCTCTTTCATTAGCGACTGGGCCAGACACATATGCTGCTGTGGGGGGATCGCCACACCTCCTCCACAGCCAGTCTGTTACCTTCCCAGCATTGACTAATGCCGGTACCCATTTAACACCTGGGTTGAGAGGAGTAATTGAGGTAAAGCACCTTACTCAAGGGCACAACACGCATGGCCACGGCGGGGCTCGAACCCAAAATCTCACGATCACGAATCCTATGCTCCACCGCTAGACCACACGAGAATCCTTACCAAGATGGTTGACCCCAAACTGCATCTCAAAGCCATCCTCTGTCTTCCAGAACGGACATCGCATGATGCCAGCATTGTTGATCAGGACATCCACACGAGGTTCCTCTGAAAAAGCAACAACAGGGAAGTCAGTCAGATAACCCATAGGGTCACTGGAAAATATTTTTGGGGTTAATACATACGCTGCCGAAGTCATGACGCCACTCAGAGATCAACTCGGTGCCACCATAGTGACCGACTAAATACATTATCACAAGCACTGCAGTGGATGCCCGTGAACACAGTCCTTCTCTATGGCAGTTGTGAACCCAATGTTTCTTATTCTCTTGAATTTCAGGAAGGAAAAATAGGGTAACTGTCGGTTTTAGTGGTGTGATGTACAATCTGCTAAAACAGTTTACCAAATTGTGAAAATGTTCGATAAAAATAGGACATAAAAATTGCTGCCTGTAATCATGTGTGTTAAATGTATGAACCTGGGGAGGAGGTGATGTCACACTTCAGCAATATATTTTGAGAAAGAATTTCTAGGTACAACAGTTTGGTTCTTGAAAATTGAGCTGTGAAAGGGGTATTCTTAATTCTGTTCACAGGGGTATTCTTAATTGAAGTGGTATTCTTAATTCCAGTTTCTTTTCAAAAACACTGTAGTGAGTACAGTGGTGTTCATATTAATGATTTCACGCATCGAATTGTCAGTTTCTCAGTGGCAAACATTATTGTGCTGCACCAGAATCACGCTGACAGCTTTGGCTCATACTGTTAGGGTTTAATTTTCTGCTTGAAATTTGTATCCGCAAGAAAATAAATACTTGCAGAGGCAGTTGTAAACAAACAGGGTTTTTCAACAGTTCCTTTGAAATGTAAGCCATTATGTAAATTTTTATATTATCCAGACCTTGGCACTATCAAAAGCAATAACTGCTGATGATCTTTTGACTAATGTGTACTTCCATACTAACTCCTGAAACAATTTTTAAACAGAACTTTCTAAATCCTCCAAAATCCCCCAATATTTAAAGGATATTCAAGCCATATCACACCCAAAGTAATTTCAATCTGATGAACAGTTTCACAGCGGACCGTACCCGCTGCTAAATCAGATTTGAACCAGCCAGCCGACCCCAGCAAGCTCGGTGGTTGAGTAGTACATGTAAGATGACTGGCTTTGACTGCACTAGTTAACAGAAGGTCGTCAGTTCGAGTCCCACCCGAGGATTTTTTTCTAACTTTCACTAGAGAGGTAACAGACTGACTATGCAGTGTTTATGCGTCGATGAAGGGCAAAAACCTAATATTGGTTTACATCAGCGCAATGCAAATTCAATCTTATGAATAAGTTCATTGTGGTACCCGCTGCTATATCAGGTTCGAACCAGCCAACCGATCCCACAAGCTTGGCGGTCTAATGGTAAGACATCTGCACTAGAAAGCAGGCGGTCGTGGGTTCCAGTCCCACCCGAGTGATTTTCTTCCAACTTTCACTCGGGAGGTAACACACTGAGTATACAGCGTTTATACGTCGGTGAAGGGCAAAAAAACCTAGTATTGGTTAACGTTACCTTTATTGATCTGTTGAGCGAACTGCCTGATTGACTGGAGGGATGCCAGGTCTAGTTTCCTGACTACTACATCTTTGTTGCCTGTCTCTTCAATAATCTCCTCTTTTGCTTTCTCTGCTTTGGCCTCGTTGCGACAGGCTAGAATGATGTGGCCCCCTGAAAACATGACATCATCAAACAATTTACAGTTATCATTCAAATATCAGTAACACATTACGGTACATGTCATTTCAATATTGGGTTTTGTCCTTCACCATGTTCACATATTATTCACACTATGTACTAGGTGTTGCCTGGGGCTTGTGAGAAGAAAACATTTCACAAGCTTACTTGAGTTGGACTCAAACCCATAACTTCCTACTTACATGTACTAGTTCAAACTTCAGAGTCAGCTATTGAATTTTTTTCAAAAGCTCTCAGACAAGACTGAGTATACAGTGTTTCAGAAGGTATGACGGTGAAGGGCAAAACCAAATTTGAAATTGGGAAAGAATGTAGTATCCAGACGCCACTTCAGTGGTTCTGTACAAAGTCTATGGAGAGTCAAGAATAGTTTCAAAGTATTTCGTAACAAAATTGGAAATGTTTCTCAGTCCCAGATTCATGTCTTTTCAACAGTTTTGCAATAACTGACCTTCATTGAGAAAATATATGATGAAAAAATAGTGGCGTCAGGAGGCAACATTCTTTCCTGAAATTGCATCTAACTCCCCAACGCAAAATTCCATAATATAATTAGTGACATTACATTTAGTTTGTCATTCTTTTAAATTGGTCTCTTCTACTATGTCTACACATGTACCAGAAGCATCTCCCCGAAAGCTGTGTGATCCAAGAAGCAGATTTAAATCTAAGAATCCCCTCAAATAATTATCTTCAAGAAGAATCCAAGGAGCTGCTTAATAAGCACAAACATTGGCAAACCACAGAAATATTTTGCTAAGCAAAACCATGTTACCCTCTGCCAAAATGTAATGTGATGCCCACTATGTGTGACTGGTTCTTAGCCGAGTTTTAATGTTCATCATCAGGAATGAGACCATTTTTTCTGCAGCAGCTCAAGATCAGCGCAATTTGGCCTCTACCTTGACAGGTACCCATTTATACTCCTGGGTGTAGAGAGGCAATAGAGCGGAAGCCCTTTTCACACTAGACAAATCTCGGGGTTGACGCAGGGTTGATGCAGGGTTGAAAACATGCATCTTTTCACACTTGAAGAATTTCAACCCTGCGTCAACCCCGAGATTGATTTCGCCCCAGGTTGAACTCAACCCTGCTCTAGACCAGGGTTGAGATTTTCAACCTGGGTCGAAATTCTTGCCAGGGTTCAAAACAGTAGTAACTGAGCACGATAAGCTTGATTCGCATGAAACAAGTGTGAAATGATGCGGGGTTGAACGCAGGGTTGAAAAATAAAAAACTCAACCCGGGGTGGCACTGGGTTTGCCCGGGGTTGAGTTCAACCAGGGTTTTAAAAGGCTCTAGTGTGAAAAGGGCTTAAGACATAATGATGTCACGCTTTGTTTGTGCACTTTCCTATGGGAACTTGGTAAATCTGGTCCCCACCTGGCTCCCATGGTAACGCGCGCATATGTAAACAAAGCGTGACGTCATTATGTCTTAGGTCTGTTGTAGTAAAGTGTCCTGCCCAAGATCACAAGCACCATATTCCCCGTCAGGGTTCGAACCAATGTACCACAGCACATGAGTCGAACACCGTAATCATTGGACCACAGTTTTGCTTGGCACATAAAGCTGCTTAAAGGTGATGTACATGTACGTGTAGGTTCACTTGCTTTTTGTGCATTTTTTTTTCTTTAATTTGGAGCAACAAAATTGATCAAAATCTTAAGTAAGGTGCCCAACAACTAACCTGTCAAAATTTCAACTCGGTGAATACTATACATTTTGAGAAAAACAGATATGCACAATCTTTTGGGTCTTGTAACTGCTACGCACAAAGTGAAAACACCTAAGTGACCATCAGGCAGAATAATATCAAAGGGTATTTGATACCAGTCCTGTGTTCACTTCGAGCAAGGTTTCTGTTGTCAAGTCAGTAGGTACTCTTCTGGGTAACTGCAAATGACCCGTCCTGGCTTTAACAATATTTTCGGTTAAACTCAGCGCACAGAAATTGGCATCTGCTAAGAACCTCCTCCGATCTTTTGTCAGGACAGAAAGGAAGACATTTTATACAAACCTCTCCTGGCTAGATCTTTGGCAGTTTCTTTACCAATGCCCGAGTTGGCCCCTGTTATAATCACAGTCTTCCCATCGATACGATTCTCGCTTTTGCAGACAGCACCTCCAAAGTAGTCTCTAATTTATAAAAAAGAGAAAAGAAAAAGACTTCACAAGTAACTAAAACTTTAGGTGCACTTAAATATGAACTATGGCATAACTAACAATTACCCCCAAATGTTTAACAAATGTGTAGCAAATTCTGATTGAATAGACAACTACATAAGATGCTTACAAAACCCAATGTAGTTTTTCTGTGGTTATTGCAAGTTGTTGACAAAAAGAGAGAAATTCTGTCATAAATCAAAAACCTGTACGGTACTCAGGTTGACCTGATTTCAAGTTTACATGGGTACAAGAGGACCCAGGTCTAGTCCGAAAATTTGGGACTCTCAATACTGTGTAAGTGTGTATACACATGTATGTAGTAAATACATGTATGCAATACAAGAAAATAAACAGGCACATGAAACGACCAGTCCAACACCCCTTTAAAGTACTGCATCAATCAACTGTGTCAACTGCTCCAAATAATTTTTAGAATGACACTTTACGGAGCATTTGAGTCAAGCTGACACATGTTAGCCCCACCAGCATTTAGCCCTGATATTGCTGCACTGTATCAGTTCAAATAAAGGAATTCATCCATAGACCTAAATTCGGATGTCATCCATAACTTCGGGCAGTGTAACCATGGTAACCATGGTATCTGAGTGTAAAAAGGTCATCGGTTGGACTAGACAGTGGGACTGATTCAGTCCCCTACCATCATGACCATGGAGCTGTCGGGTGCGTTCAGTCGATCATGTCGATGTGCGCTATTGGTCGATCCTGCTGCCACCAGTCGAAGACCTTTTCTTTCTATTTCACAATTCTGGAGGATTTTTTTCTTATAAGGAAATAATAATAATAATGATAATTTGGGAGGCTAATCATCCTTACTCGCAGCTGGTATGCTGAATTGCGAAGGACGCGGCTACAACGTGGTCGGGCCGCTGGCCCGTGAAGGCGCCTATGGCTGCCGGCCACATCGACCCATATACGACCACGGAGCACAGCCTGAGATCGAAAGTGTTTGATTTTTCCGGAGGGAGGAAAACCGGAGGGCCTGGAGAAAAACCCTCGTGGCACAGGAGAGAACCAACGCACAACTCTACTCACATGCGATCCGCGGCCAGGATTTGAACCGTGGTCACCTTGGTGAGAGGCGAGCGCATTACGCACAAGCCACCCAAGCCATCCGAGTACGAGATATCCTACAGAATTGACCCATCGCGCAACGCGATCAACAGCGATCAACAGAGCTACTACCAGTCCTGTTGTCAGCTAAACATGCCTATAAATCCGGAAAGAATATTGCATCCTGATCTGATGCCACTTTTCTCATCCTTATTCACGAAGGCATCATTAATTAACAGCTGTTCAGATGAGTTAAGAAATATCAGAATGTCACTTTGTGACGTCACAAATCAAAAAAAACAAAAACAAGTCAGGCTGAATTAACAACTGTTTCGTGTAGTGGTATGTGCCCCACGCAGTATGGGCTTTTGGCGTGGGGCACATATCATTACAAGAAACAGTCAGTGATTAAGCACAACTCGGCAGACACATTTAATTTGTGAGTGGTAAGTTTATCAGAATATTTTGTTCTTTTTTCAATTTACCGGTTGTTTGGATCAATTTTTCGCGAAATTTACAACATCAAAAATTTTGGAAGGCCCCATAGAAGAGTGAGTAAAGTTGGCCTTAGTTTAGACCTGTGACCATGGCTTTGTTATTTGTTAATATTCACAGGTCTAGCTGTCTGCTACATCTAGCCTGATTTAGTTTTTGATGTTTCAGAACACTCAGGTCCGAATCTGGACTAGGCCTCCATTTGGAAAGATTCCCTAATTCCCCTTCAGTGACCTACCAGCCAATAGCCCCACTAGTGTGGCCGTCGGTATGCTGCGCTGAACCTCTGCCAGCGCAGCATACCGACGGCCACACTAGTGGGGCTAACCAGCCAACAGAATGTGATAATATTTCCTAAAAAGTCAAATTTAGCAGGGAAACAACTGAAGTATTTATTGAGAAAACACTTTAATTTTCATAACAGTCTCAATCTCATAGGGCCTAGGCTACTCATAATTTGTGCACAGGGTGTCAAGTGATGGCCAGATATGGCATATATGGGAAGCTTTCCCTACATTCTTTGATCTTTCCCCCTGGTCCTGTCAGTGTTAGTCTTACCTGAGCAAGATAGTGCCACCAACCAGAGTTCCAAATACTGACAGGCGTATTGTTAATCTTGGGCTGAATATCCTAGTAATCGAGCTTACAACCTTTGATGCCATCCTATTCCTAATTCAAATGCTGCTTCTTGACTTGTACCGGCATGTACCGTACCGTACCGGTCTGCCGCGCCGGTGCAGTGAAGCGTGAAGATAGAAAACAGCTGAATGACTCGATCTGGGCTATTGAGGGCGCTCTTTGTATAGCAAGTATCTCACGTCCATCATCATACTAGTGACCGTTTTAGCCGATTTTCGGCTAACTTTGACAGATTTTTTGTTGAAAAACGAGTTTGACAAACAAATTGACAGAATGGATTTTTTGGCAGATTTCTGGCAGAATTCTGTAAAAATGGTTAAAAAGGTAGATTTGTTTACAGCCTTGTCTATGTGCTGAGGTTCACTGGGAATTGGATTTCGTCATTACGCAACCTCTTTTTGACTGAAATTTACGCAATTTCACTACTTGAACACCTTTATATCACTATAGATTGTTTATAATGTAATTTGAACCTTAAATTAGGCAATATAAAAAACATTTGCATGCGATTTTAAGTGTTTATAATGTATTTCGAGTAATTCATGGGGATTTGGCAGATTTTTTATAAATCTGACAGATTTTTGAAGAGCATTTAGCAGAATTTGGCGGTGACCTTACGGTCACCCTGTCCATCATCCAACTAGAGCCCCCACGAACAACGACTTGAACAAGACAAATGATATTGAATTTGAATTAAATATACATGTAGTTGGAACTAGCTCTCCTGCGGCCGTCCCATTTCGGCTTCACTTCTATTTTCTCCCGTCATGGATATACGGTAGAACTCGGCAACCACAGAGTATCTGAACACTGTCACACACCAGGGTCAGCCTCCCTTGAACCTGCACCTTTGGCCCCAGGTCACGCACCACTGTGCTCAGTACAAAAGCGAGTGGTTATAGATCCCATTCCCAGATTGATTTTTGTGTTGCGGCATTATTATAGTTCTGCATCATCGTCAAGCGCCATGGTTAGATATGTACTACACTACTTCCGTTTTCACGGACGAGCCGAAGCTACGCGGCTCGCTTTCAAGCTGGCAGGAGTCGACTACCAAGAGAAATATATCGAGTGGCAGTCAGCGGAATGGGAAGAGTGTAAACAAAGTGAGTTGCAAATGAAGCTAAGATTATTGAGCATGATCCTTTAAATTTCAAAAGATTATTGAACATAATTTAAGTTACCGATGATTTCAAATTAGTTAACCTTTGATGTGTGAATAAGTCATGATCGAAGGTAGTCCGAAAATTTGGGACTCTCAATACTGTGTGTGAGAGTCCCAAAACTTAAGGTATCCATATCGTGCAAAACTTTGTGCTGCGTGATAAAACCAGTGTAAATCAAATTTGCAAGCTTCTTACTCACTACAGTTTCTTCAATAATCCCCGAAACTTCTGCCTAGCAAAGTTGCTGTTGTGAGCATTGCATCACCAAAAATTCAGCTTTTAATTCTAATTTTGCAGAGAGTTATCGAAATCCATACGTGAGACATCACGTTGATGTGTACTGCAATGCATTGTGCAAAAAGACTCCTCAGCTATAACATTTTCATCGTGTAGATAAAACAGCGCCCTCTTGTTGATCTGAGTGAATGCGAAATGTTTCATTTTTAGCAGAGGGCGCTATGTTCATTTGGCCATTGATTAAAAAACAAGTAAGCTGCAAGGTTCTTCTTACACCTACCCAGAACACCTTGGGAATCACACCACCATTTCTTAAGCATGGAGAATGACGTGGGTGGTTTTTGAACTGCCAAAACCTTGCCTTAAAATTGGATTTAAGGTCTCAAATTTTGCAGATGACATGCTTGCAACTATATCATTTTGATGTATGTGTTGTGTGGGCATTAATTAGCCAAATGGTGAGTAAAAAAAACGTCAGTATAATTTTGCACGTTGTTATGCACTCACGGTCCCAGTCTGGATCGAAGGCTACTTCTAGTAGAAATAGAAGACGATCAACAATCTCACATACATGCAGGCTCAAATAGAAGTCGGTTTGTCAAAACAGTGAACCGATGAAAGGCTTTAATGACACCATTACAAATCAAAGTCATTACGCGGCAGGCGCGTATACGCAGGGCCGGGGGTGTTTTGGCTGTTAAACACCCCCTTTGCCATGTAAAAATATGGAGGGAAAAGAGAGTGCCAAAATAAGAAATTAAAGAAAGGGAGAGAGATTTTTTTTTTTCAAATTTCCACGGAACAAATTAAAAAGAAAACAAAACAAATAAATACCAAGTATGAAACGGGCGAATTCGGGGAATTTATTGAATAAGTTCATAAGTGTATTAAAAAACAATCCTCAATATTGATATGGTACGTATGCATGCATTCCGCGTTTGCACGTACATGGATATGTGTACGTACGTGACGTGGGCTTTATCGCAACGCGTGCCCATCGCATGGAAGCGCAAGCCCGTGCGAACATAGGCCAGGGCCCGCCCAGACTAAACAAAAACAAACAATGGCCACTTCAGATTCGTTTCATGCCAGTTTGTCACGCTCCCCAAATATGGATCCGCTGTGATGAAATATTCAAATTCATGTCAGTTATGTGACCGAGCGCGGAACAATTACAAATTATGTGCATGTTCTCAACTTTAAGCTTTGAATACAGAAGACACTTTATAAGAGCAAGAGTATATAGGCCTACATGTATATGTATTTGAAACAAATGAAAAAAAATATCCCCTCATAATTTTAAAAAACTTCTACTAAATAAATCAGGGGAAAGTGGCCAGGAAACGCCTCAGATTGCACCACAGAGCATCTACGATCCAAAATTTCCCGGGGCCCTTAAGTGGGCCCCGGACACCACGCCGTAAGTGCTTCGCCGTCCGTGCTCGCATTAGTCCTCCGGCCAAATTTCCTTTATGCTATAATTTCACCCTAGCGGTGCCCCACCCTATTTGTACCTTCAGCAGCGAATGGCTGAGGCTCGGACTACAAGTGGCCTAAATCCCTTTCGAAAATAGAAAATTGTGAAAAAAATACGGAGATGGAACATGGTTCTCAACTTTGAGTACATAACAAACTTTATAAAGAACAAAAAAAATAACAAATTTAAATGGAATTTTCAATGTTTAAAACGTTTTCCAAACGGTGGAAGTGGCCAGGAATCGCCTCAGATTGCACCACAGAGCTTCTAAAATCCAAATTTTTCAGGGGCCCTTAAGCGGGCCCCGGACCCCACGCCGTAAGGGCTTCGCGCTGCGCGCTCGCAGGTCCTGGGTCCTTCATTACAATTCTAGGCCCCCCGGCAAATGGCAGTCTGGATCCGCCCCTGTGACCAGAGCGCAAATGTACCCTGTATCTGGAGTTTGGCCTTAGGGGTGGGGGCGGTTTACACTAATATTCCCAACGGATGAGAATCATGAGATCCAGGGGACGAATCTGTTAATTTTAGCCAATTACAAGAACAGATCCTATCACTTCCGCAGCCCGTGTCACTTTTTTTCTTGAATTTCTATTTTGTTTTGTTTAAATGCTGTCGAGGGAGGGGACTGCCCACATTGACCCCTTTACTCATATGTTCATCATATACTCTAAAGACACAGAACATGTTTTTTTCTTCGATTTACTATTCTTTAGCTCAAAAAGATAACTGATGCATGGTCGTGGGTTCCCGGCCCTCCAGTTTAACCCATCAAAATATACCCTCTTTTATTTCTGGCTCCACCACAAACTCCCGACTTTTATTTTAGCGTTAAGTTTAGCCCACTGATACTATCTTTTATTTCTGGCGCCAACACAATTTACCATCTTCATTTCTAGCATCATAAATGATGACATCCAATTTTCAAACACCCCCCTTGAAAAAATCCTGCGTACGCCACTGTTACGCAGGGTAGTGTTCTTTTGAGTCCCTTGGCTTAATTCAGCCTCTAGTTAACGAGTAACCAATCGCCATACACCGTACCTAGCAGCGGCCGGCGTAGCCAGGGGTGCAGATCGAGTGGCCGCAATGCAACGGGCTCAGCAGAGATTTCATTGGCAAAATCGGGACGCTGATACTGAAGCATAATCGGGACGACAACATGGATTAACGGGACGAACATTGTTTTGCTATACGGGCAAACGACGCGCCTAAACTATCAATGAGACCCGTCGCCTAGGGCCAGGTTGGGTCATCCGGGGTCGAACGAGGTTGGTCCGTTTTAGCTGATATAGCTATCTATTTGTAATGTTGAAGGCATAAGGCCCCCCCCCCTAAAAAAAGTCTCCGGTTTCTGGTATGGAGCTTGCCCAAAAAGTGGTGCGGTGACGCGGCTTTTTTTTTACCTGATTTTTTGCTTCAAATGTCGGCTGATGACTGCAAATGGTGCGCGCCTAAACTTAGTGCAAATATATGGGAGTCCAGAGAGGCCACATAAAAGCTTATTCTCGACCATAACCCAATCTAAAAACACGTTAAAATTGTGCAGCAGCAGGATTCCAGTCAAACCAGTGAGTTTGGCGGTTTTGAGACATCATCTTTCATTGAAAAAAAACCTTTTTCATTTTGCTGACGCGCATGGCTACGGCGACGCGCGCGCATACCAGAAACCGGAGTCTTTTTTTTTTGGCCTAAAGCATCATTTTCTTCATTTGATGTATTGTTTTCATAGTTTCCAATAATAACACAACTCAAAATCCAAAGAAGAATGTTAAAACTATATAGGGCCTAACCTGTTGAAGTTTCAGCCCAGCTCGGATATCACTTTTCAAAGGAACAGTGAAAAACCAAGCACAAGTCCACCTCTGGATCACGAAATACCAATTTCTCTGTATTTCAAAAAATCAGTCAATTGGCTGATCGTTAAAAATCACCTACATTTCTTGATTTCTTCTGAGTGACAGCCGGAATAATTTAAAAGAAAAGAAAAGACTCACTCTTCAGACAAGGCTCGCCATGGCCCAATCATCCGCACGGTTTTCTAGCCTGGGTTATATAAGATCATCTGATTGAAGAACGAATTCCCCAATGTAAAAAGGTACAAGCTCTCCAAGTTTAGTTACAAACATGACTGTAATAGTTATTTTTATACTTGTCTTGCCAATAATAGGATACCCAACGCAGCAACTGCCGGTGTTGGAGATTGACGGGAAGATGATTGGACAGAGCAAAGCCATCCTGCGATATGTAGGCAGAGAATTCGGTCAGTCCTGTCTCGTTCTGCATGGGCCAAACCAGTCATGATATCCCACGAATTGACCTCACCTTCTTGTTTGTCTTCGGTCGCGCAAACTCTCGATATTCAGTCCTGGCTCAAATATATCGTTTCCTTTTTTGGGCTCGCCTATCTACTACGAAATAAAAATTTGTGTCCAAATGCTACATTCCAGTTTCACCTCGATTTCTTTTGTAATTTGTACGTTCCTAGCATATCAAATTTAAAGTTATTCACTTTTGCATGAGACATCAAACGAAAAAAAAATCCTACGATGTTAAGTTATTTAATTTTTCTCCACAAAACTCGAATTATTAAATTCGACAAATTAAATACTTCTTTAACCGATATAGAAGAAACCTGTGTTTAGGTTTCTTGGATGTCATCTTTTATAGGGCTTTATGGTAAGACGTCTTTAGATGCAGCCTACATCGACCAAGCTATTGACACGGCAGAGGATATCTGGGCAGCAGTCAATGACACGTCAGTGGGAACCAAAGAACAACAGGTGAGTTGAGACACACAGTTTCATTTCATTTGTTCGATTATCTCAAATTTGATAAAAACATCTAAAGAGTGACGGACATATATGCAATGACTAACATGCGGCTCTGATAGTGACATTTAATGGATTTTGTTGTCGCCCTCTACCATTGATGTCGTGTTACTGTGATTGCCAGTGCGCGTAGTTCAAAATCCAGTCTTCGGTCAAGACCACATTGTAGTCTGGGGCCGCGTTCTGGTGGCCCTTGACCTGGAACATGTTTCTGACGTCACAACCGTGACGTGAACATGTTTCCAGTGCACCACGAAGACGCCTGACCAAAAACTTGTTCGTGACGTCACTTTGTGTGGTGATGAGCAGATCATCATGACCACCATGGGAAGACGATCATGAATGTTTTGGTCAGTTACACACGATTTTACAAGCAAAAGTCGGGCAGTTACTTTTCCAGTATTTTCCCGAGGCAGAGTAATATTGTTACGTATCAACTGTGACCGCACCGACTGTACAAACCCACTGTTTAAATCTCTTTTGTGGTAACAAAGTAACGTCGTTTGTAAAACCTTTCCACCATCTTGAAACGTAAGTAAACCAGTCGCAATTAAGTCTCGGTTCAACTTTGGTCGGAACAATGACGTCATTTCAGCGTAACTGAAGCGCCAAAACGGTCCCGAACCAGAAACAGTCATGTTTACGGATTTGTGTGAAAACATCACACCCCGCAACGCGTGACCTCGGCGTTGTGTGACGTATTCCAAATAGCAACTAATTGAGACAACACGAATGTTTGCCTTTAGTTCAGTTGGTAGAGCACAGGAACGGCAATCTGGATGCCACTGGTTCAAATCCCGCCCAAGACGATTTCTTTTTGTTCAACCTTAAAATAATGTTTGCATTTATTTTAAAAGAATGCTTCAAAAACGGAAACATTTCTATAGAGCCTTCAATATTGAGCGCAAGGTTTTTGAAGCGATGGTATCAACCAAAGGTTAGGTCAGATTTTTTTAATAATGCTTGACATATAAATTTGTTCCTTTTTTAGGCGGCAAAAACAAAGACATTTCTGAGGGAGGTTGTTCCGCCAGTCTACGCATCGTTAGAACGCCAATTCGCTGTGGAACCGGCTGAAAAATATATTGTTGGAAATTCGGTAACTGAGAATTCAGTGACTTAACTTGATCCAGTGTCAGAAACAGAGGGACGATGCATTTTAGGATCAAATATTATTGTGTTACAAACATATATTTCTCTAGTAAATATGTTTTTTAATAGTGGGCTTTAGGTTGGATAATACCAGAGGTTGAGAGAGTTGCGAGGGGTACCGTTTCGGACGCCATTATATATGTCCAAGAATGGGGAAAGCGTTCTCGTGAGATTCTTGTATTATTTTAATGGATTGTTAACATGCATACTGAAGGAGAATTAGAGAAACTGATTACTGGCTAGCCTATAGGGGTGCAGACCTGTAAATGGGTTCAGAAATGCATACGCGGGCCAAATCACAATTTGTGCACCCTCAACATCTTTGCTATTAGAGCATTTTGTGGGCCATGAACTTGGAGGTTTGTAAAAAAAAAAAAAGATGGGTGGAAGCCGTGCACACGAGTGTGAGCTCGAATTTATGTAAAAATTCTCATGAATTTGCGCCCTAAAATTGCTCTATTTTGCAATGGAGCGCAGGCATTATTTTTCAAAATGGCGATGGGCCACAGGACTACTTTTCGGGGTGATCATCTTTGGATTGAATTTTCTCCAAAAGTTATCAAATAATTGAACAAAATTTGAACAGAAAATGAAAGATTGTGAAAAAAGCTTTCATTTGATGGGTGTGTCAAACACATTGGAGAGTTGTGGGCATTTTAAAATAATTTTTGGAACTACGCGTAATTATCACTGAAGTCTATGGGAGTCAATTTGCAGGTCTGCACCCATATAAATAGGCCTACACAAAGGTCCAATGGCGTAACCGTTGCGGACATAAGGCGAGCCGAGTTGGACCTATAATAGCCGCAAGTCTATGTCCTCTACCTATAATACCACTTTAGACAGCCTGTCATTTAAAAAAAATTACTGCTGGCAAATTATATCAAATTGTGTTTTGTCTTGCTTCTTTCTGTTCATAGATAACGATCGCTGACCTCTTCTTCTTTACTGCGGTGGATTTCGTCAATTTCTTCTCCAGGGGCGCCAACTCCTTGGAAAAGTTCCCCAAGCTTATGACCCTCAAGAGTCGTATCGCCAGTGATCCCAAGATAGCGGCGTGGCTTGCAGAGCGACCGCCTGAACCGCCCTACCAACCCGAATAAAAAGACTGTGGCTTTGCATGCAACGTGATGTTTTCAAGCTATTCAAATAGCCATTTCAAATAGACAATGGCTTTCGCCATGGTCTATTACATAGACTAGTGGGAGGGGGGGCATTTGCAGAATTGGCATCATATTTTGTACAGTCCTGAAAAAAAGTTTTGACAGATCTCCACAATATAACATGTGCTTGTAATTAAAGCAACATGCACTGAAAATGACCGGGTAACCAACATTTCAAACTTAAAGGTCAGTCTGCATACCGAGTGTTTAGGAAATTATTAATTGTTACAATGTAATGCACAGATTGATAGAAGCCATGTAGCTAGGATTTTCCAATGAAACTCTTAGAAATATGATGCACAGAAAAAAAATGGGAAAAATGGACGAAAAAAAGAAATTCACTGTGTTTTGATTGCATATTTAAATGGGCTAGGGTTTCATTTAAATCACACGTATGTTCATGTACATGGCTTCTACAAATGTGTACATTTCAATGTAATTCTTCCAAAGACGATCACATGGTGTTTATCGCAAGTAACAATACATTATGAAGGTGCATTATTCAACTTTCTAACAAATGTTGCAAATTGGGCTGATTAACGTATTTATTTTTTAACGACATCATACCCCGACATGTGGGGTCCAAGTTATTCAGACTGGGGGGGGGGGCAAAAATACTCTCCACTTCTATAGCTTTCACTCATTCTTTAAGGAAATCACTGTCCACAAATGCGACCAGTTATTTTACCAACAAGACTATTCCCTAGTATCAAAATCATCACCACCTTATGTTTTGCACATATAAACTATACATTCACCGAAACCCAATGTATGCTCTTTATTCACGAGTCGGCCATATTAAATTGAAAGCGAGGTAAAGTCTTTATTTTTGGAACTTGCGAAGAGAAATAACAACAATGACATAAGTTAATTACAAATTAATACCAATCTGCTCTGATAAATAATTTAAAATTTGTGATTAAACATACCCTAAGGCCAAACAAAAAGTACTTCTGCTTCCGATTACATGGCATTTGAAAAAAGGGTAGATAGGTAGGGGAATTGTTTTGGCATTTTTTGTGTGTACGATCAAAATGGAGGTGTCTGCGTGTAGTCAAGGGTAAAATGTAGTAATTGATGGTTTGTAGTTTTCCCCTCAGTTTTCGATTTAATTAACGGAGAAAAAACGTGTCTACATTTTACCACGGCTTTGCAAGTGCCCTTCTCCAAAAAAAATTACCCCCCCCCGGCCCCCCAATAAAAATGACCTTGCTACGCCACTGATGATGTTACGATATTTTCCCCTACCCTGAACAAGAGAAGTGTTTTCGCAAACATTGGGTCTCCACACACTATTGTTAAGCAGAATCTCGTGAGCACATGTTAGCCCCTCCCCCCCCCCCCCCGACAGACAGTCAACATTGATGTGTACCTGCAGAATTTCCAGGCGATTCAGTAATCAGCTAGTTCCCAGGCATCCTAACAAACAAACAAGAAAAACACAAATGATGCACAAAAATTCATGTTTAGGAGAAATTAAGACCAGATAGATGATCCTTAACCCTGTCGGGGGGGGGGGGCACATATAACACCAGCATGCTTCAGCCGACGGACATGCTCCAGCCGACCGACAAAAACAAATTTCGAGGATTTTCTGGTTACCATGGCAACCGATTTACAAACCATGGTAACCGTGAATTTGTTTTTAAAAAGGCGATAAGTTGGGTCCAAGTTACTCGGAGTACCTGTAGTGTTAGTCTTACCTGAGCAAAACAGTACCACCAACCAGAGTTCCAAATATTGACAGGCGTATTGTTAATCATGGGCTGAATATCCTAGTAATCGAGCTTACAACCTTTGATGCCATCCTGTTCCTACATGTCCTAAATCAAATGCTGCTTCTTGTATTTATTGTACGGAAGGGGTCATGTGTGCACGCGTGAAGAAAACAGCTGAATGACTCTATCTGGACTATTGAGGGCGCTCTTTTCATAGCAAATATCTCACATCCATCATCCAACTAGAGCCCCCACGAACAGCGACTTGAAAAAAACAAATGATATTGAGTTTGAATTAAATATACATGTAGTTGGAACTAGCTCTCCTGCGGCCGTCCCATTTCGGCTTCACTTCTATTTTCTCCCGTCATGGATGTACGGTAGTACTCGGCAACCACAGAGTATATGAACACTGTCACCCACCTAGGGTCAGCCTCCCTTGAACCTGCACCTTTGGCCCCAGGTCACGCACCACTGTGCTCAGTACAAAAGCGAGTGATTAGATCCCCGATTGATTTTTGTGTTGCGGCATTATTATAGTTCTGCATCATCGTCAAGCGCCATGGTTAGATATGTACTACACTACTTCCGTTTTCACGGACGAGCCGAAGCTACTCGGCTCGCTTTCAAGCTGGCAGGAGTCGACTACCAAGAGAAATATATCGAGTGGCCGTCAGCGGAATGGGAAGAGTGTAAACAAAGTGAGTTGCAAAAGGACTCAGTTATGAAGCTAAGATTATTGAGCACGATCCTTTAAATTTCAAAAGATTATTGAGCATAATTTAAGTTGCCGGTGATTTGAAGTTATTTAGCCTTTGATGTGATATGTGTGAACAAGTCATGATCGAAGGCTACTTCTAGAAATAGAAGGCGGTCAACAATCTCACATGCAGGCTCAAATAGAAGTCGGTTTGTAAAAATAGTGAACCGATGAAAGGCTTTGCAAATGACACCATTACAAATCAAAGTCCTTACGCGGGGTAGTGTTCTTTTGAGTCCCTTGGCTTAATTCAGGCTTTAGTTAACGAATAACCAATCGCCATACACCGTACCTAGCAGCGGCGTACCAGGGGTGCAGATCGCTGAGTGGCCGCAATGCAACGGGCTCAGCAGAGATTTTATAGGCAAAATCGGGACGCTGATACTGAAGCATAATCGGGACGACAACGGGACGAAAATTGTTTTGCTACGTGCAAACGACGCGCCTAAAGTAAACTATACATGAGACCCGTCGCCTTGGGCCAGGGTGGGTCATCCGGGGTCGAACGAGGTTGGTCCGTTATAGCTGATTTAGCTATCTATTTGTAATGTTGAAGGCATAAAGGATCATTGTTCCTCATTTATTGTATTGTTTCTATAGTTTCCAATAATAACACCACTCAAAATCCAAAGAAGAAAGTTCAAAACTATATAAGGCCTAACCTGTTAAAGTTTCAGCCCAGCTCGGATATCACTTTTCAAAGGAACAGTGAAAAACCAAGCACAAGTCCACCTCTGGATCACGAAATACCAATTTCTCTGTACTTTAAAAAATCAGTCAATTGGCTGATCGTTAGAAATCACCTACATTTCTTGATTTCTTCTGAGTGACAGCCGGAATAATTTAAAAGAAAAGAAAAGACTCACTCTTCAGACAAGGCTCGCCATGGCCCAATCATCCGCACGGTTTTCTAGCCTGGGTTATATAAGATCATCTGATTGAAGAACGAATTCCCCAATGTAAAAAGGTACAAGCTCTCCAAGTTTAGTTACAAACATGACTGTAATAGTTATTTTTATACTTGTCTTGGTAATAATAGGATACCCAACGCAGCAACTGCCGGTGTTGGAGATTGACGGGAAGATCATTGGACAGAGCAAAGCCATCCTGCGATATGTAGGCAGAGAATTCGGTCAGTCCTGTCTCATTCTGCATGGGCCAAACCAGTCGTGATACCCGACGAAGTGACCTCACTTTCTGGTTTGTCTTCGGTCGCGCAAACTCTCGATATTCAGTCCTGGCTCAAATATTTCGTTTCTTTTTTTGCGCTCGCCTATCTAACGAAATAAAAATGTGTGTCCAATGCTGTATTCCAGCCACCTCGATTTCTTTTGTAATTGGTACGTTCCTAGCAATATCAAATTTAAAGTTATTCACTTTTGAAAGAGACATCGAACGAAAAAAATAAATCCACCGATGTTAAGTTATTAAATTTTCCTCCACAAAATACGAGTTATTAAATTCGACAAATTAAATACTTCTTTAACCGATATATATAAGAAACCTGTGTTTAGGTTTCTTGGATGTCATCTTTTATAGGGCTTTATGGTAAGACGTCTTTAGATGCAGCCTACATCGACCAAGCTATTGACACGGCAGAGGATATCTGGGCAGCAGTCAATGACACGTACGTGGGAACCAAAGAACAACAGGTGAGTTGAGACGCACAGTTTCATTTCATTTGTTCGATTATCTCAAATTTGATAGAAAAAAATCTAAAGAGTGACGGACGTATATGCAATAGACCAATATGAGGCTCTGATAGTGACATTTAATGGATTTTTTTTGTCGCCCTCTACCGTTGATGTCGTGTTGCTGTGATTGCCAGTGCGCGTACTTCAAAATCCAGTCTTTGGTCAAGACTATAAACTATAGGGGCCGCGTTCTGGTGGCCCTTGACCTGGAACATGTTTCTGACGTCACAGCCGTGACGTGAACATGTTTCCAGCGCACCACGAAAACGCCTGACCAAAAACTTGTTCGTGAAGTCACTTTGTGTGGCGAGCTGACCATCATGACCACCATGGAAAGACGATCATGAATGTTTTGGTCAATTAAACACGATTTTACAAGCAACAGTCGGGCAGTTACTTTTCCAGTATTTTCCCGAGGCAGAGTAATATTGTTACGTATCAACTGTGACCGCACCGACTGTACAAACCCACTGTTTAAATCTCTTTTGTGGTAACAAAGTAACGTCGTTTGTAAAACCTTTCCACCATCTTGAAACGTAAGTGAACCAGTCGCAATTAAGTCTCGGTTCAACTTTGGTCGGAACAATGACGTCATTTCAGCGTAACTGAAGCGCCAAAACGGTCCCGAACCAGAAACAGTCATGTTTACGGTCACAGCGCTAAAATCGGGTTTGTGTGAAAACATCACACCCCGCAACGCGTGACCTCGGCGGCGTGTGACGTATTCCAAATAGCAACTAATTGAGACAATACGAATGTTTGCCTTTAGTTCAGTTGGTAGAGCACAGTAACGGCAGTCCGGACGCCACTGGTTCAAACCCCGCCCAAGACGATTTCTTTTTGTTCAACCTTAAAATAATGTTTGCATTTATTTTAAAAGAATGCTTCAAAAACGGAAACATTTCTATAGAGCCTGAATGTTCACCCTTGGTGCCTTCAATATTGAGCGCAAGTTTTTTGAAGCGATGGTATCAACCAAAGGTTAGGTCAGATTTTTTTAAATAATGCTTGACATATAAATTTGTTCCTTTTTTAGGCGGCAAAAACAAAGACAATTCTGACGGAGGTTGTTCCGCCAGTCTACGCATCGTTAGAACGCCAATTTGCTGTGGAACCGGCTGGAGAATATATTGTTGGAAATTCGGTAACTGAGAATTCAGTGACTTAACTTGATCCCGTGTCGGAAACAGGGTCAAATATTATTGTTACGAAAATATATTTCTCTAGTAAATATGTTTTTTAATAGTGGGTTTAGGTTGGATAATGCCAGAGGTTGAGAGAGTTGCGAGACAGGGGTACCGTTTCGGACGCCATTATAGGTCCAAGAATGGGGAAAGCGTTCTCGTAAGATTCTTGAATTATTTTAGTGGGATTGTTAACATGCATACTGAAGGAGAATTAGAGAAACTGATTACTGGATAGCCTATAGGGGTGCAGACCTGTAAATGGGTCCAGAAATGCATACGCGGGCCAAATCACAATTTGTGTACCCTCAAAATCTTTGCTATTAGAGCATTTTGTGGACCATGAACTTGGAGGTTTGTAAAAAAAAAAAAAAAAAAAAAAAGATGGGTGGGTGGAAGCCGTGCACACGAGTGTGAGCTCGTATTTATGTAAAAATTCTCATGAATTTGCGCCCTAAAATTGCTCTATTTTGCAATAGAGCGCAGGCATTACTTTTCGGGGTGATCATCTTTGGATGGAATTTTCTCCAAAGTTATCAGATAACGGAACACAAATTGAACAGAAAATGAAAGGTTATGAAATAAGCTTTCATTTGATGGGTGTGTCAAACACATTGGAGAGTTGTGGGCATTTTTAATAATTTTTGGAACTACGCGTAATTATCACTGAAGTCTATGGGAGTCAATTTGCAGGTCTGCACATATAAATAGGCCTACACAAAAGTCCAATGGCATAACCGTTGCGGACATAACGCGAGCCGAGTTGGACCTATAATAGCCGCAAGTCTATGTCCTCTACCTATAATACCACTTTAGACAGCCTGTCATTTAAAAAAAAAATACTGGCGGCAAATGATATCAAATTGTGTTTTGTCTTGCTTCTTTCTGTTCATAGATAACGATCGCTGACCTTTTCTTCTTCACTGTTGTGGATTTCGTCAATTTCGTCTCCAGGGGCGCCAACTCCTTGGAAAAGTTCCCCAAGCTTACGACCCTCAAGAGTCGTATCGCCAGTGATCCCAAGATAGCGGCGTGGCTTGCAGAGCGACCGCCTGAACCGCCCTACCAACCCGAATAAAAAGACTGTGGCTTTGTGCATGCAACGTGATGTTTTCAAGCCATTCAAATAGCCATTTCAAACAGACAATGGCTTTCGCCATGGTCTATTACATAGACTAGTGGGAGGGGGGGGGGGCATTTGCAGAATTGGCATCATATTTTGTACAGTCCTGAAAAAAAGTTTTGACAGACCTCCACAATAATTATTATATGCGATTGTATTTAAAGCAACATGCGCTGAAAATGAAGGGGTATAAACCAACATTTCAAACTTATAGGTCAGTTTGCATACCGAGTGTTTAGGAAATTATTAATTGTTACAATGTTATGCACAGATTGATAGAAGCCATGTAGCTAGGATTTCCCAATGAAACTCTTAGAAATATGATACACAGAAGAAAAAAACTGGGGGAAAAATGAACGGAAAAAACAAAATTTCACTGTGTTTTGATTGCATATTTAAATTAATTATATCTGGGGGTGGTTTGTTGTATATGTTTCCCACTTACTGACTTAATACTTTCTGCAAACATATTACGCCTCATCTGCAACGGCACGCGGTATTAAATGCTTGTGTCATGAAAAAAAACCTTCATCTTTACCTTCCTCCCCACCTTCTATTTTTGGTTTAGCCTGCCCCTCTCATCCATCACACCCCCTGAGCTGAGGGTGTATCAGTCCAGCCAGGCATGTAGCATCTTATTTGCATAATTCTATTGTAAGCCCCATGTGCATGGAATCTGAACTAACCATGTGTCAGTCTGCTGGGTGCTGTGCTAGGGATAGGTTGTCTGTGGAGGGCTGTGCAGGTTTTGTCTGGGCGTGGCAAGGAAAGGCCTTGATGTAATGACCATGTAAGTTGTAGTGCATGACAACTTTTAAATCCCCCCTGGGTTGGGAGTAGAGTTATGGTGCTTTTACCATAAGCTACCCCACTCACACTGACCATCACCGAGCCCCGCCCTTTGTATTTTCTCATAATTAATTGTTTTCCGTGCATTTACTTCTACAAGAAATTCCTTTATTCTTACTTTAATTAAAGAACTTAAATCGTAGTTGCCCCTAAAATTAGAAGTAATTAGTAAATAATTTGTAGAAATAAGTTGACGGATCCAATCTTTCTTAATAAATTTATTTACTTGAATCCTGAACATCTTCTCTCTCTACCATGGAGGAATAAGAACACAAGTAATTTGTTTGTCTCGCTGCGGCACCTGACCACGCTACACTATAATGTGGCCTATTTACTGGACTGCCTCCGTAAACATAGGCCACACATCCACATGTACAAAAACGTGTCGACGGAGCCAAATTTTGATTTTCGCATTTAGGCTTAGTTTGTAGGGTTTTTTTGCTTTAGAAGCATACTCACCCTCTTTATAGGCTAATCAGAAAGTGCTGCCTTTTTCAGATGTATATTTTTCGTGAAATTTCCAGATTCATTTATACACATTTGCGTATCAAAATTTCAACATGAATTTTCACAAAAATTGGAAATCTGAAAAAGGCAGCACTTTCTGACTAAAGAGGGTGAGTATGCTTCTAAAGCAAAAAAATCCTACAAACTAAGCCTAAATGTGAAAATCAAAATTTGGCAAAGTGCGACACGTTTTTGTACATGTGGATGTGTGGCCTATGTTTACGGAGGCAGTCCAGTAAATAGGCCACATTTATGGGGCTACTTGAGACTTAACTAGAATGTATCATGAGAAAGAAGTTCAAGCCAACACCAACCTCTGTTTATACACAGAAGTCTGAAATCCACAGAAGTACGTAATGGCATAGCACGGTAAGAACTTTACAAAACACTATTTTGATTTCAAATCAGATAATTGTGTGTTTAGTGATAGATTTAACTTAGTGATGCCGCAACGGCTGGACTATATTCTTGCGACGAAACGCCACTCCTCATAGGCCCCGCTTTAAGTTCACGAACTTGCCATTGTTTTGGGGTATTACAATTTGTTATTGGCAAGTCCAGCTAAGTTTTACCAATCGAAGAGGGTAGTTGTTGTCGTTGTGTATCGTGTATCATCAATACATTTATTGAGTATGGCGTTTTTAGAGTGTAGCTTTTTCTAAATAAAAAGAAAATCACTTGAAATAGCCTAGGCATTATTTCCCCTTCAGCATTAATTTTGGCTCCACCCTTGAGCAATTGTGCCTCTCGCCCTGTTTTATTATAAATTATTCCGAAGATATGTGAAAAACCAAAATTTACGCTGTGTTCAGCCATCACAAAATTATGGCAATGACGAAATGGAAATTCCACGTTAAAATGTTCTCTTCGCCATGCATCTATGACCAATCCTTCGAAATTCCAAGTGTTGCATTAGGAATATTGCTTAAAACAAGTTTCTTTTCCCCCTCTTATTCCGGTAGAGGAGGTGTTGTTCCGACAATTGGCTAGCCACCTTGGCGCGGCCGAGTGGACAAAGCTGTCCAAATTTTTTGGGGTTGACGCACGCCGACGTGTCAAAGCTAAGGGCCGAGTACTTCAACAAGATTTCAAATGCTCATGAGCTGGAAACAGAGGGCAGGGTGCCAAACCAATTGGATGAAGCTGGAAGAGGCCCTTACGGGTGCAGACCAGTAAATCGGTCCGAAATTGCCTGCGCCGGCCAAATCACGATTTGCATGCCCTCAAAATCTTCGGTATTTGAGCATGCTGTGGGCCATGAACTTGAGGGTTTGTTAAAAATATGGATGGAAACCGTGCACAGGACTTGGAGCTTGCAGTTCTGTGTAATTTTGATGTAATTTGGACACTAAAAGCGCTCTACTTTGCAATGGAGTGTAGGCATCGTTTTTCAAAATGGCGATGGGCTTCAGGACTATTTTCAGGGGTGATCGTCTTCAGATGGAAATTTCTCCTAAAAGTCATCAGTTGACCCCCCGTAAATTGAACAGAAATTGAAAGATGATGAAATAAGCTTTAATTTGATGTGTGTCTCGAACACCTTGGAGAGTTGTGAGTATTTTTCCCGAATTTTTGAAGTGGGAGCATTTACCATTGGGGTCTATGGAAGTTTATTTACTGGTCTGCTACCTGTAGTTTCAAAATGGCGTCTTCCACCGTTTGTTGTCAAAATGTTTGCGGAGTGGTTTTTTTTTCAGGGGGGCGGAACCTGGGGGGCGAAGCGTTGCAACGGGGATCACCAAGGGCGGTTCCGCAGCAAATGCGCCCCAAATCTGGCTAGGGCCGATGGACCGTCCTCCGATCACAGCAATTTCGAGCGAAAAAGGGGGTAATTTGGGGTCGGAAGGAGCAAAACTCAATTCACGCCCGTTGGGGGCGCCCTACAGTAAGGTAGCCGCAAACAGAGGGCTTGTTTTCAGGCCAGAAATCGCAGTCAGAGATTTTTTTTCTCGCCATTTTTTGATGAAATATGAGTCATCCATCCTTCCTCGTGCCGTACAAGTGGTTTGGAGAAATTTTTCAAAACCTCGCTTCTCTGTAGTTTCAAAATGGCGTCTTCCACCGTTTGTTGTCAAAATGTTTGCGGAGTGGTTTTTCTCGGGGGGCGGAACCTGGGGGCAGCGTTTCAAAAGGTCACCAATGGCGGTTCCAGCAACAAATGCGCCCAAAATCTGAATAGGGCCGATGGACCGTCCTCCGATCACAGCAATTTCGAGCGAACAAGGGGGGGGGGGGTAATTTGGGGTCGGAAGGAGCAAAAACTCAATTCACGCCCGTTGGGGGCGCCCTACAGTAAGGTAGCCGCAAACAGAGGGCTTGTTTTCAGGCCAAAAATCGCAGTCAGAGATTTTTTTTCTCGCCATTTTTTGATGAAATATGAGTCATCCATCCTTCCTCGTGCCGTACAAGTGGTTTGGAGAAATTTTTCAAAACCTCGCTTCTCTATAGGGTGCAGACCAGTAAATCGGTCCGAAATTGCCTGCGCCGGCCAAATCACGATTTGCATGCCCTCAAAATCTTCGGTATTTGAGCATGCTGTGGGCCATGAACTTGAGGGTTTGTTAAAAATATGGATGGAAACCGTGCACAGGACTTGGAGCTTGCAGTTCTGTGTAATTTTGATGTAATTTGGACCCTAAAAGCGCTCTACTTTGCAATGGAGTGTAGGCATCGTTTTTCAAAATGGCGATGGGCTTCAGGACTATTTTCAGGGGTGATCGTCTTCAGATGGAAATTTCTCCTAAAAGTCATCAGTTGACCCCCCGTAAATTGAACAGAAATTGAAAGATGATGAAATAAGCTTTAATTTGATGTGTGTCTCGAACACCTTGGAGAGTTGTGAGTATTTTTCCCGAATTTTTGAAGTGGGAGCATTTATCATTGGGGTCTATGGAAGTTTATTTACTGGTCTGCTACCTTACAGCTTGTCATCGGCGAGATCTAGCTGAAGAAATTCATAAAGGTAAACGAAAAAACAGCACTGCCATAATAATATATTAGCAGAACAAATCTTGCAAATAATGATTTTATTCGATTTCTTTGGCGAGTTTCATCTGAAATCCTGCAGTCATGACTGTTTAGTTAGCTGGAAATGGGTTAGCTGGAAAACTTGTCTGAAAACTATCGGTAAGATACATAAGCCAGTATGGCTGAACAACACATTTGGACTGGCCAAAACATATGAAAACCCATTCCAAAAAAAACCTACATCTCGACTGCTGATGTATACCGGCGCTTAGCATAAGTAGTCGGTCCAAAACCACAAAACACGAACGATAAACAATGTTAGACACTTTTGCTGTTACTTATTAGGCATTTGCCTACGAGGTGCTTCTTCTGCTTAGTAAAATAAAGTTTTGAGCACGTTAAGCAGTTCAATAGCCGTGTGGGATTTAATTTTTGAAAGAAAATCAGTGAAGCCTCAGTCCTTTATTCATGCCTCACCGGCCCTATCTCGCTTTGACATTCTCACTGTGCTGCAGACACTGTCAGATACTTTTAGGATGAAAAAGTGTCAAGTTAAATTTGGAAAATGACAGCATTGCAAATGAAAACTGACCATACATGTAATAATTGTTCAGTGATTCACGGCCCCCTCACTTTTCTGTCGCGGATGTTTACGCATTGTTTACCAGAGCCACATGTCTATTTGAATGTGCTCGCTGTTATCAGGAGCTGTAACGTATTTTTTGTTACGTATAAATGGGTTTATGACCAACATCAGATTGCGCTGACGCATTGTTTGATGCCATGTTACCCAACAAAGTTATGTTAATACAGATGCTAGACAAAAACTGCATTGATTAAACCTATACATGTAGTGGCTTGGTGGCTGCGGCCCCCAACGTGACGCAAATTTCTGCCTTGTGAGCGTAGTGCAATTGTACTTTATAAACACTCACGCTCATAAATTTATGTTACCAATTTATAGAAGAGAAATTTAGTTTTGCGTGCTTTTACGTTTCTATATCGAGGTGCGTACTAAACCCTTTGAAAATGCCCCGCAGAAAATAAGAAATAATTTTCTGAATAACTTGTATTTGGGTATTGAAGAAGAAATAATATTGTTTTATCATAATTTATCAACTCTAATGAAATTCTTAAATGTTCACCCGCAATTTTCCGAGACTTCTTCAGGTGCTTTCAGCCGATTTTTGTCCCAATAGGGGCCTGGTTATTATGTTCCGGACGCCATCGGTTTTTAATTGTGGACGCTAAATTATATAATACATGTACAGTACATGCATTGTTCACAGAGGTTGAAGAGCAAACATTGAAGGTAAAAGTACCAGTATTTCACGGAATGAATTTGAACGTTGTCATCGAATATGAAACACTGCATTGCGGAACGGTCGAGAGCCAAAGGGCGAAGATTCCTGGAATTATAGTAAGGATAAAATTCTGACACCCTGGTAGTGTTGCGCATGCCTACGTGAGGATTGTGAACGTTCAACCAATGAAACGATAAGAGGCACTGGATTTTTAGGAGTCCACATTTTATTGTGACACTGGTGCAAGTTGACGACAGTTTATTGTGTGCAGTTCTTTATCAGAAGACGTTTCTGTAGTACTGGTCAATATTTTTGGGCATTGGTGATCCTTTACAAATGCAATAAAATAAATTGCAATTTGAACGTCTCTTAACCCCTCTATCGAATTCGATCTGGACATTTCTGAAAGTCAAGTCAAGCACGAGTTTTAATTAATAGCTGTTCAAGTGAAATGTGACAACAGTTGGGTCACAAACTGAGAGCGGAAAATGCATAGGGTTGCAGACCAGTAAATAACTTCCATAGACCTCAATGGTAAATGCTCCCACTTCAGAAATTCGGGGAAAATACTCAACTCTCCAAGGTGTTCGAGACACACATCAAATTAAAGCTTATTTCATCATCTTTCATTTTCTTTTCAATTTTGGGGGGTTAACTGATGACTTTTAGGAGAAATTTCCATCCGAAGATGATCACCCCTGAAACTAGTCCTGAAGCCCATCGCCATTTTGAAAAACGATGCCTACACTCACACTCCATTGCAAAATAGGGCCCCAATTGTATCCAAATTGAACGGAACTACAAGCTCACAGTCCTGTCTGTGCACGGCTTCCACCCATATTTTTACAAACCCTCAAATTGATGGCCCACAGCATGCTCAAATACTGAAGATTTTGAGGGCATGCAAATCGTGATTTGGCCGGCGTAGGCAATTTCAGACAGATTTACTGGTCTGCAACCATGCATAGACTCTTCATCACCATTACTTTTCTCTTCATCCTTCCCCTTTGACAGCAACATCCAGAGGTGCGTCTCCATCTCCACCTGGAGCAGCTGGTCCACACGGTAATCTCTTCAAGCTCTGATCCCCTACGCTGGAAACGTCAATGCAATCATCAAGCGGATCCCGATGGGCCAGAAACCAACCATGACATCATGGAATATTTAAAAACTAAAACTATTCTGATGACATTTAGGACAATCATCAGAACTATTGAAAAAAAATCCTTTCCTCAATTTCATACGTAAATCTGATGTGGAAACACAACACCGTAATATATTCAAATTAGACGCTCTGTGGTTATAGATGATGGAATCCAGAAACTTGAACCAAGCAATTTGAACAAAAGATCATCATTGAAACATAACTTTCGAGTTTCGAGTGTAGAATCCAAAATAGGTTTACAATCATAATATGGGACGGGAAAAGTGAGTGGGATATGTCCCCTGTTTGAAAAAAAAAAGGGTTTTTTTTGGGGGGGGGGGAATAATTATCATCAGTACAAATCTATACTTTTCCGCGTCAGAGTATAGGGGCATGCTATTATTGATTTATTTCTCGGGGGGGGGGGACCATCCCGTGGTACTCAATTTGCGCGATACTCAATTTGTTTCTTTGTCCAGAAACAAGTTCATCTTGGTTTGTGTGAGTCCCCTTTTGTTCATATCACTATGGCCTATGCTTCCCTCATTTTACCACATTATGTTATGTCTGGTAATTGCGGCACTTTAGTTTTTCGTTATAAATTGAATATTGTACAATGGCAACATGTCACTCTGTATACTGTCAATTTTAATCGGTTAGAAATAAATCAGCTATTATATAACAAACAAATTGGTGGAGTCCTGTTTCCTACAGTTGTCGTTTTGACTTCAAGTTCAGCAGGTATTGTCAGGTTTTTATTTGTTGCAATCCTTTAAAACCCAAGCTCCGTCCCAAATCGGGATCATTCCATGTGGATCGTATTCTTCTGTTTTTCCCATTTGTAAATAGCGCGTTGCTATCAGGGTGTAAATCTCAGCACTTAATTTAATTAAATTTGATGAAAAGCTCGGTGTACTTATTATGCATTAAACAAAGAACATGCTTTTGTGGAAAATAATGACGGCACTCTTGCAGATACCCAACCGAAGTAGCTCGGAATTATTTTTTTTCCCCAAGCTACACCAATTTAAATGTTGGTCAATTTGAAAATGAAACCTGTAAAACCGGCTGCTCGCGCACACCATAGCTACGTGCTGAGCAAAAAGTCATTCGAGACCGGTTGTTTATGGAGGAAGGTGTGTTCCTTCCTACATTGCTCGGCTCGTAAACGGTGACTTCGCCTCGCGAGGCGAAATCGAAGAGGAGAGATTTTTGCCTGACTCATGCAAATTATAGTCTCATATGCACGGCCTAGCGAGTCAGAAAACTAAATAATAATCATATCTCTATTGCCCCCCAAAAATATACCTTGTGCTACCATGGAGAAATTAGGAATTTGCTCAGCACGTACCTTAATTGTTGTGCGACGGGCTTAAAAGATTCGCCTTTTAACAATCCTTTCTCCTGAAAACGCTCCATCTCCATCTCCATTGGTTAAGCCAGCAAAATATCCTGCCGGATACATCAACGCTAACTTGCGCACTGGTGTGGAAATAGACTAGGCCTACTGGTATAATGAATAAAAACAACCCTTAATCATACAGTACAACTTAGGCGTTGCTTTTCAACTTGCATATTTAAGTTATGACATGTTTAGGCTTCGGAATATATCATTAATATCATACGTCCACGCAGCAGGTGATGGGGGAGCTTCCACCCGATCTCCCCCTCGCCGTCTCAAGCCAATCCGAGCAAGAATTCACTGAAGTTTACGTATACTGAATAAAAATACATGATTTGTAAACATTTATAAAGTGTATGTTTCAAAATTCTCGACATTAAAATGACTGAGAATGGGTTGCATACTACATTCGAAAGAGCGTTGAAGTATATGGGCCCGGAATAGCATAATTATAATTCTTATTCCACAAAAAAAAATAAGAAGATATAGGTACGTACGTCATAGAAATGTTGTAAATTCCATCCAATATGTCAACAATCTCACGTTGCTTCAGTCCTTGCTCAAATCATCATCATCATCATGTCGGGGTCGCCTGGGTTGTGACGACATCACGAGCCAGTCCCTGAGTCCTCTTCCTCCAGCTGTCTCGATCTACCATGCAGGTGCGCAGCTCCTCTGCAGATGTGAGATCAGTGTCCCTCTTGCTCAAATAGAGCCGCAATGATGTTGTTGCCTATTTTGAACCATGAACGCAGTAAGGAAAGTAGTATTCAACTAGCACATGTCTTGATAACATCTTCACATACCTTCTATATTTTTGCAGGGGGTTGGGGGTCAGGCCCGTCAGATTTTAATGTTGACAGGTTTGTTTTCTCCGGACGCTTGGCCTCCGTAAAATCAAGGGGCGGGCTGGTACCATTCTTTCAATGCGGGCGCTGTTCAATTCCGACGATCATCCACACTATATCGCACATTAGTGTACAAATTTACTGGTAAAAAAAATCCTGTTTACCTTTCAGCACGTATGACCATGGGCGAGTGCCCTTGTTCATCTCTAACCCCGGCATTGCTACACCCGACTGCATATTTGTATTGTACTTAGGCCTACACCCGGGAAACAAGTCAAAATATTCTATGTAAAAGAGTTCTGAAAATTGAACTTGGAAATGAACTTCTGGCCCGAACTAATTGGGGTTTCCAATTAACAGTGTTGTAGGACTCGGACTCGGGACTCGGACTCGAGTCCGGACTCGAGTCCTTTTTTCAAGGACTCGGACTTGGACTCGAGTCCTTTGCTCAAGGACTCGGACTCGGACTCGGACTCGGACCCCAAGGACTCGAGGACTCGGCTTCGAGTCCGGCTCGAGTCCGGCAAAATCGAGTCTTTTTTAGGTGTTTTATTTCAATTATTTTATGTCTTTCACCTTGATTTGGTTTTGCTGTGGAACCGAATTCCGCAGTTCTGCCGCTCGCAAAAATAACTTGCCGATTGATCAATGATCAATTGATTCATTATCAATATCACCTGACATTTGATAGTGACATTTTGAAAACGTTAATATAGTATTGGTGAACCGCGACTTGAATTTGATACATAAGGACTCGGACTCGGACTCGAGTCCTTTTTTCAAGGACTCGGACTCGGACTCGGACTCGGACTCGGACATCAAAAATTGACAAGGACTCGGACTCGGACTCGAGTCCTTTGCTCAAGGACTCGGACTCGGACTCGGACTCGGATGAGGAGGACTCGACTACAACACTGCCAATTAAAGCATTTTGGATTATTGGGCTCGAAAGTGGCGCTATTTTGCTATATTGTGGAGGGATCTTTTTTCAAGATGGCTACTTTTCCACTTTGGGAAAAATAAGGGTCGTCCTCTTTGGGTGAGGATTTCTCAAAAAGTCTGTGATGAACCCACATTCAAAAGAAAATGAAAGATGACATGTTGATCATCACTTTTCTGTGCAGCCTAAAAAGCTGTCAGAGTTATTGTTCAAAAGAATTTTGAAGTATGGGCATTTAGCGCTGGTGTCCATGGGAATTTTCATACAGATTACAGGGGTGCAACCCTATATAACAGCCATATGGTTGCGAAGGGCGATTTCTAAAGATGACACTTTATTTTGAATGAAACTACATGTACACAGACATGGTCGAGCTGGCGGGTGAAATCTTTGAAAATTAATGTAGCGGGACGGCAAAAGGAGGCCGGCCCTCTATTTAAAGAGGACGAGTGTTCTAACAAAAATGATGATATGACGACTATTTCCAATAACATGAACCACAATAAATTTATTCTTAAAACAATTCAAGTATTCTTGAAGCCCTATGCACAATAATAGATTAAGTATGACACAGTATACAATGTGGGTGTGGGTGTGTGTGTGTGTGTCAAAGTTCAACACATGTACGCTACACACTATAATACAAAACTACACAGTCATGACAGTACAATGCAACGAATGTCTCATCCCGAAAATACACAGTTTCTCTCACAAAAATGATGATGAAACACAGCAAAATACTCACTGGGAACTTTCTATGAAGTACCCTCCCAGAATGATATATCTCAGGAGCATGGCAGGAGCCATGCTCCCTACAAAAAGAGAGAATTTTCAGAGACAATTTTATATCGGTCTTCTCTGCTCGAAGCCCACAGGAGAAAACTTGTTACAACTTGCCTTTACGCGGGAAGCCCAAAGGTCATGATATGCAAATCACTCGCAAAACTTTTAGATAACAACAGAGGGCGCACTTGGTCTCCCTACATTAATTTCTCCAGTTTGGAAGACCGTATCTTCATGCAACTTTCAGGATTTATTTCCCATATAATGATCCAACTATCTGCTAAAAGTCGTAGTGATAGTTCGTTACTTTTCGTTTAATTGGAAAAAATAGGCCTCGCTACGTGCAATTTTGAAAATTGTAACGCTGGTGTGCGCAATATCTATCAATCTTTTCAAGCCTCACGAACATTAAGGAGGTTCCTATCCATTACGGTATGCAGTAAACAATGGGATAAAAGCCTCCTGCACGAGTTGTTAATTAACAAATATCACCCTTTTTGCCGGCTTCCATTGGTCGATACCGAGACCCACGCCATGTCACGCCGAGTGACGCTACTAATGAATATGCTAATATGCCCGTCATTATCGTGTGCTGGGCCGAAATCAGTCAGCCATATAGTGCCTGCGGCGCTTTGCTGAACAACGCACATGGGTTGCAATGGGTCGCAAATTGAATTCTATTACATAACACTTCGTACAAGTCTTCAGAGGGTATGCATTCCTTTCAGGTGCCAGGCATGCGGATCACACAATACATTCAAAGAATCTATAGTAATTCAAATGAGGTAGTGTAGCATGGGTATATAAACCCCCCCGGCTGAAAGGCGCCAGCATCTTTTCTTCGTGTGATAGGCATAGCGGACAGAACTGAACAGTTCAGCTCCTTGTTCATTGCAATAATACTGACTCGTCCGAAGACGACATTAAATGTCGGAAAAACCAATGTCACGGCCGATCTTCTTTCTCGTAAAGAGTTGAACAAAGAAATAAGTATCAAGTGTGTAGTCTTTGATCATATTGTCAAGCATACCTTCTGCCCAGACGGTGACCTTTTCGCATCTTGTGAAAATCGAAAATTGAATCAGTATGTTTCATGGAAAAAAGGTCCATATGCTTGGGCTGTAGATGCGTTTACAATTTCAGGGGGGAATTTATCTCCATATACAGCCGAGTCTCGTTAATACAAACTTTTCAGATAATTGTTGTTATATTACAGTTATGGAATTACTTAAAACTAACTGTCCTAAGTGAGGGATCTCTAATAATAAATTAACTCTGCCAGCCTTTGAGGGAAACCATAAGTTATGCGTTTTTTCAACCTTGAAAAATTACCTTGGCAGAACAGAAAAGATAAGAAATTCTGTCACTGAACTATTTATTTCCACTAGAAAACCACATAAAGGTGTGACAACTGGTACATTGGCAAGATGGATGAAAAGTATACTCCGTGCAGCAGGGATAGACACAAATGTCTATACTGCTCATAGTTTCAGAAGTGCATCAACTTCAACTGCTTTAGCTCAGGGTGTATCACTTCAAGATATACTTCATACTGCAGACTGGACTAATGCCAGTACCTTTGCAAGGTTCTACAACAAACAAACAGAAGATTCGACCTTTGCAGCTTCAGTTCTTAGTGCAAACTAAACGAAAGAGTTGCACGAGTATTGGGACAGTTATTTTGTAATCTGTCTGCTTGTATTTTGTCTAAGTATCAAAATTATAATATAATACTAAGTTACATTATCAGAGATAATGGCTCTTTTGACAGTTCTTTGCAATCTGTCTGCTTGTGTTTTGTCTATAAGTATCAAAGATAAATATCAATTAAGTTACATTATCAGAGATAATGGTTCTTTTATGTGAACAGTAATACTGACAAATAAAGAATCGTTTGGATTCATGACATTATGTACTGGTCTTGAACTCACCTTTTTTTGGTTGAGCTTTGAACATGCATACCCTCTGAAGACTTGTACGAAGTGTGATGTAATAGAATTCAAAAATTATGTGAATATGAAATATGAAATATAATTTGAATTCTATGAATAATAATGAAGTACAAGTCGAAGAGGGTTCCCACCCAACATAGTGCGCTACTTTACTCAGAATTTATGTTGTTTACATCCACCCTATAAAAAAAGGGGGTTCGTTCTTTTTAATCTGGACTTTGAAAAGATGCTGGCTCCTTTCAGCCGGGGTTTTATATACCCATGCTACACTACCTCATTTGAATTACTATAGATTCTTTGAATGTATTGTGTGATCCGCATGCCTGGCACCTGAAAGGAATGCATACCCTCTTCGACTTGTACTTCATTATTATTCATAGAATTCAAATTACATTTCATATTTCATATTCACATAATTTTTGAATTTTTTTGATCGTCTTCGAAATTTTCCATGGAGATGGTTCACGTTGCCAAACTAGCGTCCGCAACAACAGATTAAGCTGATATTCGGAATATACTTAGATGATATAAGTGTTCAACTACTCGTGAAGTAACAACTGGGATAAATTGGGATAAATACATACATTTGGGGATGTTTTCCAACGATTTCTTCCAGACTTGAAGGTCAGCTGTGACAGTAACCAGTATGGAGGTTTCGGCATCGATGGCGGCGATTTTTCATTGACATGAAGTTTAGAATTTCATCTTCATTTAGAATGTAACATTTCAATGACACCGAGCATATTTTCTGAGAAACTCCGTTATAGCGTCTAAGTACGTAATCGGATTAGCTTTTCCTAACAACAGCGACACTTTGCGGTTAGCAACCATATGGCTGATAAGGCGTACACTAATAATACAGGCAAAATACTTCATTTTTTGAGTGAACCTCAAACAAATTGCAACAGAATTTTTTTCACCACAGTGCATTTCTATAAGGCCCCTAAAATGACATACTAAAAGTCTTAACAAATCCAGGTGGTGGAAAGATGCCTAATGTGCATAAATCCAAAATGGCCGCATATTTTAGGACTCTCGCACTGATTTGGTCATATTTCATATACTAGGTAGCTTTTTGAGGTATTTTAAACAACAATTTTATTCCGTTTACATTGATTTACTCATCATTCTAGACATTGGTAACTTTCAATATCCATATGTTTCCCAAATTTGCGATATGCCGATAATAGTTTGCGTAAATGCCATTTATCAATTTGCATAGATTAAAGTTAAAATTATGGCTGTCATGTGTGGACATGTCACAATTAAATTTTCCCTGATAATCTAATTTCAGTCATGTACATAGATAAATTTCACACCATGGTGCATTGCTATAAGTTTCCTTTAAAAAGGGAAGAAATCCAAGTGGTGGAAATATGCCTAATTTGCATAAATTCAAAATGGCAACTAATTACACGATTTTTGATTTGGCCATAACTCTCTTCCTGCATTGCTTTTTGGGGTACTTTGAGCAACAATTTGTCCTTTGACATTGATTTCATCATCATTCCAGTCCTGGGTACCTTTTGAGATCCTATGTTTCCAATGGGGTATAATATTTTTTTGTTAATAGGTTTCTAGCTCTTGTCAAAGTTGGTATAAGTGTTGGAAAATGTGATATCCCTGTGTCGCAGAGCGAACCAAAAATCAAGAAATAACTCAAGAGAACAGAGGATTCAACACAGGATTCATCAATCACAAAAATCAAATTATATATTACGGGAAAGAAATAAACCAGAAACCGCAAAACTCAATCCGAAAATACGTGGGCGAGGGTTTTATACCCCTCCCACATGGGTGCAAGCCCGGAATTGGTATGCAAAGGGGAAGGAATTACGTGATTTACGTAATTTTAGTGATTAATAAATCAACTCAGAAAATAAAAGGAATAATTTTAACAGTCTTGTGACGCCCTGTACATGAACTCATTTCGGGACAAAAAAATCCCTACTTTTATATCCACTAGTACACTGCATAGGGATATCATATTTTGCAACACGTGTGCCAACTTTGAGATGAGCCAAAACAAACAAACAAAAAATATTGTACCCTATTTTTGAAATCTTTTGGAAACATGTTGGGGTTTAATTTTCATCCAAGTTTGTCTCAATGTCGGGTGATCCACTAGATCACATTCAAGGTAAAGGTCAAAATGTCATTATACATGTACTTCAAATAACCCCGACATGAAAAACAACGGTAAATTTGGATTTCTCATGATGAACCCTTTCAAAGGAAATCAAGATTAACAAATTTGGCTCACAGATTAAAGAGATATGGTCATTTAAATAAATGGCAGCAATGTCCATTTTGACCAAACTTGCCTGGGCGGTAGCGCGAAAACCGTTTGTCCGGGAGTGGCGCTAAAACTTAAAATTTCGGCTTTTCAGCCGAAATTTCCCCATAAACTAAAATTAATATGAACCAATTTGAAGAGGTTGGGGTTTAAAATTTAAAAGTTTTGGGGGTGATTTGACACTGAATGTCCCCAATGTCAAAAGACAAAATGTTGTTTAAAGTACCCCGCAAAGCAACTTAGGACGAGAGATATTAGATAGTATATTATGTCGTATTTTTGGCCATTGCATAGCTTCTTTGCTAAAGTTCGAATTTTTCTCATATTTGAATAGAGTTTACCTTCCTAAGCTGGAAATCCATTGGCAACATTTTTTCCATCTACCATGTGGCGGCCATCTTGGAATTCAAAATGGCCGCCATTTCGGGCCTAATTTGTATCTAACTTCGGACCTGATTGTCATGTGAAGTTCATTTTGATAGCAAACCCCATGTTTTGATACCAAGGAACCCGAGAAAATCATTGTTGATGGGGTATACTCCCAGTGGAGTACCCCATCAACAATGATTATAACTTGGGTTCCTTGGTATCAAGAACATGCAGTTTGCCACCAAAATGGACTGCATACGACATTCAGGTGCCACCTTATTATTTAAATTTATTTGAATATCCAATATGGCTGCCATCCATTTGGGATGCCTAAATGTGTTAATTGGATTCCTTGGTATTCAATTTATGGGGTTTGCCACCAATAGAGACTTCATACGACATTCAAGTCCAAATTTAATATGCAAATTAGTTCAAAATGGCGGCTATTGTGAAATATTCAAGATGATTGACATCAATTGTGAGTACCCCGTCCACAGTGATTTACTTGAGTTCATTCAAAAACATGGACTTCATAGGACATTCAGGTGCAATGTTATTATAAATGAAATCCAAGATGGCGGCTATTTTGAAAAATCCAAGATGGCTGCCATCCATCTGGGATACATCATCAGCAATGGGTCATTAAGATTACTTGGTATCAAATGTATGGGGTTTGCCACCGAAATTGACTTCGTACAACATTCGAGTCCGAATTTATTATGCAAAGAAGCCGAAAATGGCGGCAATTTTGAAATATCCAAGATGGCTGCCATCCATTTGTACATCCGAGTACATCGTAAACAATAATGTACTCGGGTTCCTTTGTATCAAAAACATGGGGTTTGCCATCAAAATGAACTTTAGTTGACAATCAGGTCCGAAGTTACCTGATACAAATTGGGCTCAAAATGGCGGCCATTTTGAAATCCAAGATGGCCGCCACATGGTAGCTGGGGAAAAATGTCTCCAATGCATTTCCGATCGACTTAGGGAAGGTAATCTCTTTCCAAATATGGCAGAAATTCCTTCTTAAACAAAAAAAAATTGCAAAAGTACATAACGGCCTATATGGCCAAATCATTTGAAATCCTGTAATTAGCGACCTTTTGAATTTATGCAAATTAGGCATATTTCCACAACTTGGATTTTTAACAACTTTTTTAAGGACCTTGTAGCAATGCACTGTGGTGTGAAATTTCACTATTTCATTATTTTAACTTTAATTTAAGCAAATTGATATACGGCATTTATGCAAATTATACAGCATTTGAAAAATTTCGGAAACATGGGGATCTTGAAATTTACCTAAGACTAGAATAATGAGTAAACCAATGTAAAAGGACTAAAACTGTCGTTTAAAGTACCTCCAAAATCTACCTAGTATATGACCAAATCAATGCGAAAGTCCTAACATATGCGGCCATTTTGGATTTATGCAAATTAGGTATATTTCCATCACCTGGATTTTTAAAGACTTTTAGTATGTCATTCTAGGGACCTTTAGAAATGCACTGTGGTGAAAAAAATTATGTTGCAATTTGTTTGAGGTCAAACCTTATGTTGCCTGTACTATAACACGTGTGCGAAAACTTGTCGACTGTGCGACTGGCCATGCGCCACTGCGTTCATACAATGTTCTCTCCCTCAAAGGTTCACTTTACATGTAGACTCAGTGATCATCGCAACTCTCCTCTGACTGTTTGTTTCTAACACATCCTGATCAGGCAACGCCATTTTGTCACCGTCATGGATACTTCTAGTTCAATGGACAGCCAACCGTCCGAATTCAGTGACTACAACCAGAGAGTCGTGGTAGCCATAATGATTGGAACTGCGTCACTCGTAGGAATTATCGGCAACTCCCTGGTGATCGGGGCTGTGCTTCTGTCGAAAGTGCTGCAGACAACCACCACCGCCTTCATTTTCAGTATGAGCGTTGCCCATTTGTTGTGCAGTTTGGTGCTTCCATGGGATGTGGTAGTTCTGCTGAGTACGGGCGACCTACCCCGTGGTGATCGTGAGTGGATCTGCAGTGTGACCACCGTTACTATCTCCATCACCATCGGCGTTGGCCTTTACACGCTGGCTGCCATCGGCTTGAACCACATGCTGCTGATCACGCGACCGACGGCCAAGTTCTTCACGCCCAAGAAGATTGCCGCGGCCATGGTGGTCACTTGGCTCATCCCGTGCCTAGTCGTCGTTGTGCCACCACTGATCAAAGTGGGCCAAGTCGGCTTCAACGAGAAGTTCCACCTTTGCGGTAGCAAATTCACTCCCGGCTGCAAAACCTACAATTCCATCCGAGTCCTTGGCTTGTACCCCATCCCCCTCGTGTGCACCATCGTCTGCTGCGTGCTCATCTGGAGTCACCTTCGCCGCCACGCCCATGGACCAGCCACGTCCTCGGACATCGTCGGCCCGACTCAAATGATCACCAAGACCATGTCGTTTCTTTTGGGTGCCACGATTATTTTCATGACACCATATGCCCTTTGCAGAGCCAATAGAAGCTTCGAGCCAGCCCTAGCGTACGCAAGTGCCATCTTGTTCTCCAGCTGCTCCATCAACCCCATCATCTATGGGATACGGCACCGTGACTTCAAGACCGTCTTTGGCTGTATCTTGCGTCGCGGTTGGAACGACATCCCCCAACCCTCAGCCCTGCTGCAGTCCATGGGAGGAGTCAAGAGTAAGGATAAGGAGGAGGTCGGTCTCCATGGCGATTAAGATGTGATGTTATTTTTGATCAGTAAGGGTGTCAACCATTGATAGACTTTAAGCGAGTCACATACGAGGTTTGGCCGCTCATGTCCTACCGATGCATAACTCTAGCTGAATCCTACATAACATTCGAACGAAGCTCATAGTATGACTGATAAACACTTGGCTCATACCACCCCTCATCACCATCTTATTAAGTTCTGCTGTTGAAAGATTGCCCAACCAGTCTTAGGATCTTCCTCACTTAAAAACATAACGCCAGGATAATCCTAGCTAAAACATGCACTGACCGTACAGATTCACCGTTCAGGTCACTTTACCTATTCACCTGCAGATGCTGTCACTCTTCGTGATGTGGACGGCCAAGAGCAGGCTATAAAAGTGATCGCTTTTCAACACTATCGAACATCACCTCGTCACATATAACTAAGGCGCTACAGTTCGGTTCACACTGAATCAATGTACATAGGCCTACATGTATTAATTTTATGCTGCCAAACAGTGGCTTTGTACCTTGTACGTTACATGATTTCATTTAATAGGTAGTTAAAACATTATTCAAAGTTTCCAGCTCTTTATTATGTCTCGTTGCAGGACTAATGAGAGCACATATTATGAATGTGAAGCTTGAACTATTCAATGTAAGCATTGTAAAACACCTGTGAAACCCATTTAATTGCTATATTTTCATTCTGTATGTTTAGTGTGGTTTTTCATATTCGGTATCTTCCATTCGTTATATTATTACTGCATGTAATTTGCACTCGAAATGCGTATTAGGCCTACAAGTCTTCAGTAAATCGAGAAAAAAAATGTGAGTTCCATCATGTTGCTATTTTTGTATTTGTGTATTTGGTGCATTTTCCCAATTTGTTGATTGGTGGTATAAATTTACTAACTAACTCGTGTTACTTTTGTTCTGCATGTCGTCAGTATAAGTCGAGATGGTGGTGATAATGTACGGTTAAATAGATTGACGTGATGGGTTTTTTTCGCGAGAAAAGAATTAATTTGCTCGATTTGTTGGCTTAGTCTGTTACTCTGTTTACTTCTCATTCATATTTCTTTAGATTTCGATTTTCGATTTCGATAGTTTGTTGGCCCAAACTTATGTTCATTTCATAAAATGAAATGCATTGTGTGTATAAAGGGATTATCCTTTACGATTTTTCAAGAAGAATGTTGGTTATATAGATTGTTTATGACATATAATCCGCAACTGAATAACATTTTGTCTGAAAAAACCTTGAAATATATACATTTTTGTCACTTATAGGCTTTGTAATCATAGATATTTGAAGATTTTAAATGTTAAAATTCGTTCTGTAATACCGTATCATTTAGCCACTAAGTGGCATAACTTGCATTTATTTAGTTGCATAAAACAATTGTCATGGACGTATATATTCTTTTTTGAAGATCACTTTTCTGATTTTACCATTTTTTTCAAATCCAGATTGAAGAATGTTTCACTAATTTCGTTTGTCATTAATTTAAGCCAACAAATTCGGAGATGATTTAATTATGAATGTCATTCGTATATGAATTACAATATATCGTAGGCCATACACTTATTAATATGTTACTCTAAGTCTAAGACTACTGGATATATTTTGAATTCTTGTTCAGATTATTAATAATTGAGATTGTGTATTGGCACGAAAAATGTATACACAAGCAAGGCCGAATGTATCTCATCCGTGTTTTCGTGTAATTGTATTTTGATCATTTAAATAAATGGTGAAAGGGAGTATTGAAGATTAAAAGGTGTTCGGATCTGCATTATTGACGAAATATGGGCCACAACCAGCCGTCTTTATAGTCTTGCCTTCACAGTTTCAATACAGCTACACCCTGCGTAAAAAGCGCATACGCGTACATTAATGTTTGAAAAGCGTCTCTCTACGACTGGTGGCGTCCTGAACACCCCCTTGCTTTTCGAAATTTCAAACCTCTGCTGGTCCCCCCCCCCCCACCCACATACACACACCTTCCCAGCCTGTGTCCAGATGTTGACAAGAAATCACAGCCGCTGATCGGCACTACAATGTTAGTGATACAGCGACCATGTTTAGTTCCTGTGATGGTTTAGAATCCATCAATAAGAACATTAAACAAAATGATTTTGATTGAATAACTCTATTCGAGCACCATAAGGCCATGTAAAAACATAAACCAATTTCTCGTTCCCACCCGCTTCCGTTTTTCCTTGCCGCCGACCTTTTTTTTAATTCATATAATATTTGCAATATATTTTGCAATATAATATTATGTTGTCAATACATTGTCTTTTTACTTATTTCCCAAAAAAATGTAGCTATGTAGAAAGGGTTATGGTTCCTCTGGACATAATTTTGTATCAGCAAAATAGTCAAGAAAATGAAAGTAACCATCCGCCATCTTTGAAAATCCGCCATCTTTGGAAAAAAAACCCGCCCACCTTCATTTTTTTTCCAAAAAGGCCGGACGAGGAACTACTCATTGTTTTACTGGGCCTTACAAACGCGGATTCAATATAGACCTTTATAGTAAGTTTATCATGCTGCCACTATTTCAGTCATGTTCCATGTCTCCAATAACAGTACTGAATGATGTTTTTGAACCAGACTATTATTCCCTCCAGCCTCGTTTTGGTTGAGTTGATCTGAATGGGAAAAAAATCAAGATGGCCGCAACATGATGATGGTTTGAAGCGATGGTAATCAACCAGAGGTTGGGTCAGATTTTGTTTTTATAATGCACAGTGGCGTAGCCAGGAATTTTTCAGTGGGGGGCCACTGGGGGGGGGGGGGCTGGAACATTTCATGGGGGGCGTCATGTAGATCAATGATAATTTTTTAGAAACTCAAATCTCAGTGGGGGGGGGGGGGCGACTGAGCCGGGGCGACACTTCATGGTCCCCCCCCCCCCCCCACCGTGGCTACGCCACTGCAGGTCATACAGTTAAAGTTTATGTAAACTTGTATGAAAAGTCAAAGAAAAGTAATCCCATGATCTATTTGACACCAAGTTTGTGTTAACTTGCCGGTATAACGCCCTAAAAAAAATATCCAGACAAATAAATTATGTTTATTTTGTAACATTTTATGTTCGTCTGTCGGTCTTCTATGCTGTTATGTTTACTTTTAGGTACCTTCAATGGTACTATGTTTAATTACCCTGTTCATTTGTTTAATTAAACTAATAGCGCACATATAGTTTCCAAATATGGCACTAACAAGTTTGAGGTCGGCAATTTCGTCTTTAAAAATCTGGGTACGTCGGGTTACCGTACACACAGTTGTCCTGGAGACAACAGTACCACAGTACAGAAAGTCGTACGCAAGAGCTCCCCAGCAAGTATCGCTGACGCCATTATGATTCCAAAATTTCTCACTGTGTCACACAGTGAAAAACTAAACAGCGTCGTTGTATTGTGAACACATGAAAGCATTCAAGTCGCGTTCTTGCACACTTACTGCAAGTCGACATAGATATCCTTGAACCACTGCCCTTTATTCAAAGAAATGTCTATGTACAGTCACCAGACTCTATTCAGTAAAGTCCCCGTCAAAACGGAAGCCTTCATTCCACGTGCATAACGCACGGCTACACCATCGTACAGTGTGGCAGGGACACCAACAAGTAACAAAACAACTAAAAAAGAATTTTAAAAATGATAAATATTCTGATTGAATTTCGTTAAAAGGTACTTGTTGGTGAGGTATCACATATTCTAGCAAATTGATAAAAATGTACAATATTAAAATATGCAACTTTGAGGGAAATTGGCAAAATACTGCATAAATAATTTCACTTGATCATATTCATAATACACAAACCGACAATTTTCATTTTCAGACCCACAACGAGAAATATTGTTAACACGGGGCTTATTGTGAGGAGTTGTGCTGGGAATTCATGGAGATGTTATTTTCAACATAATTTCTAAACAATTTAATGGGACATTCCTGTGAATTGAGCCTTCCAGATGAAAAGTTTATGTATGGGAAAGTATGGTACACAAACATGACGTGTGATTCAAAAGCAGTTGTTGATGTGATCCCCGAATTTACAGCACTCCGTACAGCACACCAATACATAAATTCCCATAGGCACCAAAGATAATTAAACAAATCGGGGAACATACTCTGAACCCTCACAGGTGATCAAAACATACATCAAATGAAAGCTGAATTAATCCTCTTTACCTTTTTGGAAATCTTTTTTTTGGGGGGGGGGTTTAACCTATGACTTTTGAGTGATTTTTCTCTCCAACGATGATCACCCCATTGCCATTTTGAGAAAAAAAAAGAAAGAAAAACAGATTCCTTCCACTCCATATCAATATAGATTCCATGAAGCGGACCGCTACAGTGACGGGGAAGCAACAGCTGGACGGGGCCAGCGAGTGTACCGGATCACACAACAGTTCGAGCCATGGTGTGCATGGTCAAACGGGGCCAGTGGCGTAGCCAGGAATTTTTCAGGGGGTGCTGGGGCGGGCTAAAACATTTCATGGGGGCGTCATGTAGATCAATGATAATTTGTTTAGAAACTCAAAATCTCAGTGGGGGCGACTGGGGCAACAAGGTTTCATGGGGGCTGGCCCCCCACCCCCCACCCCCCACCCCCCACCCCCTACCCCCACAAAATCGGCGACTGAGTTGTTTCCGACGGTCGTAGCCGACTGATCTGTGTCGTCGCAAGGTCGACCTGAGGCCGGCTTAATAAGATAGCGGCTTGCGACCGCCTGAACCGCCCTCTCATCAGAATAAAAAGATGTGGCTTTTGCGGCCCGAAGGCCTGTAAATGACTTAAAGCCATTACATGTATTGTTCACGGTTTGGAAGTAAAATAGTTATAAATCCAATAAAATTCGATGGGCCTAATATATATTATTGCTATAACAGTATATCTGCAAGTGCTAAAGAGTCTTCGTGCAGCATTAATCGCAATTTAACTGTTGCCTTGCTTTGTTTAATGGCGGCCCGTGAAGAAGACCGGTTTTCAAATCGATGCTGCTCATCTCCGTATACTATGGTGGCCCTGAAGGGACATCGCATATCGCAAACGTGTGCGCATACGTATGCGATGTCGCGAAATTTATCGCGAATGTGTGCGCACACGTATGCGATGTCGCAAAATTTATCGCGAATATGTGCGCACACGTATAGTAGGGGGGCCAATGTACAGATTTGGGTTCCCGTCGAAATTTCATGTTCATTTATGGCAACCATTATAAATGTAATCTTATGAGTCCTGAGAACAAGAAAATTGATGTTGCCATTTTTTTCCATTGACCTTAAGTGACCTTGACCTGAGGTCAAAGTTCATTGGTCATTTTCACCTAAAATTTGCCTTTCGGAAGGGCTTGCGAAGATTTTCGAGGCAAGTGAGCACATATTGTATTTGGTTGAGAGTTTCTCCATTATAATAAATGTTATTATTAATGTATTTATGGGTTTTGCTGAAGAAAACATGGGAAAATGGCACTTTTGCCCGAAAAGGGCCGGGTTGTTTTGACCATCTCACGCAGATTCCGCCCCCCCCCCCCATGACCTCGGCCATCGAGTGACGAAAAATTATGAAACTCGGTACATGCATAGAACAACATAACATGAACAAACCCAAGAAATTTCATGACTATGGGTTAAAGGGTTTTGGAATTACGGCTTATTAATTATTCATAAGCACGTATGGTAATTCAAATGTGTACACTACGTATATGGGGAAATTCAGTTTTGACGGAGGGTAGCGCCGAAAATATTTCGCTGCGCGGCAACCTGTGGTTCGAATTTTATGTTTTTGGTATCAAAAGATGTGCAAGACTCGAGGCTAAAAAGTCAGGACAGCTCAGGCCGCGAAATAAATAATTTTTCAAGAGTATCGAGGAAAAAGTTGAAAGAGGGAAAATCCGCCCCCCTTTTAGGGCCACAATATGACCAACCCAATTAGTGCCTGGCATCTAAATATGAAATGTTGTAAAGTGTCCTCTGCAGTACCACACTCACACAGGGTGTTTGTCGGTTGAGGAAAATCCCCACTTCTTTTGGTGCGAGCCACTCCAGAGCAGAGGTGATTTAACCCTAAAGGGGCCGGGGGGCGGAATCCGCCCCCCCCCCCCTCAACATTTTCCGTGATAGCCTCTAAAAAAAAAATTTTTCGCGACCCGAGCTGTTATGACTTTTTAGCCTCGAGCTTTGCATATCTTTTGATACCAAAAACATAAAAATCGGACCACGGGTTGCCGCTTAGCGAAAATTTTTTCGGCGCTACGCGCCGTGAAAACTGAATTTTCGCATATACGTCGTGTACACAGAGCAGAATTGCCATTCGTACATATGAATAATTAATTAGCCATAATTCCAAAACCCTTTGACCTATAGTCATGAAATTTATTGGGTATGTTTAGGAAGAGTTGCTCTATGCATGTACCGAGTTTCAAAAATTTTCGTCACTCAATGGCCGAGATCTTAGGGGGGGGCGGAATCCGCCCCCCCCCCCCCGGCTGAGAGATGGTCAAAATAACCCGGCCCCTTTAGGGTTAAGCACCTCCAAGTCTTCCATCCTGCATTGGATCCTGTAGGTAAGGCTTCTGCAGGCTTGATTGGCATCTCATGTAGTGGGGGAGACGCCACCAGCCTGGTCAACGCTTTCAGGTGACTCACAGTGTAGCACTGCTGCGACTGGTCAAGAGCATCGGTCAACGTCTTCCCTTGGGGGACCGTTGCTTTGAAGACGTACTCTACTCTGCCTTTGAATACTACAAAGAAACGATGGTTCTTCAGTAGAACACCAATAAACTGGGTAAGGGTCAGGTCTGCCGTCATGTCCAGGATCTTCTGAAGGAGTCAGCAACGGTTAACACTGTCAAAAGCAGCCGTAAGATCAACAAAGACAGCGCCGGTGATCTATTTTTTCTGATGGAAGCAGTCCTTAATGTACTGAGTGAGGTTTAGAAGCTGTCCCGTTGTAGATTTGCCGGGACAGAAGCCTGCCTGCCTGTTCCTGTATCAGTTGTTTCTCAATGAAGAGGCAAGAAGGTTGAGGAGGAAATATTCCAGCAACTTGAATGTGTGACTTTGGGACGATAAGTTTTGACATACATTGGGTCTTTCCCGGGTTTTAGGAGGGCGATGACCTTCGACTTTTGCCACACTTTAGGTATTGTTTGTGTGGTGAGGCAGGTGTTGATGAGCTGGAGTAACCAATTTGAGGCGTTTGGTCCAAGATGTTTCAGTTCTTTGGTGAAAATGTTATCCAGTTTGGTTGATTTCCTGTTCTTTATTTATGCCAGTCGCAAGTTCATTAGCAGAGAAGGATTTGATGAAGCCAATTAGGTCGATGGCGGGGTCTTTCTGGCGGAGCTTGGCTTTCGGTCGCTTATTAGGAAAACGTGGCACTTTACCATTTAAATAGCAGTTGTTGTGGGCTATTTGGTTGGTGGTGATGTTACAATGCTGTTCACTTGGCTGAGCTTTTTTTATATTGTACTCCAGGCTTGGAGGCCATATTGGCTTCTTGGCCATATTGGTGGTTACCACAAGGGTTTGCCACAAGCTTTGAAGCTGTTCTGATATGGCTGTTATTAATTCCTCCCCAGATGAGATGGTATCGACAGCAAGAGAGTCGTTTTCATACATGCGTTTGTATTTCCCGTAAAGTTCAGCACTACGGGATGCTAAGCCTGGGATGTAATCAGTGCGGCAGCCCCTATGGATGTTCTTGCACCACCACATCAACAAACCGGTGTCATAGTTATCAGGGGTTGGATCAATGTCAGCTAGGTGGTGTTTGAGCTCATTGGTGAAGCCTTCACAGTTGGCCTTACTAAGTTGAAACAGCGGTGGAATGGAATTGTTCCGAAGAGACAGCAGCAGTCACTTTGATTCCAATAGAGCGAAATTGTCTGGTCTTTGGAATGGGGTCAAGGACCATCTTGTTGCTAAGTGAGACGATGTTGTGGCTCACAAGGGCTAGAGCAGGGTTGAAACTATGGTGTACTATAAAGGACACCTATCTGTCCATCGTGCCTGTGAGTAAAACCATCGTGCCTGTGAGTAAAACCATCGTGCCTGTGAGTAAAACATCGTGCCTGTGAGTAAAACATCGCGCCTGTGAGTAAAACATCGCGCCTGTGGGTAAAAACATCGTGCCTGTGAGTAAAACATCGCGCCTGTGAGTAAAACCATCGTGCCTGTGAGTAAAAACATCGTGCCTGTGAGTAAAAACATCGTGCCTGTGAGAAAAAAACATCGTGCCTGTGAGTAAAAACATCGTGCCTGTGAGCAGGTCCATCGTGCCTGTGAGTAAAACCGTCGTGCCTAAGGGGCGCCATGTGTAAATAAATTATTTAACAAAATTGTTAATATATAATTCATTATTTATTATATAATTCAGTTTTCCAGATAATTATATGTAAATAAACTGTTTGGCAGTTTGTATTATATGTAAATAAATCTATTTGCCACTGCATTATTTATATATAATTTTTTTTTGCAACCTAATTATTAACATATAGTTTTGGGCAAACTTGAATTATTTATATATAATTTATTTGCAACATTATTATTTATATATAATTTTACGCACACTTTTTTTATTTATATATAATTGATTTGCAACCTTTTTATTTATATATAATTTTTTGCACACTTTATTTATTTATACATAATTTATTTGGTACCTCATTATTTATATATAATTTTTTGCCCACTTTAATTATTTATCATATAATTTATTTGGTACCTCATTATTCTCAGACAACACACAAAACCACGCATCCAAACGATGACTTGACTTTTTGGCATAGTTTTTGAGCCGCTATTTTTTTTCTCCTTGGTCAATGTTTAACTTGATTAAATGGCAGTGAATACCATTAACGGAACAATTAAAACTATCTTTCGATTTACTTAAAGTTATTTGCCTAAACATTTTGGCACGCTTGCCATAAAACGGGGCACGCTTGCCCCTCCTTGCCATGCTTGGCATCACTGGGCCCAAAACCTTGGCACGCTTGCCAACCATTCACTAGCCCCACCAGAACAAGTGGGTGCTAGCCAAAGTGTTTTTTAAAGTTTTTGTCACGTGACTTGAATATATGCAAAAATTACTTAATAAATTGGAAAAGCAGCCCGATTTGGTCAGTTTGGCATGCCCCATCAGTACAAATGGGTACTTGGCGTACTTCATTTTACAAAGACTAAACACAACCTGTTAAATGTTTAACATCCAAATTCCAAGTCTTACTTCAGAACTAAATACCCAACTTGTTTATTTAGTTTGAATTGAGGCACTGCCTGTCGCTCCCAGGACCTTACTGCCATTTATAAGTTCGTAAAATATGGCGGATGAAGGGGAGGAGGTGGGTTTATTTTTGATGTAGCGGTCTCAAAAAGCTACGCCGAACTGGCCTTTCTTGCGCGCGTGCATTGCAATGCACGCGCTTGAACTTGATAGATTTGTATCAACTTAGCAAAAAACATCAATCCTTATGCCAAGAACATCGTTTTTGGCTTTAAGCCATCAAGGGGCAGGTAACTGCAATTCGGCCAATCGATATGTTTACTTTTGTTTTCTTTTCCTACACCATAGCAACCATCAGCTGATAAAAGAAAGTGTAGGACTCAACTGTGCGTTTGTGGAGTATAATGTATTTTATCTTTCAGTGATAAAATGAATTATTTATAAATAAAAAAAGTGTGCGTAAAATTATATATAAATAATAATGTTGCAAATAAATTATATATAAATAATTCAAGTTTGCCCAAAACTATATGTAAATAATTAGGTTGCAAAAAATTATATGTAAATAATGCAGTGGCAAATAGATTTATTTACATATAATGCAAACTGCCAAACAGTTTATTTACATATAATTATCCGGAAAATTGAATTATATAATAAATAATGAATTATATATAAACAATTTTGTTAAATAATTTATTTACACATGGCGCCCCATAGGCACGACGGTTTTACTCACAGGCACGATGTTTTTACTCACAGGCACGATGTTTTTACTCACAGGCACGATGTTTTTACTCACAGGCACGATGGTTTTACTCACAGGCACGATGGTTTTACTCACAGGCACGATGTTTTTACTCACAGGCACGATGGTTTTACTCACAGGCACGATGTTTTTACTCACAGCCGCGATGTTTTACTCACAGGCACGATGTTTTTACTCACAGGCGCGATGTTTTACTCACAGGCACGATGTTTTTACTCACAGGCGCGATGTTTTACTCACAGGCACGATGTTTTTACTCACAGGCACGATGTTTTTACTCACAGGCGCGATGTTTTACTCACAGGCACGATGTTTTTACTCACAGGCGCGATGTTTTACTCACAGGCACGATGTTTTTACTCACAGGCGCGATGTTTTACTCACAGGCACGATGTTTTTACTCACAGGCGCGATGTTTTACCCACAGGCACGATGTTTTTACTCACAGGCGCGATGTTTTACTCACAGGCACGATGTTTTTACTCACAGGCGCGATGTTTTACCCACAGGCACGATGTTTTTACTCACAGGCGCGATGTTTTACTCACAGGCACGATGTTTTTACTCACAGGCGCGATGTTTTACCCACAGGCACGATGTTTTTACTCACAGGCGCGATGTTTTTACTCACAGGCACGATGTTTTTACTCACAGGCGCGATGTTTTACTCACAGGCACGATGTTTTTACTCACAGGCGCGATGTTTTACTCACAGGCACGATGTTTATACTCACAGGCACGATGTTTTACTCACAGGCACGATGTTTTTACTCACAGGCGCGATGTTTTACTCAGAGGCACGATGTTTTTACTCACAGGCACGATGTACAGATAGGTGTCCTTTATAGTACACCATATGAAACTTTATCTCCAGCCTCCACTGTGGAAAAACTTCGACAGTTTCGCATTGTTTTGTGAATAAGGCTCAGTTGACTTGCTTCGGCCAGCGATTCAAAAGCGTCGACGTCTGTGCTGGAACGATAGCCAATGATGCTGCTGTGGCTATTAAATCCCCGATAATTATGCGTGGCTTGGGCTGTTTTGTGGATTGTGGCGGTGGCATTAGGATGGAAGACCTGGAGGTGCTTAAATCACCTCCGCTCTGGAGTGGCTCGCACCAAAAGCACCATGAAGAAGTGGGGATTTTCCTCAACCGACAAACACCCTGTGTGAGTGCGGTACTGCAGAGGACACTTTACAACATGCCAGGCACTAAAGGGTTGGTCATATTTTGGCCCTAAAAGGGGGGCAGATTTCCCCCCTTTCAACTTTTTCCGCGATACTCTTGAAAAGTTATTTATTTCGCGGCCTGAGCTGTCCTGACTTTTTAGCCTCGAGTCTTGCACATCTTTTGATACCAAAAACATAAAATTCGAACCACAGTTTGCCGCGCAGCGAAATATTTTCGCACTACCCTCCGTAAAAACTGAATTTCCCCATATACGTAGTGTACACATTTGAATTACCATACGTGCTTATGAATAATTAATTAGCCGTAATTCCAAAACCCTTTGACCCATAGTCATGAAATTTCTTGGGTTTGTTCATGTTAAGTTGTTCTATGCATGTACCGAGTTTCATAATTTTTCGTCACTCGATGGCCGAGGTCATGGGGGGGGGGGGCGGAATCTGCGTGAGATGGTCAAAACAACCCGGCCCTTATCGGGCAAAAGTGACATTTTCCCATGTTTTCTTCAGCAAAACCCATAAATATATAAATAATAACATTTATTATAATGGAGAAACTCTCAACCAAATACAATATGTGCTCACTTGCCTCGAAAATCTTCGCAAACCCTTCCGAAAGGCAAATTTTAGGTGAAAATGACCCATGAACTTTGACCTCTGGTCAAGGTCACTAAAGGTCAATGGAAAAAATGGCAACATCAATTTTCTTGTTCTCAGGACTCATAAGATTACATTTATAATGGTTGCCATCAATTAACATGACATGCCAACGGAAGTACATTGCCCCCCCCCCCCCACTATATGCGATGTCGCGAAATTTATCGCGAATATATGCGCACACGTATGCGATGTCGTGAAATTAATCGCGAATATGTGCGCACACGTATGCGATGTCGTGAAACAATTCGCGAATATGTGCGCACACGTATGCGAATTTGTTTGCAATGTCGTGAATTTTATTGCATACCTTGTCGCATACCTTTCAATAAAATTCCTAATGAACTGGGGAGTTGTAGCAGCGAATATGTGCGCACACGTATGCGAATTTGTTTGCAATGTCGTGAATTTTATTGCATACTGTGGCGGTACTGTCTAGTTGCAACCCTAAGTCGTCCTAGGCCTACGTCAGCGAGCGGTCAAACCATCGCAGGCCAAGGGAGCAGGCTCGTTTTGGGGCAATCTACCACCAGGCGTCGTAGCGCCTACAACTCAGGGGAAGGGGTAACAGTAAATGGGGAACCTGGAAGGGCGGGAAATCTACAAGGAGGAACACTGACTCACTTCTGTAAACTTTAACACTGCGTTTATTAACTGAACTCTCTTTGTCCTATCTAGGCCGCCTGTCAAGGTGTAGGTGGAGCGCACACCAGTTACTGCCCTAAATAGGTGTTTTACTATGCAGACTTAATGAAGCTTCCCCCCGAGAATAACAGCAGTTCCCAAATCTCTAAATAATCCTCCCCGCTAGTTGTTTAACGTCCACTCACCACTGTCTGTCTTGCCCCGTGGACGGAGTTCCTCCCACTGAGAGCTTCACCTACTTGTCCCGTTACTCACTATCTAGCTACACAGCACACTTAAACTGGGAGACCACGTACCCCTTACGAAACTGAGCGGGAACTGAGCGTGGTCGCCCGCGCGCGTGTTTATATACTCTACGCGCGTAGTCTGGCCCAACGCTGCCGCGCGCATTATATGCATAAATCAGCCCAGGCTGACGCGCAGGAACTAAACTAATGTCACTGAGGAGCCCTCTATTGACCAAATAATAACCAAACTGCTATTGCGCTACACAGCCGCGCCTTAGGTTTAGGTCAGTCCCTTGACCTAGTAAGCTAATTAATCATAAGCGCAACACAGTTTGACCTAACAGGTTACATTATACAAAACTTTTACAAAACATCTAACAACATCTTTAACAAATCATTTAGAAAACTTGTAAACAGTACTACTTAATAAACTCTTCAACACTTCTTTCGATAGCACATCTTGGATGCCACATAGCAAACGAACTTGACAGTTAATCAACACTTCATCTGAAGTTTCCTTAAAGTCCTTTAAGGTGAGACTTAATGTCCAAACAAAAGTGATTGAAGGTGATAAAACTCGCAACCCATAAACGCTATATCATTTCCTCCAATTTGTTCAAACATCAAAAGACTACGGTCCGTCGGCGACTCCTGCTACGAAGTTAACATCGAACACTCGCGTGGTCTTGTCTGTAGTCAGCTTGCGGCCATCATGGTACACCTTCCGGATGTCGGTCTCCACCACTCGGTTTACATTGCCGATCATGGCTTCCAGAAGATCGCCATCGGTGTACGATGTTCCCACTGACGCGTTTTCGTCGCCGTCTACGGATCTCTCCAACCTGCATAGGCGATGTCCATGTTGCGACTTATCCTCGCTCTCGTTCTTGATGCCGATAGCCTTCTTGCAGGGCTTCAAGTAGATGACATCGTACTCGCGACGTATCTCCCCCTTTACCACTCTGTTGTCATCCCGATACAAGTAGGTCTCCTTCACCTCTCTGATCCTCACCGCCTGGCCGGGTAACAACTTCTCGAGAGGCAGTGGTTTCTTGGAAACGTGTGGATCCTTCTCTTCGACGACTCCCTGACCTCTGGTCATCATCATCATCCCCAAAGGCTTTCCTCTGGCAGACTCCTTAGGCGTAGGCTGTTCGCCAACGCCAACGACTTCGTCCTCAACCTCCCAGTTGATTGGACTTGCTGTTATCGCAATCTCTGCAGCTCCACCCACTTCAGGAATGTCGGGAAAAGTAGAAGCCACCTCAATTTCCAACGCCATGTCGAGAGGGTCACTGAAGGCCTCTGGCTGACGGTTTTCCTCAATCTGACGGGTTTCCTCAGCTGCGAGCACTGTCGCTGGATCTCCCTCTGGAGCAGACATACGAAGGCTTGAATCTGGCTTCTGCTGTACGGGCTTCTTCACTGGAACACTTCTCGTGCTCACCAGCACCTCACCCGGTTCATCGTCGGGTGCTCGCGAAACGGTCGAAGGCGCCTTTCTTCGATGTTTCTTGGACTTATCATCCTCATCGCTCTCCCATCTCCGTTTCGTAGCGGTCACATCACGTTCACCCTTTTTCGGAGTAGAGCTCTTCTTCTCTTCCCGCACAACAGATGTCTTCTCTTTTTCGCCTTTGACACGCCTATCTTCCTTGCTCCTTCTCTCGGTCTGGCGATGATGACTCTCTACCGGGTCTTTGGAGCGCCTTTTCACACTTGCCTCGTAGGTCTCTGCTTCGATACGCCCAACCTCGCCTTCACTGGAGGGATGACAGTCTCGATAGTGCATCCTCAAGTTATCTCTACGATTGTTTTTGTGAGAGCACAGGCCGCACCAATAGAACACCTTCGGGCCGTGGGTCACTTCCATGTGTCGCTCCAGACTCCTTTTGTGTAAGAAGACATCCAAGCATTGCGGACACTCGAAGACATTTGCTTCATCTAGGTCTCGTGGAGTCCTCTTCTTCGCTGGGGAGTTTCTGCCCATGACGGTTCTGTCAATGAATAACAGAAAACAAACCATCTGGTTAGCACATACTTCCTCCTAGTATTATATACATATTTACAGCATAATATCACCCGCCTACACCTTGGAACAGGTCATGCCTAGATAGGTTTTTATGAATTCTACTGGTAACGTTGCGGTATGCGACGGGTTCTGGGCGGGTTACACCTTAGGTTGGGTCTATTTACAGACTGCTCTGCCACGTCCGTTCCTCCTCTATGCATGCCTTGCTCAACAATAGGTGTTACTTCTTCTCCATCGAAGGTATCCGGGGGCTGTGTTCTCCCTATTTCCTCTCCGCTAGGTGACACAAACGAGCCATTAAAATCTCGTGCATCGTCCACCCCCGCAGCCGCGCCTAGCTCGGCTACCTCTCTTCCCTGCGGATTAGTCCAGGGCTGGAGTGAGCGCCCGTCGTATGGCTTCAACCTATCATAATGGACGACCACTTTCTTCCCCGTAGGACTCTTTTGAAGGCGGAAGGTGACATCTGATAATTTATTTAATATCAGATATGGACCCTCCCATCGTTTCTGCAATTTCGGCGATAGACCCTTCTTCTTTGCTGGATTATGGAGCCAGACGAACTGTCCTTCTCTCAGCTTGTCTTTGCTAACGTGACAGTCGTACGTCTTCTTTTGGCGCCTTGCAGCTTTTTGCAGGTGGTCTTTTGCCCTCTGATGAGCCGTCCTCATTCTCTGCCTGAGCTCATACGCATAGTCTGTATCTGTCGTCTCGCTATTATTGTCACAGACCTCAGTCATCAGGTCTAGTGGTATCCTGACTTCCCTGCCAAGCATCATCATGTTAGGAGTTTCTCCTGTTGATTCTTGGGGTGATGCTCTGTAGGCAAAGGTTGCAAAGGGAATTTTGGTGTCCCAGTATCGTTGGCGTTTGTGCGGCTCTATCATCAGTGCCACCATAGTTAACAGTGTACGATTGAAGCGTTCCACTAAGCCATCAGACTTGGGATTGTAAGGCGTTGTTCGAGTTTTTTTCTATCCCGAGGACTCTGCACATCTCTGTAAAGACGGCCGACTCGAAATTCCTACCCTGATCTGAATGTAACTGAAGAGGTACTCCAAACCTACACACAAACTGTTGCACCAATTTATCTGCCACTGTCTCAGCTGTCTGGTCTTGGATCGGGTAGGCCTCCATCCATTTGCTAAAATAATCGCCTACCACAAGTATGTATCGGTTGCCCCTTTCTGTCTCCGGCAGAGGTCCTACTACGTCAATAGCAACACGATCTAAAGGTGCACCAACTGCGTATTGCTGTAGCGGGGCACGTCTCTTCTTTGCAGGCGATTTCTTCTGGGCACATAAATCGCACTGTCTTACTAGGGACCTAATATCTGCACTCATCCCTGACCAATAGAATCGTAGACGGACCCTTGCCATGGTCTTATTCAGGCCAAGGTGCCCACCTGCCACGCCACCGTGTATCTCATTGACTATCTGCTCTCTATAACCAGCGGGCAACACCAGTTTCCAGACGACTTGGTCGCCACTGTTGGACTCCCACCTTCGGTAGAGTACACCATTACGGACAGCTAACTGATCCCAAAGCAGCCAATACGCCTTTCTCACTGGTGAATTAGGTGTTATACCTTTCCAGTCTCCTCTAGGCGTATTCTCTTCTTTCCCTTCCAACACCCAACGTAAAGATGGATCTTCTAGTTGCGCCTTCCGCCAACACTCGTTCGTTATTGTAGGCGCTGTTGTCACGATTCTTAAGGCCGGTGTTGTCTCTTTGGGACTTTGTACATTGGTACCTGTCATTTCTTCTTTGTCTTCCCGTCCACACTGTGGACACGGTCTTCTGCTAAGCCCATCTGCGTTCTGGTGAGATCTGCCCGGGCGATGGACTACAGTCAAATCATATTCACTGATCACCTGCAGCCAGCGTGCTAATTGGCCTTGGGGTCCTTAAAATTGGTAAGCCAGCGGAGTGCTCCATGGTCGCTCCTGACGATGAATTTTCGGCCATATAGGTATTGGCGGAATTTCTTCAAGAACACCACGACAGCCAAAAGTTCACGCCTTGTAACACAATAATTGCGTTCAGTCTTACTGAGAACTCTGCTGCCATAGGCGATAGCCCTCTCTTCACCATCGATCTTTTGGGAAAGGACTGCCCCACTCCATCGTTACTGGCATCTGTATCCAGTATGTATTCTGCCTCTGGATCTGGATATGCCAATATAGGCGCTTCCTGCAGTCTCTTTTTCAACTCTTGGAAAGCTGTCTCACTTCCTTTGTCCCATTCGAATTCTCTCCCTTCTCTGTAAGTCGGTGCAGCGGACGAGCAATATCGGCAAAGGCTTTGATGAATCTTCTGTAATAACTAGCCAGTCCGAGGAAGCTTTGGACTTCCGTCACATTCTTAGGCGTAGGCCATTCCTTGACAGCACGAATCTTTTCAGGATCGGTCGATATGCCATCACTTGATACAACATGGCCAAGGTATAGCACGCTGCGTTTGAATAGGTGACATTTCTTAGGCTTCAGTTTTAATCCAGCCTGTCGCAGGCGCTGAAATACCACCTCCAGGCGCTGAAGTTCATCCTCTACTGTTCGGGCAAATACTATCACGTCGTCGAGATATATCAAAACTGTCTCCCACTGCAGACCTGTCAAGACGCGCTCCATCAAGCGCTCAAACGTCGACGGGGCGTTACATAAGCCGAACGGCATGACCCGCCAGCAATATAAACCTCCCCGTACAACGAAAGCAGACTTCTTTTGCGCATCTTGGTCCAACTCCACTTGCCAATACCCCGAGGACAAGTCCAAGGTGGAGAACCACTTCGCACCTGCCAAAGTGTCCAGCGAATCATCTATCCGAGGCATCGGGTACGCGTCTTTCAACGTCACAGAATTAAGGCGCCGGTAATCAACGCAGAAGCGCCTTGACCCGTCTTTCTTCTTGACAAGAACGACATTCGCCGCCCATGGACTATCTGATGGTTCGATTCGGCCGTCCTGTAGGAGGTTCTGCACCTGTTGGCTTATCTCTTCTTGGTCACGTTGGGGATATCTTCTTGGTCTCTCCTTCATAGGCCTCGCCTCTCCTGTGTTTATGCTGTGTTTCACACGATCAGTGCGGCCTATGTCGCTGTCACTCTTCGAAAATACATCACTGTAGTCACTTAGCAACTTTGCTATCTTGTCATGGTGTTCGGATGGAACCCCCTCTTTACTTCTCCAACATAAATCAGCGACATGGTCGGGTACACTTAGCAGGCGCTGATCAGATGAGGATTGGTGCTTCATCTGTTCAATATCACCTTCACCTATGCTTGTGAGTGTTCCTGCCATTGTTCCTTTCTTTACCACGCACAATCGTTTTCCAGGGTTGAAAACTCTGATTGGTAGAGCATCATTATCGGTTCTCACAAGAGTACGGGCCACAATGACACCCTTATTGGCTATTTCACTCCTATCTACTGGCTCTATTATTGCATACCCCTTCAAAGGCGTCTCTCGAGCCACGTGCCCTGGAACCAGCGCCTCGTGTCCAGGTGGTATTCTAGTCGTGCGATCAACAACTACCCTGGCGCACAATGTATCACCTCTTTTGTCGGTACACTTAACCCTCTCTCCGTTTATCACAAGTTCCATGGTCTGGAAATTCAAGCTTCCACCTGTATGTAGTAGAAAATCCATCCCAAGGATTCCCTCTAGCTTGTCCAGTTTACCAAACGTAGCCAACACAGGATGCGTGGTTCTCCCTACCCGCATTTCGATCCATGCACTCCCAATACTCTCCAGTGGAGTCCCATCTGCAGTTAGTATTCGCGAACCAGTAGTAATCATCGATGGCCGTTCCGTAGGCGCAATCTTATAGTACAGGGTAGATGATAAAACAGTGCTCGTTGCCCCAGTATCCACTAGTAAACTCGCTTTCTCTCCCCGGACAATCACTGGCACAAACAACCCACACTGTGCGTCACGCAACCGTTGTGACTTAATCTTTGCCCCCATCTCCTCAGATTCTATTTGCTGTTCTCTTCCACTTTCTCTGGGTTTTGACCCTTGTTGTCGCTCAGCTTTCCCCCGGGCCCCGGAGTCAGCTGTTGCCCGTTTCCCGTCTTCTGAATCTTGTGAGCTGGCGGGCGCCTGCACATCCTTGCAAAATGGCCCTTGCCCTCGCACTTGAAACAAACATCGTCAGCAGCAGGTTCCCGACGGCGTCGGTAGTTGTTACGCTCATCGTCCTGCGTATGACTATTTGCTGCTCTGTCTTTGTTGGGTTGAGTTATCTTTTCCACCATTTGCTTCACTTCAGAGATCGCATTTTCCATCTTTTTATGACTCTCATCTACCTTCATTTCTAGGTTTCGCATCAGAGGAAACTGTTCGTCGCCTAGCGCCCTAATGGCGTACTTTTGTTTTCTCCCGCTCCTCTGCTCTTCTACTTTAATGAATCCTTCGGTGGCGATGGCAGCACTTATTGCCTCCTCCAACGTAGCTGGCCTCGCCCGGAAGATTCCCTCGCGAATCGCTTGGTCGTCTACAGCATCGGAGAAATGTCCCCTTGCGAGGCGGTCTCTTCCTTCATCCGTTAATTCGGGGTACGCCAAGCCGGACAGTTCTCGGATAGACTGACCCAATTCTTGCAGCGTTTCTTTGGCGCCCTGACGCCTATGTCGAAGCTCCACCAAGTGATTTTCCGCCAGCTGGCCCGGCCCAAAACGCTTCTCTAGGAGGCTCACTAGTTGAGAATAATTCAAATGTTTGCCTCCAGCCGTCTGATTGCCAAGCACCTTGATGGCTGCACCCTGCAGACTCGCTGCTAAGAATATCTTCGCCTGCTCACCTGTCCACTCATTCGCAAGCTTACAGGCTTCGAAATGTTGGTGGAAATCTCTCCATGGAGTCTTGCCGCTGAACCTATCAGGTGTTATTGTTGGTCGTCGTGGTTTCACCTTGGGTGCTTCTGGTCGCTCTTTCTTGTCACCTCAGGACATCCTGCTTTACTTCCAGGTGACTGCTCTGACAGCCCTCTTTGTAGCCGTACAACTGTCGGTCGTCTCTTTACTCAATGTTGGCATCAACGGTGTACTCACTGCTGGTACTGACACTCTCTGTCTCTGTCTTGGCGTAGGCGTTGGTCTGGTTAGCCTCGGTTTAGCCACGGGAGTAGACGGTGACTTCCTTCTCTCCCGCCAGATTGTGAAATCAGCGATGTGTTCCAGCCTTCCAGAGCGTCATGATCGTCTGCTGCTGATCGGTCCCCTCTCTTGTTTTTCTGTACTTCAAGTCGCAGCTCACGCATCTCTTCCCGTAACTGCTTCACCACTTCCAACAACTGTCCGTTCTCTGCTCTCTGGTCTCCGGGCTCTCTCCTCGCACCTCCAAAGCTATCCATTGTCGGCAGCCCTGGAAACTCTTCTTCATTTACTAACTGATGAGCCATGTTGACCTATATAGGCGCCCAATCACCTAAACAGGCTCGCTACTGCTGTACTACCCACTGCTTGCTTAAACCCTGAGTTAATTCTGCTACGAAGCCTATCCCACTTCTGACACCATTTGTGGCGGTACTGTCTAGTTGCAACCCTAAGTCGTCCTAGGCCTACGTCAGCGAGCGGTCAAACCATCGCAGGCCAAGGGAGCAGGCTCGTTTTGGGGCAATCTACCACCAGGCGTCGTAGCGCCTACAACTCAGGGGAAGGGGTAACAGTAAATGGGGAACCTGGAAGGGCGGGAAATCTACAAGGAGGAACACTGACTCACTTCTGTAAACTTTAACACTGCGTTTATTAACTGAACTCTCTTTGTCCTATCTAGGCCGCCTGTCAAGGTGTAGGTGGAGCGCACACCAGTTACTGCCCTAAATAGGTGTTTTACTATGCAGACTTAATGAAGCTTCCCCCCGAGAATAACAGCAGTTCCCAAATCTCTAAATAATCCTCCCCGCTAGTTGTTTAACGTCCACTCACCACTGTCTGTCTTGCCCCGTGGACGGAGTTCCTCCCACTGAGAGCTTCACCTACTTGTCCCGTTACTCACTATCTAGCTACACAGCACACTTAAACTGGGAGACCACGTACCCCCTTACGAAACTGAGCGGGAACTGAGCGTGGTCGCCCGCGCGCGTGTTTATATACTCTACGCGCGTAGTCTGGCCCAACGCTGCCGCGCGCATTATATGCATAAATCAGCCCAGGCTGACGCGCAGGAACTAAACTAATGTCACTGAGGAGCCCTCTATTGACCAAATAATAACCAAACTGCTATTGCGCTACAATACCTTGTCGCATACCTTTCAATAAAATTCCTAATGAACTGGGCAGTTGTATCGCATACGTGTGCGCACACATTCGCGATAAATTTCGCGACATCGCATACGTATGCGCACACGTTTGCGATATGCGATGTCCCTTCAGGGCCACCATAGTGTAGCGAAATTATGGTCCGAAGTTAGGACGCCCTCTTTTAGTTAGTTTATTCATGAATGCCGTGACGCATGCATACCGCGCGGCTATATAAGCAGTGCGCGGTGGCGGGAAAGTCACTCTGTGGCGGGAACAGTTCGAGGCAGTCAAAGTCCTGTGAGTAGTTCCGTTCCGTCCGTCATTGTCCCGTCCGTCGTAGTTACTGCAGAGTCCGCACAGAGTCACGTCCGTTGAAGTCCCGTTAGAGTCACGTCCAGTTTATTGTTAGCCTTGTGAGTAGTTCAGTGTAGTCCAGTGCACCCTTTTTTGGAGTAAATAGACCGAGTCACCGCAGATATTTAAGCTCTCCCTCAGTGTGTAACCCTGTTAAGGTGATCATAGGCGCCACTATAGTAATCCTACCAAGGTGATCTTTGTTTCAATAAATCATTATTCCAATTACACATCGAGTTCGAGTGCTGTTTTGTAGAAACGTCAGACCCCAGTCCCATCCCATTCCCCTGTGTCCGCCCAAGTACGACTAGTGTCTAATCCAACCCCGGTGCGTGGAAGGAAGCAGCTGCGAGCGCCTGGCGGTAGACTGCCCCAAAACGGACCTGTTCCCCTGGCCTTCCCTACAACCGCTCGTCGGGTCGGCAGAGGGCAATCCCAGGCTACGTCGACACAGGCCGCCACAAATGGTGTCAGAAGTGGGATAGGCGCTGCAGTAAACTTCTTGACACACTACCACACTAGGGAATCACCTACCTAGGGAATCACCTACCTAGGAACATCACCTACCAAGGCAAGATGGCGAAGAATTTATTGATTGACTTTGAAGAAGAGATCGTAACCCCACGACCAGCCAGACAGGGGGGAGAAGACGGACTACCGTCCACAAGTACATCTGATCTTGAGATGGAAGAGAAAATTGAGCTGCTGGAGGCAGAGCTGCGTCTTCTTAGGCTACGCCAGCAAAGCAGAAACCGGAAGGAGGACTCGGGCTTTGGAGGGTCAGCGCGCACGTCGTTGACAACTCATTTTTGTAATGGCTCCACTCGGGAGTTACTTACGCCTATTCCCCCATCCCGTGTGAGGCCGACTCCAAAACCACGCACCAAGCTGCACAGCACATTAGTCCGTCTACAACCAACAACGCCTGCAACCACAGAGCAGAGTAAAATAACCCACAATGAACAGGAGGACCCCAGCCTTCAAGTGTCGGGGCAACGAAGTTCGACTGCATCCAGTCAGCAGAGTAGCGGGGTGAATGATCCTGCACAGGCGAGTAAAGACGAGAGCAAGTCCCTACCAGGGGGTGAAACCAAGGTACAGGCGAAAAGTAGTCACTCAAGCGTGATGTCAAGACGACCAAATATAATCCCGGACAGGTACACTGGCAAAAGCCCATGGAGAGACTACAAACAACACTTCGAGGCGTGCAGGTCTGCAAATGGATGGACGGAGAAGCAGGCCGAAGTTTTCTTGGCGGCTAGTCTCCAAGGAGCCGCATTGAAGGTGCTGGGTAATGCCACAGGTGCTGGATCAAATCCGACTTACGCTGACCTGATTGACAGACTAGAGAAGAGGTTTGGACCAGGAAGAATGTCGGAAAATCATCTGATGGAGCTACGTCATAGGCGTCAGGGCCCCAAGGAGACTCTCCAAGAGTTAGGACAGGCCATAAGGGAGCTGTCGGCCCTGGCGTATCCTGAGCTATCGGAAGAAGGGCGCGATCGCCTAGCAAGGGGACATTTTTCTGACGCTATCGAAAATCAGGGTATTCGAGAAGGCATTTTCCGCGCCAGGCCCACCACCTTGGACGAAGCTGTGAGGGCTGCCCTTGCCACCGAAAGTTTCCACAGAATAGAAGAACAGCGAGGGAGCAAATTTCCAAAATTTGCAAGAGTCTTGGGGGGCGACGTTGAGGCAGCTTTGGAGGGGCTGAGAAAGGAAATGCAGGAGAATTACCGGCGTGTAGAGAGTGATGGCCTCAAGAGGCAGGAAGAAATAAAATCTTGGATGGAAAAAGGGAGCGGACCTAGGGGCGCCTACTCAGGTGAAGGAAGGAAGGAGATCAATTTTGCTGATGTGGTTTGCTACAACTGCCAGCGAAAGGGACATTACGCTCGGAACTGCGAAAGACCGCCTGCAAAGAAGAGGCAGACCTCGGGAAACGAGCAGCAGCCGGCCCAGGGGCCCGAGGGACGGCTGAAGGAGTCCAAGGGCCAAGCATCAGTGTACCAAGAGAAAAACTAATAGAGTCTACCGGTGGGAAGCGTTCACTGATTTCTCCAAGGATAGCCGGGGCGAGAAGTGGTTTGTTTGTGCCAGCGACAATACGGGGCAGACTGGTAAATTTACTGGTGGACACCGGCGCAACCGACACACTACTGTCATCTACGCTCTTTTACGAGATTCCGAAAGAAAAAAGGCCAGAGTTAACGGGTGCAGGAGCCAGCGTCAGGACGGCCGATGGAAGTCTCCTACAGACGTTGGGCTGTGCCTGTGTGGACGTGCAGGTCGGGAAGAGCACTCATGCAGTGAATGTTGTGTTTGGAAACATTGGGGAGTTAGTAGGGATCCTTGGGATGGATTTTCTGCTTGCCACACAGGGAAGCCTGAATTTCAAGACCTTGGAGTTGACCCTCAATGGCGAAAAGGTGAAGTGTACAGACACCCGGGGAAGCAACTTCTGCGCAAGAGTGGTGGTGGAGCGGACAACAAGAATCCCGCCGGGGCATGAGGCGATAGTTCCAGGGCGTCTGGCAGGAAAGACGCAGGCGACTGGTCTTGGCATCATGGAGCCTGCCGACAGGAGCGAAATGACGGCAAAGGGCATTGTCATGGCACGCCTGCTAGTGACATTGGATGTAGAAGTGGTGCCGATAAGGGTGTTTAACCCTGGTAAGAGACAATGTGTGGTAAGGAGAGGAACGACAGCGGGAATGCTCACCTCGGTAGGAGCAGATGACATCGAGGAGAATCAAGACACTTCACCAGAACCTGGGGATGGCATAGGAGTGCCAAAACACCTTGCTGATTTGTACGACAGGAGCAAGAGAAGCGTTGACCAGAAGTACCACAACAAGATAGGAAAACTGCTCCAGGATTTTCAAGATGTATTTTCCACTGGGGATACCGATATTGGCCGCACAAACCTAGTACGTCACAGGATCAACACCGGCAATTCCCCACCAATACGAGAACGTCCACGACGGTATCCTACACAGGAGCAACAGGAAATTCATCACCAGGTGCAGGCAATGCTGCAAAATGGCATCATCGAACGCAGCGATAGCCCTTGGGCATCGAACGTGGTTTTGGTCAGAAAGAAAGACGGGACGAAGAGGTTCTGCGTCGATTATCGTCGCTTGAACGCCATGACTATCAAAGACTCCTATCCGATTCCTCGTATTGACGACTCGCTGGATTCCCTTGCTGGGTCTAAGTGGTTCTCCACTTTAGACCTGGCATCGGGGTATTGGCAGGTGGAGTTGGAAGAGGAGGCCAAGCAGAAATCTGCCTTCGTGGTGAGAGGGGGACTGTATTCCTGGCGGGTGATGCCTTTCGGGCTTTGCAACGCCCCCTCCACCTTCGAACGGCTTATGGAGCGGGTGTTGGCAGGCCTCCACTGGGAAACATTGCTGGTCTACCTCGATGACGTTATAGTCTTCGCAGGGACAATTGAAGAGGAGCTTTTGCGCCTAGAGACAGTGTTCCAGCGCCTGCGTGGGGCAGGGCTTAAACTTAAGCCCAAGAAGTGTGAGCTGTTCAAGGAAAGTGTCCTTTACCTAGGGCATGTAGTATCCGGAGATGGGATAACCACGGATCCTGACAAGGTTAGGTCGGTGCGTGAGTGGCCTACGCCTAAGACGGTGAGGGAGGTTCAAAGCTTCCTTGGTCTAGTATCTTACTATAGGCGATTTATTAAGGGTTTCGCCGATGTGGCGCGACCGCTTCATCGCCTGACGGAGAAGGCACGTGAATTTGAATGGACCGACGAGACCGAGGGCGCCTTTCAAGAGCTAAAGCAACGGTTGCAGGAAGCACCTATTTTGACTTACCCAGACCCAACAGCAGATTACATTCTGGACACAGATGCCAGCGGGGTGGGCATAGGTGCCGTGCTGTCGCAGTCAATAGATGGACAAGAGAGAGTGGTGGCTTATGCCAGTAGGGCATTAAGCAAGCCTGAACGCAACTACTGCGTGACCCGTAGGGAACTTCTGGCGGTCGTGGTGTTTCTTAAGCAGTTCCGGCAGTATGTCTACGGTAGGCGAATTACCATCAGAACAGACCACGGGGCGCTAAGGTGGCTCACGAATTTTCGTGATCCCGAAGGACAGATGGCCAGATGGCTTCAGGTGATAAGTGAACACGACTTCACTATCGTTCATCGAGCGGGCCGATCACATGGAAACGCTGACGGTCTTTCCAGGAAGCCTTGCACACAGTGTGGGAGAGCGGAGGCGCCTTTGGACAAGCCGGGCGTAACAGAACCTACGAGTCAAGAACCCTGCGAGAAGCCAGGGGTAAGAGTCGTCACAATAGAGCCAACAATTACACGCGAACAATGGAGAGATGCCCAGATAGAGGACGCATCGATTCGATGGGTGATACAAGAAATGGAGAAGTCAGTGAGTAGACCTGGTTGGAACGACCTTACGCCTTATTCAGGTGTGATAAAGTCCTATTGGCTACTATGGGACCAACTCGAGATGAGGGATGACATCCTGTATAGGCGATGGGAGTCAGACGATGGTCGCCGAGTAAGTTGGAAGCTTGTACTTCCGATCTCCTACCGGAAGGCGATGATTCAGGAGCTTCATGGAGGAAAGTCCAGTGGTCATCTCGGGCTTAAGAAGACAATGATGAAGGTGCGTCAACGATTCTACTGGGCAGGAATGGGTGCGGATGTGAGATCCGCGGTAAGGCAGTGCAACGTTTGCGCCAGCAAGAAGTCACCGGCGAGACGTAGAAGGGCACCACTCCAACATCTGGCAGTAGGCGCACCTATGGAACGAATCGCCTTGGACATAGTAGGGCCACTCCCACTGACGGAAAGGGGAAACAAGTATATCCTCGTGGTAGGTGACTACTTTAGCAAGTGGGTCGAGGCCTACCCCGTTCCGGACGAGAGGGCGACAACGGTAGCAGAGAGGCTAGTGAGTGAGTACGTCTGTCGTTTCGGTGTCCCTGTCAGTTTGCATTCTGATCAGGGAAGGAATTTCGAGTCCCAGGTGTTCTCTGAAATGTGCACAGTCCTAGGGATCGAGAAGACGCGCACAACGCCCTACAATCCAAAATCAGATGGGATGATTGAAAGATTTAATCGCACGCTGCTGACGATGATTTCAATGATGATCGAACCACATAAACATCAACGGGATTGGGACACCAAACTTCCATTCGCCACATTTGCCTACAGAGCTACCCCACAAGAGTCGACAGGTGAAAGCCCTAACATGCTTATGTTAGGCAGAGAGGTTTTCCTACCAATCGACTTGATGAGCGGAATGCCTGCTAAGGTGGACCACGGATCAGAAGCGGTGGCAAGTGACTATGCATTGGAGTTGAGAGACAACATGAGGGCCGCCCACGATAGAGCAAGGTTTTGCCTGAAACAAAGTGCTAGGCGCCAGAAGAAGAATTACGACCTAAGAGCCGCAGGAGACAGACTAGCTGAAGGGCAGTTCGTATGGCTATACAATCCTGCCAAGACAAAGGGAAAGTCACCAAAGCTCCAACGTAAATGGGAAGGACCCTATCTCATTGTCCGGAAACTATCCGATGTGACCTACAGAATTCAAAGGTCGCCTCGTGCAAGGCTGAAGGTGATTCACTATGATCGCCTTAAGCCGTACATTGGTGAGCCAATGGAACCATGGAAAGTAGGAGAGCCTACGAAGGTTACGCCTGCGGATGACATGAGACCAGACACGCCAGTGACAGACCACAGTGACCCGGCCGGAGATGGGTTGGTGATCCAGAATGAGGAGAACGATTGCGTTGGGTCTCCAGCTTCAAGGTCTGTAGAGCAGCAAGTAGAGCACCAGACGAGACAGGTTGATGATGTGAGCGACCAACCGCAAGCAGACGAGCTACCCCAGGCAGATATCCCGAGTACGATACCGGAGCCTAGCTGCGTTGAGACGCAACAACCGCAGAGAAGAAATCCAGCAAGGCAACGGAAAGTTCCGCAGCGTTATTTGTAGAAATAACAAAGAATGGCGCCTACCGAGGATGCCAAGAGCCTACTATGTACTTTGCAGATTGTACTGGAGTAGGAATTTTCAGTAGCAGTAATGTAACTCAACCGTTTCTCTGTTGTGTCTTTCAGAGGCCGAGAAGACAAGTGAAGGATGGGGAAGCAGGAGGAGAGAAATTGTGACGCAGCAGAAAAGGGGACAGTGGAGTGCCCCAAATGCCACATGTGGATGCACAAGAGGAGCCTTGAACGGCATTTGATGGTAGAACATGGCCCCGACTGTTCTTCTGGTGTCTTCGGTGTTCGCACAAGAACAACCGCAGGGACAACCTCCGAGCACATTACCGAGACTGCCACCCAGAGAAGATCCACGAAGTCGATAGGATCGAAGGTGAGACTTATGAGGTGCGTGAGCGCAATAGGCGCAGCGGTGAAGGCGATGCTCGAAGAAGGGGTTTGGAGATGCCTAATTCGCCGGAAAGGAGCAGTAGGAGAAGCAGAACACCAACCAAGCAGAAGGAGCCAAAGGAGCCTAAATCAAGCAAGGACAGGCAAGAGACCACCAAGAAGAGAAACCGGGGAGATGCCAAGGCAGAGCAGTCTCAAAAGGGAGTACAGGAAAAACAGAGAAGCCCCTGCGCAGATATGTCTACTGGGAGGGACGACCGAGAAGCAAACAAGAGCTGTCCTAGGAAGGAGACTAGGGATAGCCAGCATAACAAGCAGGAGAAGGATTTCAAGAGGAAGCGTGACCATGACAAGGATGAGCGACCAAAGGACAAGAAACAGAAGGGTAAAGTGCCAGCACCATGCACGGTTTCTCGACCACCAGATGACGACCCACTAGACCTTTCGACGGCGAGAGGACGAGTACCAAACCGGAATGAGAAGGAAATGACTGTGACACCTGGACAGGAAAGGCGAGAAAAGGCGGCTGACTTGCCTAAGAGCTTGAAAGATGCAGCCCCTGCCTTTGAAGACCACGCACCTTCGGATACTGTCCCTGACGTACCAGAGGCAGGAGGGGAGGTGGAGATAGGTGATACCGAACAGCCATGGCAAGGATCTTCAGGGGAGCTGGTAGAAATAGCACTGTCGCCCACGCCAATGCTTTGGGATCAGGAGGAAGAGCTCATCGAAGGCCTAACTTCAGCCCCAACTGGGGGTAAGCCGCTCGCGATGTTGGCAATGCTACGCGAAACATCAGCTGAGAGAGATGTGCCTACCGAGGAGAACGACCATAAGAAGGAAGATTCGCCTCAGCCATTCTGGCCTCAACCCCTGTTGCCAGAGAGGCTCCTACCTGGACAAATGGTTCGTGTGAAGGAAACCCGAGAGACTTACCTGTATGCCAAAGAGGGACGCACTATCTGCGGGGAAGTCCAGAGGGAATTCGACATCGTATATCTCAAGAACCTACCTGCTAAGAGGGCCAGCGAGTCTTCTGATCCGCAGAACAGCAGTCAGCTCCGTCGCCTCGTCCGTTGCGAGAACACCGGGGAGGTTGTCGTAGGAGCACCTATGGGAAGGCAGGATCTTGAGAGAGCGATGGTGGGCAACGTTACGCAAGTCCGGGAGACGTCTTCGAGGTGTGTGTTCCAGGAAGGCCGCAAGATCACCAAGGATAAAACTACCCGTGTCTTCGATGTGAAATTCACAGCCGGTGTGATCGACAAAGATTAAGTTTTCGTATAAGTTTTGTTGTTCTCGATCGCCAAAGTAGTGCCCTGATCGCATGTTGTTTAAAGTAAAGTTTTCTTCAAGTGTTCTGACTTTTACAAGTTTACAGTTTTGAATAATGTTACATTTCTAGGAGTGAAAGGAAATGTTGCTCTGTGTTAGGGTTTAGTTCATGAAGAGTCACCTTACGAGGGTATAAGTGTGTACTTGAGACATATTATGAGTGTATAAGTTAATGTGATAGAATTCACTTTCGCGTTAAATTAACCTGTTGAGGAGTAAACCTACTGAGTGCAGATGGACTCAGACTTTGTTTTAGTATTTTGTTATTGCTAGTTTTTCGATTATAAAGAGTTGTGGCCTAAGGTTTATAGTAAGTGGTTCCTGCTAAGGCGAAAGTTTTCGAAAGTTATGGGAAAAAGTGGCGCCTAGACTTAGGATTGTATTAAAGAGAAATATTGACCTATGTAGGAGTTAAATGCAGAACATAATTTCGCTTTTAGTTTTTCAGATGTTTAGGTCAAGGGACTGACCAATCTTGGGTCATGGCAATGTAGCGAAATTATGGTCCGAAGTTAGGACGCCCTCTTTTAGTTAGTTTATTCATGAATGCCGTGACGCATGTATACCGCGCGGCTATATAAGCAGTGCGCGGTGGCGGGAAAGTCACTCTGTGGCGGGAACAGTTCGAGGCAGTCAAAGTCCTGTGAGTAGTTCCGTTCCGTCCGTCATTGTCCCGTCCGTCGTAGTTACTGCAGAGTCCGCACAGAGTCACGTCCGTTGAAGTCCCGTTAGAGTCACGTCCAGTTTATTGTTAGCCTTGTGAGTAGTTCAGTGTAGTCCAGTGCACCCTTTTTTGGAGTAAATAGACCGAGTCACCGCAGATATTTAAGCTCTCCCTCAGTGTGTAACCCTGTTAAGGTGATCATAGGCGCCACTATAGTAATCCTACCAAGGTGATCTTTGTTTCAATAAATCATTATTCCAATTACACATCGAGTTCGAGTGCTGTTTTGTAGAAACGTCAGACCCCAGTCCCATCCCATTCCCCTGTGTCCGCCCAAGTACGACTAGTGTCTAATCCAACCCCGGTGCGTGGAAGGAAGCAGCTGCGAGCGCCTGGCGGTAGACTGCCCCAAAACGGACCTGTTCCCCTGGCCTTCCCTACAACCGCTCGTCGGGTCGGCAGAGGGCAATCCCAGGCTACGTCGACACAGGCCGCCACAATAGTATACCCTCTACGGATTTTTGAAATACCGATAAAAAGAGAGATAAGGAAAGGAGGAAAGAGATCGAGTCCCCTGGCTTCAAATGAGAACCAGCCCCGTCCGCTCCCCGCCCTTGCAAACAGTTGCAACAACCCATCGTCTATATAGCGCCCTGAATCACAGCATCGACGCTATATCGAGATGCTAGATGACAAACATCATTTGGTTTTTTGTTGAACTTGGGGTACATTTGGTTTTTTGGTGAACTTGGGGTACATTTAGTAACAATTAATTTAGCAAAACTGTTTTGCTCAAGACAGACTTTCGACAATCGTAACCTAAAAAAAAAAAAAAAAAAAAAAAAAAAACACTATTGAAGTGGGTAGGGAAGGGCCTCGTGACTTCCAACACGCCAAGACATACCTATGCCACCTTTGGGGAAATCTTCAAACCTTTCAGGCGCATCTTTGATCGGACCACGAACGAACGGGTAAACTACTTGAAACTATACTGTTCGAGGTCGCGTAGTGAAAACCACTAAGTGATAAATTTATTTGGACAAGTTTTGAACTAATAATGAAATCAATGATGAAACATACCGAAAGGTAAGAACGATGCTGTTTGGGATGACGATGGAGTAAAACCATACGGGTTTTTTTTTGGTATTTTATTCATTGCTTATATAAAACTGTTTTATATAATTATCTGAGACTTAGTTAACCAAACCAACGGGACCAAAACAAGGGCGGATCCAGAACACAATTTTTTGGGGGGCCAAAAAAAAATTTGGTCCCCCAAAAAAGTGGTTCAAAAAACTTACGGCGTGGGGTTCGGGGCCCGCTTAAGGGCCCCGAAAATTTTTTGGATTCTAGATGCTCTGTGGCGCGATCTGAGGCAATTTCTGACCACTTTAACCAATATTTTTTTTTGAGGAAAAGATGGCGGTGTACTCATTGCCTGCCTTTATTGCGATGCCACATAAAAAAAAATTGGTTTCGTTTTGGGGGGCCCCCCCTGGATCCGCCCTTGGACCAAAAGTGTCGGGGTGGCACACCATAAAGCACAGGAGCCGAGGCCGTGGCGCAAAATCAGTTTCTCAAACGAGTGCACACTGTAATATATTTCACTGGGAAAATATTGCTAGCCGTTAATTAATTAACTTGGATATTGTTCACGAATTTCAGCTCGGTGCATGCAAATCAACACGAAAACAGCAGGAGGAGCAATCCAATTTAGGTCTATACTACAGGGTGTCCCCAAAATGTCCCTCTGGAGGGTATCAGAATTCTCGTAATTTATGAAAATTCTCAAATTCAATTATATAATTGATGAGCCCAAACATTTTTCTTTCTTGTGTGAAGTGTTTGCTGGACTCGGTTCGGTTTTAAAACTAAGGCCATGTAGGGCCAGTCCGTTCAGCTCCATTCCAAGCTTGACAGCACAAATATTGAGAGCGTAAACAATGTGTTTCTGTTTTTTCAGGCCCGCCCCTGCCTGAATGTCCTGAATCACTTTGAACTGTTATAACAGGTGTTTGAAGCACTCCTTTGTTATAATTAACGAAGATATTCTATGGACATAGCAAATAGCCACAGTCAACAGTGAGAACTGTTAACAACAATATTCCTCCTGTTTAGTTTAGAAATTTAATCAAAACGCCAGTCTGAGCTGAATGTTCAACTTGGAATGGTGCAAAATAGTACTGCGTTACATAATAGCCTTTACTTGGAAAACCGGTGGACCGAATCCCATGGAATTTTACAGAAAATAGTACATGTACAATAAAAATGCTTCACAATTATGCAAAAATAGTAGAAATAACATTTCATTTTTTCCCTCGATATCTGCTACAACCCTGAGAGGGACATTAATGTTTGTGACACCCTGCAAGTCAAAAACAGAAAGAGTTCCATACCTGGACATCACTTGACACTCATGTGCACAAACCCTATGAGACTGGTCTGAAAAAAAAATTCCAAGCGTTTTCTCAGTACATGCTTCAATATTTCCCCTGGTAAATTGAACTCTTTAGGACATGTTATCGCGTTGTAATGGCTGATAGATCACAACAGGGAAACATTAGTGATATCCACGTATGGAATTCTTCCCACAGAAATAGCTTCCGTCTGTATGATACACGTTTAACGTGTATACAAGACTAGGCAAGTCTAGCAATGCTGGTCACAGAGCACACACAATTTTATTCCATTGATTCAGAATGACTAGTCACTGGAAGTCATTACATGTTTGTGGTCTACAGAATGTGTCGTACTTAAACCATTCTCTGGCATTAGGCCAAAAAAAAAAATTAAGTCGGTCTCTGGTCAGCGCACGCGTCGATTGTAATCGTGCGCGTCGATCTTTTTTTTCCAAAATGTTCCGCGGTAGCTCCAACAGGGTCCTCTATTTCCGCACCTCCTCAATTTTTTTTACCAAAGAGCACCAGGAATGGGAAATTGCACCAAGGCAAATGATCGAAAGCACCAAGGCAAATTATGGAGGACACCAATGTACATGAGGACACCAAAAAAGCAAAATAGTACCCACCATTGTCTGTACAATCCAAGCTTGAAGAAAAAAAAAAAGCCGCGTGGCCGCGTCAATTCCTGAACTTTGGTCTAACCAGAGACCAAATTTTTTTTTTTTTGGCCTTACAGTCAGTCAGTCAATGAGATAGGTATACAGACGACGCTCGGCTGGCCCTCTAGAGTAAGAAAACATGTGCTTGATCCCAATCACGAATAAATTTAAAATCAAAAAGGTAAAATACAATTCCTGATAGTTGCTTTACAAAATTTATACAAATTTCCAATAGAAAATATAAATCAGTTTCCTTCCAAAAAACTTTGCCTTTAAAATCTTACAGGTTATATACATTTTCATTGGACAAAAATTCATTTTTACGTATATATTGCAAAAAAAATATCTCAGATGTCATTCGAAAACACAAAATTAACATTTACAATTCACCCTATATAATTGGTGAAATATAATCTGTTTCAATATTTGAAAAGTGAAAATATTCAATTTCAATATTTGATAGTGATTTTTGTAGAATACTTCAATTATAGCAAGTATGCTGGCATTAAAAGGAACAACACTCATTGTGTAAGATATAGAATGTAAAAAAAAAAGTACTGTAGAGTTTTGTTTTATAGTGAGTATGCACTTATCATTACAGAGTTCAAGATATTTACTTTCCAAGTACATAGAATTTTACACGCATCAATACATTTTGCATGAATCATTTTCAAAGGCAGTACTGTTAATCAAGTTGAGTCGTGTTATATTAGGTGTTCACTCGCGACAAGACATCGAACAACTTTCTTAGGTGAAGTAATTTATTTTTGTTTTAAGGCAAGGGTTTTTTTTCTTAACAAAAAAATAACAAATGGAAAAGAATGAATAAAAAATTCAGTCAATCAGGCTCTGTGTTATTAGGAAAGCTACACAAAATGAATACCGGATTTTTACAATGCTATTAAGTACGGTGTATAGGAACCAGTGGAATCCCAGAAGATACAAGGATGTTACCTCTCATCATATTAGGTGTGTGTACCTTTGCTGGTATGTCATGGTTGCCGCTACAGCCATGATGCAGATAATGTAAATTAACTACATCTACTACTTATTCAGTTTTATCAACTCGGGATAAAGTGCAATAAACAAAACTACAGACAATACGCATTTGGCATCTAGCTATCTATATATGGGTGCATCTGCAATTCGTTTTTCCTTCAGATTTACATTTTTTTTTTTGACTGACCAACCCAAATTCCGAGACAATTTTTTTTAGAGCCATTCAAATGAATAGGGGCACCCTATTGCATATTTCATAATTTCTTCAACATACAATGTCACCGCTATACTATAAATTGCGCGCACTTTGCCTCATGCAAATAAGTCTGCTGTGGTTGATCGTCCACTTTGCGAGCAATCCCCGCGAAGTGGGGACTTCGACCACAAAGGGAAATTTCATTTCGAAAAATCCTGGTGCAGTTGTCAGAGCGAGAAGGAATCTTCCACTTTGTCTATGATCATCTTGGCGATGGACAGGGATGATGTTGCTGCAGGTGAGGGGGCATTACGCACATGAAGAACACGGCTTCCAATAGCGCCCTCACCACCATCAAAGACAAAGTCGTCAACAAGGGTGCCTTCAAGATCCAAGGCTTGAGCTCTTACTCCAGAGGGACCCCTGAAAAAATATTTCATGTAAGGGATATTAAGTCAGAATTTCAGCTCAGGAAATTAATTAAAAGTAGGAGCATTTTGAAACTAGATTTTCAAACTCAAATTTTTTAGTACACGAGAACAAAGAAATGACTCCACAAATTCATACAAATTCCAGTATGTGTGCACAAATGTGGTTTCTTACACGTCCACAGAAGGCAAACACTTTACGGCTGGAATCACAACTAGCATGAACAGCCCCACTTTTTTGGGGTCGCAAAATTGGACCCGAAAGTCGTTCTCGCACGCATGACACAAGAATAACCCAAAACGCCCAGTTTTTAACAGACAGTTGTGTGGATGTTTATATCCCACTTTTATATGTTCTTTACGATTAATAGCATTTCGTTCAAAGCGAGTTTTGAAACCGAATTGGGCGCATTCCAGGACGTAGTGTCCCTTTAGCATTTATGATTCTGAGACTAGATGGTGAACTTTTTTAGATCTTCCTAAATCCTAACCCTGCCAGACGCAACACAGTGCATCAGGTGGAAAAGTCTGGTGCACTTTGATGCATTCGACTGTCAACACCAGTGCACAAACTGCCACTTCTGAGACAACAAGAGCTTATCCCACTGAACAATGCCACAGTTGTATCCTGCTGCGTTCGTTCGGTGACCACAGACTCTGAGGCAGTCTGGCCTTGAGACTCTTGACCCGATGGATCTTGCTGCACTGGGCAGGCTTGTCACTAAGTGACTTTAGACAAGTGTTGCATGACTGCATGTTGTTGTGTTTGACAGGGTTTCTTGCCAAAATACCCTGGAGGTCTGGGGTTAATCAAGAGATATATGCAAACATTTCCAAGTTTGTTTGCAGAAAGCTTTGGTAGCATGTCTTTACCAAAAGCCTTTCAAGTGAGTTAAACCCATTGTTACAATTAACGTGGTGTATGAATGTTTTTCTAAGCACAACACAAACACAACGGAATTTAATTGAATTGAAATGAATCTCCTAACCTTGTGACGTCTTGCAGTCTCAGCTCCGGTACAAATCTCTGGAGTTGCTTGACCTGTGCAGCCATTACCACTCCTTTGTACATTTCTTTCATGCCGAAGACCATGTGCTTGAACATCAACTTCCGTAGGCCACTGAAATGAAATTCAAAGATGAGGCTATAAGGTGATGGCAAATTACTTCAGGGAAATGGGTACAGTGGAACGCCGCTATAACGAACATCCCAGGATCCACAGAAATTGTTCGTTATAGCGATCTTTCGGTATAGCGATTTTAAGTTGCTGGTGCTCCAGTACTCACTTTTCAATAAATAGCACCCTTCAGAACTTCACCCTGCACGCCCTGGTAGTTACTGAAAAATGACTTCAAACACGTGCAGACTACTGAATTATGTAATCGCGCAATTACATAAAACCAAGAAAGAAATGCTGTTCTTGTAATCTGAATTCCTGACCCTACTTCAGACGAAACAGAGCAATTTATAAACATTGGGGCAATTGTCAGGGCAGGGAACCAGTCTAGCTGGCTGGTACCAGTTCATAGGTGTGTAACCAATTGCAAGCAATATGTGGACTAACAAAATTTGGTAAATCGGTGGCAGTATTTGAAAAAAGTAACTTTCTAACGATGGTCAGCTGACCATCTTTGGAAATTAATATATGTACAAAATTTCCTCTTTTTTCAAAATGACAACACACCGGGTGCCATGATTTCACAGGATGCTTGAGACTATTATCTATTTACAGTCCAGTAACATATTTCATAATAATTTGGTAGTTTTGTTTTTTGATGTTTGTACCCACAAAATGTTATCATTACCGCACCCTAATAAAACCTTGGGAAAAAAGCTCAAGTCCAGACTCGATTTGAGCTTTGGCAGCCAAGACTGTACTGCACCATACACTACACCACACTCTTTATGGTCTTAATGGTCACAGCATCACATTTGAAATTAGAGAGTTACGACTTGCCCAGTCTGAGCCAAAGTCCCCTAGAATCCAAACTTCAGATGCCAAGGTTCAAATGAAGTCGGAATGAACTTACTATCTCCAGTTTTAGAGTAATGAACAGCAAGCCTGTTGGGGTGCTTTCAGCTGGGAGGCACGACTTAAACATGAGCGTCAATCAGTTGGGGATGGGGGGGGGGGCCAAGTCACCCCCCCCCCACTTTTTAAAGTGGGGGGGTTATCATATCGTTTGCCCCCCCCCCACTTTTTTCGTCCCAAAGTAAAAACTGTAGCCAACATAATGATTCTATAGCTCAGAATAGCTGATTCAATGACTCCAAACTTGAAAATAATGTTTAAAAGGTGATCTCTTGCTAACAAAAATTGCTTTAAGTGGTCAGAAATTGCCTCAAATCGCACCACAGAGCGTCTAGAATCCAAAACTTTTTCCTGTTACGGCTTCGCGCTCGCATTAGTGCTGATCGAGGTATGTCCCCCCCCCCCCGCCCCTCCCACTTTTGAAAAGCGATTGATGCCCTTGGACTTGACTCACAATAAAACTCACCGGAAGCTCAATGCATCTATCGTATCTCTGAGGTTGAAGTCCGTTAGATTGTATCCCTCCCTCTTGAAAGCCAAGACAGCGTTGGGTCCCAGCCACACGCTGCCGTCAATGCGAGGAGTGAAGTGAACGCCTAGAAATGGAAACTTAGGATCCGGTACCTGCAAGGACACAGAAATTGCAACGCAGTGAACACAAAAATTAGCAGTGTTATCATTTCATGATCAGAATGGGAGACGTTTGAGACACTTAATTGGTGGCAGTAAACACACAGTCCTTTTCTATTATTTGCATCATTCTGAACATGTGCAGATGAGTTTAAAGATGATGTTTGCTGCCACCGATCATCTCAAAAGTTTCCCATTTAAACCGTGCTCTACCACACCCTCCCATTCACTTCAATATCGGCTAGTTTACATTAATTGCACAAAAATGCAAGGACTTATTATGAGTGTTTTAATGTTGATTTCTTTTATGGTCAAGGAACTGCTAGTAATATTACTCAGGAGAAATGCAACAGATGCCTTTCATTTGTGAAAGTTTGTGCTGGCTGCAGTAATCCGAGTGTTAAAGACTCAAATTTCTTACAGCATGCAGACTAGATGCAGCTTCAGTCTTCATGTAAGGATATGCAACCAGTACAGAATGAGCAGATGTTACGATAGTATTACGATATTAGTGCTGTTGACTGCATTACTGACGACAGAGTACCCCATTAATCCATACCATGCATGCTGTGTATGCTACCCACCGAGTTCAGTCATTTCTTCAAGCTACAGACTCCTTACACTCTTGAGCAAATTGCAGCTGTTCACTTAGCACTCAGGTGATGACAGTGGGCTTTGTGCACATTCTAGAATGCTGCTATATTCATATCACTGTTTTACCGATCATTTGGCTATGAGCTCTGTGCACAGGTACCCCTCCTCGGCAAGAAAGGGAGAGTTGGAGGAGACCATCGGGAGAGATATTCCAACGCATCGCCGACGACACCTGACAGTCACGCGAAGACGCTATGGCTTTGTGCACATTTGGAATAAAATAAGTCATGCGTACTTTGCGCTTTACGTGCGCGAACCAGTACGCACACCACTGATCTCTTTATAAAGACTGGATAGCGGATATCCATACACCAGTCACACGGTAGACATTGCATTTTGACCAATTCGCCCCCGGTCTCACGAAGATGGCCGCATATATTACGAACTTTCTACGCGTAAATACGCGCGCGTTGTATCAACAGTTAACGTACATTTTGGTCACGTACACATATTATGATGTTCTAAAAAGGATTTCCATAGGAATAATTATTTCCAAAACGCCGAAAAAGTGGATTGCGGCATTAAAAAAAGTAAACCACGACGTTAGAAAAATTGTAAACCTTGGTCAGTGGTGGTGGTCAAAATATAAGTTAAGTGAACCGCGATGTTACAAAAGAAATCATGCTGTCTATAAAGACGGCAACTTGTCCTTTGTAGATCACCAGCCGGTCTCACCAATATGGCGTCAAATTCATTCATTGTGCGGCTCTTTATTTGCTATCCAGTCTTTATATAGAACTCAGTGACGCACACGCTGCGGGGCTCTCCAAAGCGGTAAAAAGGCCTCTCTTGTTGGAGCACGGAGCCCATAATGAGCATACATTTTGCCATCATAGTGTGTTGGTCGTATCAAAGTGATCCTGAACACTAGTATATCCAGGAACTCCATGACAAATCTCAAAAACAGACTGTAATTTGTATTGAATGTTTTCCTTCAGGATACTTACAGGGTAGATGTTGCCTCTGATAAGATGGTTCTTCTCTGGTTTGAGTAGCAGGTAGTCCCCTCTGAAAGGGACGATCCTTGGGACGGGATTACAGCCGGAGAGTTGGGCCAACCTATCTGCAAACAGGCCCCCGCACGTCAAGACGTAACGACACCGCAGAGATTTCTAATAATGAATTTAACAAGAATGAAAATAATAAGCACTACCAATGTCTGTGCAATTCTTGTGTCAGAAATCAATGTTTTGCAATGTTTTCCTTTAATCTTATTATTTAAAAAAAGGGTAAGCGATAAAGTGGCAAAATTTCCCAGGATTTCTTGGCAAAGTGTGCCTTCACCTACTCAACAATCACTGTCATCAAAAAATTTTAAATCATTTCTCACTGACTGCAGTACCAACTGCTGTATCAAATTAGAATCAGTCAGCCGACCATGGCAAGCTCAATGGGCGAATGGTAAAAACAACTACACTAGTAAGCAGGGGGTCGCGGGTTCGAGTCCCACCCGAGTAGATTGTGAATTTTTATCACAAGGTCTCAGAAAGTACCGACTCTGAAGTGCTTTAAAGTTATGTTATTGCAGGACAAAACCTAATACTAAATTGCCATAGATGAGATTCACACCTGTAGAGGTGATTGTTTCTGTCATAATTGTAAGGGACAAAATGTTATTAATCATGCAGTGGCTTGCAGCCAAAATCACATTCCTCTCAAGAAATCGCATAACCCTTAGGCCGAAAAAAGTCTCCAGTTTCTGGTATGCCCGCGCGTCGCCGTAGCCATGCGCGTCAGCAAAATTAAAAAGTTTTTTTTTCAATGTAAGATGATGTCTCAAAACTGCCAAACTCACTGGTTTGACTGGAATCCTGCTGCTGCACAGTTTTAACTTGTTTTTAGATGGGGTTACGATCGAATATAAGCTTTATGCGGCCTCTCTGGGCTCCAATACAATTTGCACTAAATTTAGTCGGGCACCATTTGCAGTCATCAGCCGACATTTGAAGGGGAAAAAGTAAAAAAAAAAAGCTGCATCGCTGCACCACTTTTGGTCAAGCTCCATACCAGAAACCGGAGACTTTTTTGGTCTTAAAGCATACTCTTGTTGACCAAACCACATTATGTTGAATCCGTACAATACGCCAGTTTGGTATCTCGATGAAGTAGTTCAGGTCAAAGGTCATATCGGGGTAAAATCGCCGACGCGAAGTTACATGAACGTCTTGCGACCATCTCCTTGCGTGTTAAGTAAGATTCGAGGCTTTGCATGTTGGAGATACTAAATAATGAAAGGTTTGCGGAAACACCATGTGCGAATAATTTCTCAACAAAGAGAATGGTTCTGAAAAGAACCAGAGGTATAAACTTGATGTTCCGCTCCCCTGAAGACGGTCAGAGCATAACGACCGGAACGTTGAGTTTATACCTCTGGTTCTTTTCAGAACCATTCTCCTTGCGTGTTCATGCACCTTTGATGAGCGTTCGCTTATCCCGAATGACATGTGACCCATATCACTGTGTGCATGGGCAGTTGAAATACTGAACTGGTTTATTGCGAGAAATGAATGTGTGGTTAAACTCGCACTCTAATTCCCCTATCCACTCTGAATAAAACCCACATCCAGAAGTTCCACATTGCTTTAGGTTGTACGGCAATTTACCCCTTGACTGCTCCTGATTGTCACTGGGTATTCAGCACCTGTTCAGAGAAGAGGGGAAAATAAAGAAAAACCGGATGAGGTAGGGTGTTAAATAAGGAAATAAATGTGTGCTTTTGAGGTTTTAAACACTCTGTTTGAGACCGGTCGAAGCCTGGATGCTGATCATTACCCGAGCCGCGAAGGTAATTATCAGCATCCAGACTCCAAGCAGTCTTAAACAGGGTGTTTAATACAAGTCAAAAATTAAACGTTTTCAACCATTTCGATCAACAAACTACCCCTCTAGCTATACAATGGTAAGGCCCTCTGGTAAACAACTCCTTATATGGAGATTGACACGCGTGTTGTGCGTACTGCATGATGTGGCGCACAACGCAGATGTACCGGTGTAGTGTGAGTTTAGAACTATGAAACACTGACTCACTAGTAGTATTGCACATGCCTACATGAGGATTGTGAACGTTCAACCAATAAAATGGTGCTTCACAACATGACTTAATAGTTATCTACAGAGCTCTAAATACTGAGTTCAGTTTGGTTGAGTTCGAAGATGCCATGCTCGGCAAATCGTAGCACTACCATGTAGACACCTAAAGTATACACATTGAAGTCCAACTAATAAAATTTGAATTGCGAGAGGAGACTTATACGTTACCTTCTTGCGTCATGTGAAATCCCTTGACTTCAAACTCAGTGAAGACGTGCCCTCCTCTCTTAGCAAACGTATCCCCGAATGACCTGGCGACCTCTCCCCAATCTAGGATGCCCGTATGAGGGGAGCTGATGGCCTTTAACCCCTGTGAGAGATAACATTTAAACAAATAAGGTTTTGCCCTTCACCGTCGTTTTTAACACTGTATAATCAGTGTGTTACCTCCCGAGTGAAAGTTGGAAAAAATCACTCGGGTGGGACTCGAACCCACGACCTCCTGCTTTCTAGTGCAGATGTCTTACCACTCGACCACCGAGCTAACGGGATCGGGTGGCCGGTTCGAATCTGATGTACATAGCAGCGGGTACCGCATAAACTATTATAAGATGGAATTTTGCGTCAGGGTGATATAAATCAAATTAGGTTTTGCCCTTCACCAACGTTTTTAACACTGTATACTCAGTGTGTTACCTCCCGAGTGAAAGTTGGAAAAAATCACTCGGGTGGGACTCGAACCCACGACCTCCTGCTATCTAGTGCAGATGTCTTACCACTCGACCACCAAGCTAACGGGGTCGGTTGGCCAGTTCGATTAAAACCTAATTTGATTTATATCACCCCGACGCAAAATTCCATCTTATAATAACATTTAAACAAGACATGACAAGCCTAGTAATTTGCATCATTGATATTGCATCAATGCATAAGGAATCATAGAAAGGCAAACTAAAAAGGCACTGCCTTGCACAACTGAAGCTGCCATTCCAAATTCCGAGTAATAGCATTATTTATTTATGTTAAATTGTAATTCTAATGAGAGCTCCTAATTAAGCTGTTAAACTATGGATTGAAACAAATGCATAAATACATGTAAATGCCCCCCATCAGTAATCATAACCACCTACATCCTACAGCTGTTTGTTACGCTGCTTTGGGTGGACTTCTGATATGTAAATCCCATCATAGTTCACCATAGGGCTTGATGTTACAATTTCATTGAAGTACAAAGACAGTACAGTGCCACACTGAATAGCAACAGTGGCAGATACAGGGAGGTGGAGGCAAACGGGGGCCATGCCCCTCCTTCCTCCCCCCCCCCCCTCCAAACAGATGTCTTTTTGTTTTCAAATAATTAAACCAGATGCAGAGTAAGGCGTTTTTTAAATGCATGCTACGCATTCTGTCTCTCTTTACAGATTTGTAAAATATCAATTGAAAGACAGAAAAGGGGGAACAGAGTGTTCCTAGCATCAAATGAGGTCCAGCCCTCCCCCCCCCCCCCAACAAAAACATAACAAAAAAATAAAAGAAATGGTATGGGAGCTCCCGGTGAATAGCATTTAATTGGGGTAGATTCCGGAATGATCCAAGTAATAAATATTTACTTGGGAGTTGGGATTAATAGTTGACTAAACATTGACTAAAATACAGAAATTCAAAAAGGATATAAGCCTACTCGTACATTAAATGTACTGCCCAACCTATGAAGCACTGGAATTTATGCAACTCAAGATAAGAACATATTGTAATCCCTTCTTGAACTTACTCGACAGTGTGGCTCCATCTCTTTGATTTCCTCGGGACCAATCATCCGCATATCTTTCACATTGTTCTTCTGACCTCGTTCATACAACGCCTCAAGTCTGGGGATCTCCTCCGGCTGGACAGCAACTATTAACTGCAACACAAACAATGCAGTGAAATTTTTCAAATAGCAAGGTATGAATCTGGCAATCATCTCTGAGCAAAACATCAAGTAACACTTCTTGTTTATAGAAGACAAACAATTCTTCAAGAATTAGTCATTTCTTCAGAGTTGTACTCTCCACCATTCAGAACCCAAATCGCAATTTATAATTGTCTTCATCAACCTCTTCCATTTTCTTTAATAGAGAGGTTTTGCATCCGATACGTGTATGCAAATCTTTAGCTATCCGTCACAGTTATCAACCATGCCGTTGTTTCGCATCGTGTACACTTACGCATGCACTTAGTTATCAGAACTGTTACCAATAAAAGCAGTAAGGCCAAAAAAAATAATAGTTCTGCTTCCGGTTTCCCTACCTACCCTATTCTGAGAGCCTCTACCCTATTTTTTTATGGGAAAAATGAGAAAAAAAACACTCAAAACCATCAATTTCTACCTTTTACGCTTGACTACACGCAGACACCTCCATATGATCGTACACACAAAAAATTGGCAAAAAAAAATAATTTCCCTACCTACCTACCTACCCTATTTTCGAATGTCATGTAATCGGAAGCGGAAATGTTTTTTTTTTTTGGCCGAATCTAAAATGGAAGCCTTGTATGAGTGCATTATTTGTGGCTAAACCTGTTTTGAACCACAGACAAATGGCACACATATTCAGTGATTCATCATCTTTCATTCAAGTGATGCATGATTAAATAACTTATTAGCTATATCTGACTGACTTATCAGAACAAAATTGACAATTAGCGCACGACAGCCATCTACATGCGCACAATATCACAAGACCACACAAACTGATGACCTATACGGCACGCTAACCGTATCCGTTCCATTGCGAAATCTCCCTAGTATGTGAATATCCAATTTCTTGTCAGGTCAAAGTATGACTTTGGGCGTTATCCCTAGTCTCACTGAAAATGTTACGCCCCAATGATAGCACTGCCCCAAGTATGGTTGGGGTTGACCCAACTAAAGTCAAGAGTGTCCCAACTTAGGCGGCCATTGCTATAGTTGGGGCATAACAAACACAATGGGTCTATGGCTTCTGACTATGAACAAAGACATTGACATTTTTAGACTGCCAATATCAGGTTTGATAGCTCAGTTTGAAAACCAAATTTCTTTGTTCAAACTAGAAATGATTCCTTTCAAGTTGTGCATAATTTAAGTACTGGTCTAAATATATGAGACCATGGACTTCATGAATGAACAGTAAACGGTGCCTTTGACCACTTACGAGGGCCACAGTGGGCGGAACACACTGCGTGCACGTACTGATTTGCGCGCGTTTACTGAAAATACACACAACTCAAACTCATAGCATCATCACGTGAGCGTTAGGTGTTGTTGGCAATGTGTTCAAATGTCCCTCCCAGTGGTCTCCCCCAACTTTCCCTTTGTAACCGTTGAGAGGATACTTGTGCACAGAGTCCAAAGTTTTTAGATTTAACCACTTCACGTCGGATGATGTGTAAAGGTCTCTCTCAAATGACGTCATTTCCTACAGACCATCCACGTGCATCCGCATTCTCAGCATCAACTTGCATAACGCGCATCGGCTGCTTTGTATTTCGAACACATTTCGAGCAACAAGCGCGCGTGTTTGGAACATTTTCAACACTGCACAATGCATGCTTGATTGCGTAAAATACGCAGTTGCAGTTCCCCTACAGGGATGGCCGTCTTTGAGAGAGACCTATTGACATGTATCTGCGGTATTTGGAATGGATGAAGAATAAACACGCAACGAGCAAGGCCGGAAATATCTGTCTGCGACCTGCTCGCAGTGAGCAAGGCCGGAAATTTCAGGGTGTGCTACCCGCAGATGACGGCCTGAACCCGTCTGGCATCGAGGTTCGTGAAAAACAATCCCGTGCCTGGTCCGGTCAAGTCAAAATAATCCCAGCGCGAACTGGTTAATAAATACACCATTGTTACCTTGCCACACTTTTTGTAGGGTATATTATTGTCATCGCAGTACTTGTAGGTTAGCGCCGAACCTTCCACACACAGTTTAGCTTTGAGAGAACCCGGTAAATAGTAAATGCCAGCATGGATGACTCCGCTGTTGTTGCCACTCTGATGCATAGCTGAAAGAGAACAAAGGGAAACATGTCAGAAACTGAAACGGCTCTCGTCTGATTTAGGGTTTGGATAAGTGCGCACTCTGTAGACCCAACCTGAGGCGTCATGCCAACAGGCAACCACCGAGCAACTCAAACATTTAAAGCTATAGTCCATCATTAGCAGCTATCCGAAAAGTAACTGGCATAATTATTGTTGAAAAACATACTTGGTTGAAAGATAGTAAGGGGACTAAACTCCCTGTGAAATTAATCTTTCTGGCAAGCTGTCATTTTGAAGTATCAACGAAAGAAGGCCTTTCAACGGTGCGTCTTAAGACGCACCGTTGGAAATTTCCGTTAGTAGTTCGTTTTTTTATTCGGCGAAGCACGCTCAGGCGTTGACACGACGCACACGCGTGCGCGGTTGCTATAATTTGTCGGATCAGTGCGCGACATCGCCTAGCTGCAATCGGCTCAGTCTCGGACGCTGAATTCAGGGCAAAATTCAAAACATGATTCGGCAACTTTTGATTTGAAATTGAGATCCTAGAATGTTGTTTTTCTTGGAATATACAGCAGGAGCTGAGCTGAAACTTCATCAAGTTAGTTGTTCAGTACCCTTCTTTAGATTTTGAGCACTTTTGTTGCTTCAAACGAACAAAATGCACAAATTACAAATGATGGACTATATCTTTAAGCATCTTTTGCATGTTATTTAATCTATGTAGCCATGATCCTTTATGCGCGAACAGATTCGCTACTTAATTAGGCAAGACCCCGTCTCTTGACCTCCTAGATTTTGACTGATCAGCGGGCGCTTTCTATATCCGGTCTTCGGTCATTCACCCGTTGCGCGTCATAGACAATGGGTAAAAAAAAAAATGTGTCACGCGCTCTGTATCATGTTACGCGATATCGCACCCAGCTGTTGTTGTATCACAAAACACTACATTCGAATTGACCAAGCAAACCATTTAGTCCTGATTTAGGAATGAAATGACGTCACGATTTAGTAAAGTCAACTCCTAGTGGCTGGCGCGTGGCTTGCATATACCTGCATGTCTAGACATATCAGACGTTATAAAGCACTTGGCTCCGTGGATGATGGGTGATACTCAGAGACTACATGTTATTTGGCCGACATTAAACAGCATATGGCGACACTTTTAAACCATATTTCAAGAGATACACAGTGTGCAGTAGTCACCATCGTGTGATCACAACATTTGCAAACAAATGTCACATGGTGAATAAGACAGACAGAATTTCAAATCTCAGGTCCACTTTTTCCTCACAATTGACATTTGAGTTTCACTCAAATGTGTGTTTCCATGCGTAATCAACTGTTTATTAAACATGAAAAGGTCCACTTCATGGTAAAAATGACCCTCCCCATCCACCAGGCTAGTCTGAGTATCACCCGTTATCCACAGAGCCATCTCCTGTCTAACGTCTGATATGCCAAAGCATGCAGATTTATGCAAGCCGCGCATCAGCCAATCGGAGTCGACTTTACTAAATCGTGACGTCATTTCATCCCAAAATCAGGACTAACGCTGTGATTGGTCAATTCGAATGCAGCGTTTTGTAATACAACAACAGCCAGGAGCGCATTCGCGTAACATGATACCGAGCCCCGCGCGCCGTGACATTTTTTTTAAATCCATGTCTATGATGCGCATAATAGGGATTCGCTGTGGTCTATTACATAGACTACCACCAGGCTGGCTACGGCCCGGCAACTTTTCAGGAAATTAAGCATGCATGGCTTTGTGCCTCACAATACAGAAAAAGTCCAGTTTATAGCTTAAGTTGAGAGGGGCTAGGGTGGATATAGAGGGATGAAGTGTAAGCTACTGTACAGGCTGCCTTGATCCTCGAGTGAGCTCGGGAGGGGTGGAAAGGGGGCTCATGCCAATGCTTGATGGCAGTCCACTTACACAGTCGCTTTTCCTTTTCGACCACAGCACATTTCAGGTGAGGGTGTCTTTCAATCAGCTCCTTAGCTGCTGCAAGTCCCACAATGCCTCCACCAACGATGCACACGTCATAGTCTTCATTTCTAGGGGAGCAAGATGTGGTAAATCTAATTGTCTGACTTTTGTAAAAAAAAACAAAAAAACAAAGAGGGCCTTAAATTTCAACCCTGGCAGGATATTACTACCTTTGAGAAATGGATCTGCTGCATTTGCAGCAGATAAATTAATTCTTCATGTTTTACCTTCAGACAATTTTGAAATAGTTTCCAATGTCCAGATCTATAGTAGTATTTATTTATTTATTTATTTATATGGAACGAATTCCATACCTGGACATCACTTGACACCCTGTGCACAAACCCCATTTTCTCAGTAAATGCTTCAATATTTTCCCTGCAAAATTTAACTTTTTAGGACATTGTAATCACTTTCTGATGGCTGATATGTCACTGCAGGGAAAAATCAGTGATGTCCATGTATGGAATTCTTTCCTTATAAGCATACAGTAACATGAAAAACCTCATGAGGTTTGTGTCTGATGACGTTACTCTCGGAACAGAAACTTGAAAAGGGGTAGTTCCACTTACTGGGGCGCTAGAACTCCTTTTTTGACATTTGGGATGTCGGTCTGTCATGTCTGTCCACAGACCAACATCCCAAATGTCAAAAAAAGGAGTTCTAGCGCCCCAGTTAGTGGGACTAGAAAAGGGGTGTATTTTGTGGACAGGGGCACAACTGCAAGGGCGGAAATCGCTCCTTGAACGTGGGGGGGACAGGTTTTTTTTTCTCCCCGAAATTATATTACTCACAAAAAGTCACAGGCTGAACGGACAACTTTCCACTCGTAATATTGCCATGGGGTATGGCAGCCATAGCGATAGACTTGAAATCAAGTCTGTAATGAGTGGTTTTAATCGCGTCCGCCCCAAGGGTGGATCCAGAATACAATTTTTTGGGGGGCCAAAACATTTTTTGGCCCCCCAAGAAAGTGGGTCAAAAAAATTACGGCGTGGGGTTCGGGGCCCGCTTAAGGGCCCCGAAATTTTTTTGGATTCTAGATGCTCTGTGGTGCGATCTGAGGCAATTTCTGACCACTTTAACCAATGTTTTTTGAGGAAAGGATGGGGGTGTACTTATTGCCTGCCTTTATTGCGATGTCACATAAAAATTAAAAAAAATTGGTTTCGTTTTTTTTGGGGGGGGGGGTCATGCTCCCTTGATAATGCAACAATATATTTCTAAACCTCATTGTGTGCATCGGGTATTTTGTCATTGCGGTTCTGTAACCTTAAAAATGGGCACAAACCGCGAACGAGTTCGTTTTCAGGGTGATTAGTTAAACTACAACAAACCACATGGGCCAAAAGGAGCTTACGTTTACAGTCGGCGCGCACTTCATTTTTTGAAGGGGATTTACAACTATTCGTAACAGTTTCAACTTCCATAATTACTTAAATATTACTCCTTTTATTCAAAGACAGTTGCAAAAGTAATAATATTATCTACAATGTTATACGCTTTTTTACTGTAATTTTACAAACAGGACTGCCAAATAAAATGGAAACTTGAAAATGATCGTGTAATAATTACCCCCATATTTATAATGGTGTTTCTTCGTAAGCCAGATGGGCTACTATTGGCCCTCGCTATGGAAACATCATGCATATGCATTGCAGTGGCTGCATATATGAATATTCGCTTGAAAACGTCTTAGTCAAGTCGTTAGACACAGACTGACCATGCCGCGCGTTAGTACATGACTTTTGCATGAATGGTTGTAGTGCTGACGTTGCATGAACGGCGGTGGTATGTGGATTTGGGCGCTGATCGATGACGGACATAAACCACTATAGTCTAACGACTTGTCATCAAGTCTACCATAGCGATTGCGGGCCGGAGTGGGGCCGAATTTGAATCCGGTTCGTTAGTAAAAACGTCATACACGCGCGCGCACCACTGATTACTAGTGCCCATTGGCTACAAACACTCGAGCTGCGTTAACTTCCGGTTCCAATCGTGCAGAAAGTGCTGGAGGTGGATAGGAGTAGCAAATTATATGACGTGCGCGTACGCAGGAAACATTGTGTATAACGTATATACCGCATGAACCAACACGCACGTACAGTACATGTACGTGGGTAGGCGTACAAGAGCCGTGGTCGAACCGACAAGAAAACCAAATTGGTTCTCAGCCACAAAGCGACGTATCAAAGAGGCTTTTCCCTAAGACTCTGCCATGGTTGGTCACCCACCTATACCTACACATGAACACATGGAGGGGACATTCGACATTGTGTCCCCCCTTACCAAATTCATGGGGGGGACGTGTCCCCCCTGTCCCCCCCGGGATTTCCGCCCATGCACAACTGCCACATCACAAGGGTCAAATTTTCAAACAAATTGCCAAAACACAAAAATGCTTCCTATGTTGTTACGTGTTTCATTCAATAATTGCTTTAAAAAAAATTGTAGCATTTTATCCAATATCTCTCTCTTTAAACCTAGATCATCACTGCACGTACATTATCACTATACATCATATGTACTCTACAGGCCGACTGATAATCAGTAAATTACCGTTTGGTGGATGCTGTGCATAATGATCGCAAACTTAGGGTACCATTCCTGGCAATCAGACTCAGCCGTGCACACTGCAGTGACATTGAGCTAAGTTTCTGGATCTGTGTTGCTGTCATCGTACTTCGTCAAAGAAAGCAACAAAATTAGGAAGGTGGTGGAAGTGATGGGGCGTTCTTCGAGCACAAATTGTGTGTTTGCAGCTACGCTAAGCTAGCCACAGAACTACACTGACTTTAGCAAGCCGGCCGACGGGGCGATTTGTGTGCTGTCTGTCAATCACAAACGTGCAGTACACTATAGTATTGCACCGGCAGCGATATTTTTTATTACACAACTATCTGGGGTACTTTGTGCGCTTTCCTATGGGGCTTGGTTTTTATAACCAGGCTTGAGGGGAGGCTACTATTTTTCAACTTGGTACGGATTTCGGACTTTATTTCCCTTTTTAAAAAAATCCTCCAGAGCCTCAGATCAGGAAAAGAAAAAGGAAATTGCTGCTATACAAGTAGTATCCGACTGAAAAATAACGTTTTTAAGATTCAACTTAAAATTGTTGAAAAAAGAGCAAAATCTATGTTAGCCGAGGGAGGAATCGAACTCGAGACCTCCGATTACTAGCCAGTATGCCTAACCACTAGGCAACGGCGGTGCTCGAAAATCTCCGCAATTCATAATTTATATACTTTCACACATGTGGAGAGAGTATACGCGCGCGCGCGTAGGTAAAAGGTTACAGGATTGTAGAGCGCCGCTACGCGGCGCTCTACAATCCTATAACCGTGATTCAAGTCGCCTGAAAAATGGATAGCCCCAGATAGTTGTGTAAATAAAATATTCGCGCACCGGCACGCACTTTCAGAAGAATGCACTTGTTTCAGCACAGTTACCAGTCTTTTCAGCCTCGTCTATATTTTCAGAGGGGTGTTTTTGCATACAAACACAATCACATTCATATCTTGAATAATCACAAGTATTAAAAGTAGATATTTTAATCAATTTGATTAAAATAATAATCATGATAATTGATGAAATTGTATTTGGTTTTAATTTCACTTTTTATCTTAAATGTCGATCTAAATATTTACAAAGTTCACCTCTTTTGCGTTGATCAATCCAGAGAAGTTGTACGCATGCTCAAATCAATAACGAAAAAAGTCATCCCGTCTAGCTTCTGGCCTTGTTATCATTCCTCGTCTTGAAATGCTAATGCACTACCATTGCGACTCAAGCAATTAGTTCACCCGACTAAACACCGCTAAAAATCGATACGCTGCAGTTGTCGTTGACAGTGAGGCAGCTAGTCGGTTGTGAGCAACGCTATGCAACGGAAGGTTGTCGTGGTAGCCCTGCGCGTGCATTGTTTGTACGTATAGGCATAGAAAGGTCTACAATCGTCTGAATGCAAAATCTTTTGGAATCTCTAAATACCATATTGAGCTGCTCCAATAAAAAGTTGGCTTTAACCATGATGGAACAGGAACTTTCTTGCCCGGTTTGCCGGGGTCTTTACAATGCTCCGATCATGTTGCCATGTGCTCACAATATCTGCCTGAATTGTGCTCACACGTTGCAAGGAAATGGCCCAGCGCAAGGCAGTCACCACCACGTACACGCTCACCCGGAGTACCTGGAGTACGGCGAAGTGGACCGGCTGAGTGAAGCAGACAGCGGGGTGGGTTTCTCGGGCTACGCGGCAAGTGCCGCTAGCTCGTCCTCAAATAGCTCAAGTGCCAGCGGCACCGGTGGCTACCCTTCCCTACATGTAGATTCCCTCCGAATAATCTGTCCCCAGTGCCACCGATCCATTTACCTGGATGAAACTGGAGTAACGAGCCTGCCCAGGAACAGAGTTTTGGAAGCAATTGTTGCTCGGTACGCGGGCCAAGCCAAAAACGCCGTGGTCAAGTGTGAACTTTGCGAAGGCAATGCTTTGGATGCGAGTGTTTATTGCGAGCAGTGTGAGGTGTTCTACTGTTCAGCATGCCGAGAAAATTGCCATCCTGCCCGCGGACCGCTGGCTAAGCATAGCCTCATCCCACCTGTCAAGGGGAAGATCAAGGCAAGGGCTAAGGCTCAGGGCCAGCAGGCCGGTAAGCCTTCAACCTGCTCGGAGCATAGCGAGGAGAATCTCAGTATGTACTGTATTCTGTGCAAGCTGCCTGTTTGTTACCTGTGTCTGAATGAAGGAAAGCACGTCAATCATGAAGTCAAGGCACTTGGAGCAATGGCAAAAACACAAAAGGTTGGTATAAAAAAAATTGAAACCATTTCAATTTTCACACATTTGCCGGAATTTTTTTTTTTTTTACCCTTGCAAGTACTCAAGCCTAATTTAAAACCACAAAAATCTCTACAAATTCATCACCCACTCAACCAATCAAAATGCAGTACAACATCCTTACTATAATTCCAGGAATCTCTGTCTGTCCGTCTGTCTGTCCGCCGATTATCTCCAGAACCGGGCACCGTATGAAGTTGAAAATCGGCGGGCGTATTGCTTGGGACCACAGAATGTGCAGTGCCAAGTTTGAAGTGGTTTGGATGAGCGGTTCTCGAAAAAGCTGCAAAAAAGCAGTATTTTCGGAGGCAAACGTGGCAGTTTAGATCATAACACCACGCACTGCCGTTCTTTTCAATTGTTTACCTCATGTTTAAGCTAAAGCGTGCGTGCTCAATATGACGCAAACAATGCAAAAAGGACGGGCATGCGCACGTGCATTGTAGGGCGATACATTGTCCAGTATGGGTGAATAGCACTGCATACCATGTTTTTGTATGTACACGGGCACATTATTTTTGCAGTCGACTGAGCGACCATTGTAGGTGGTCGAACATCTGCCTTCCCCCCCCCCCCCCACCCCGCAACAGTAACCGAAATGTTCTCAAATAAGGCCATTTTTCACTTGGGAGAGCCCTTCTGTCCCCCACCCCCAGAACCCTCCTCCCCCCCACCACCAGTAACCTCTCTGGATCTGCTCTTGACCTTTACAATTTGGTTGTAACTAGTTGAAGCGGTAGTCGAAGTAACTAGGTCTACACAAACTGCCTTTTTTAACATTTGGTCGTGATCTGGCAACAGTAGACCACACCAATACTATCGCCAGACCTAGCCCAACAAGCAGGGCTGTAATTGGCTCTCTTTTGTCTTTTGTCTCATCTCTGTTGCCATTAGAGCCAATTACAGCCCTGTTTGTAGGGCTGTCTCCAGACCATGACCAAATGCTTAAAACGGCGATTTTTAGAGTCCTAGTTGCCCGGACTAGTGAAGTGGCAGTGTTCAGAGCATTTCAAGCACACTGGTTCTGGATTATCTGCCAAAGAATTTACACACTGTACACTCTAAATAAATAATACATCCTAGTTTTCCTGAATTACCCTAAGCCCTTAGATGCCAGGCTCTATCATTTCATTTTCAGAGCAACTTTAACTTTTTTGCATTTCACTGGAATGCGTGGTTCTTTGCCATGGATCCTTTGTAGAGCTGCGTGAGGTAGCACTGTCGACGTTCCCAAGGCTGGATTTGATTCATCTTGTTGATGAGCAACCTCTACAGCTGCAGAGACTCTAGATACTGGACTTGTCAGGGAGAAGCTTTATTAGGGGAATAAATCCAAATCCAGTCTTGGGCCCAGACGATGATTCAGAGGCACTGGATGCTTTTTACACCTCATTAACAGGACGAGTTTCACAAGCCTGCATGAACAGAATCCCACAGAGACCCTCCATATTCCAGACAGTATGTGATCTTCCTGGGATTTATGCCAGTCCCTTATCTGTGGTACAGTACTGCCTCCGGCTCTGATGATGCGCTTCATCATCGCCTGAGGTTCTCTGATGTCATTAACCCTTGCTCATGGAGTCGCATTACCTTCTGCCACATTGCTGGCACATGATGTATGGGTCTCCAAGAATTTTTACTTTCATTGTTGAAGCTGGAAGCGGAAGAAAGACCTATTTTTTTTCCGTCTTCGTTGTTGGTGACTGCCATTTCTTCACTGTGGTGATCCATTCTCATTAATAGCCACAGGTGATGTTTCCACATTAAATGTCAATGAATGTGTAGCTGATTCAATCTTACTAATAGCACAAACATCTGGTTAAGGAAGATAGAAGGCAAAACACTTGCGAGCTCGTACATTTGTACAAGTAATTATCAGACAAATGTGCTTGCTTCTGTTCCAACTAGTCAAAAACTTCCAGGGTTTTTTTCACAGAGAAGGGAGGACAGGAAGTACATGTAGTATTCAGGTGTGACATGCACCTTGCTCAATTCTCTGTCTGTCTTCAGGGCCCAATTTCCTGGCTCTGCTTACCGTTAGCAAAAAAATCACTGCTTACTGTAGCAGAAAATTCCTATCTTTATGGTAAGGGTATATCTCAGGTTTTAATAGGGAGGAATGTTGGCTTCTGTGCATATGCATGCGTTCATCCCCTAAGGATTCTGTGCTTACAGGAATAGCACAATTTTATTTTGCCAGCTTTGTTAGCACAAAATGGTGGTCGTAAGCTCGGAATTCTGTGGTTAGCCTATCCATGAAATTGGGCCAGGTTGCTTGACTGCGTACATCCACATTAAAAATAAGGGAATAAATATGCCCTTGGCCGGCTTTAAACAAGTACGTTTAAAACCTTGTACGCGGATAATAGCCTGAGCAGGAGCTGAACCATTATCGGCGACCAGGCCCCTAGCTGGTTTTATTCCAATTTATAAATACCTTTCCGTCAAAAAGTCAAAACAAGTTAAAAACGTTTAAATTTCCAACGATTTTGTTCAACAATTTTACTTCATGTTTTGTGAAACACCCCTCTAGCTACATGTTCATGTATGTACCTCGCAAGATTAGATCATACGAAGATTGGTGTGAGCACGGCGCATACTGCATGATGTGGTGCAGAACACAGCGGTGCCGAAAAAAAAAATGTTTAAAACCAGTCAGTGTTTTATCAACCCTTTAAACCACCCACGTGATAGGCTCTCCACCAATAGGAATGGGTAAACTGTCTTATAAGGTATTTATGAAAGTTGAATTAATGGAGTTGGAGTTGAGTTTTATATTTTTTCTATTAATTTGATTGTCAGATATCCTGAGGCAAGACATTCCATTCAGCAAAATTCCTTGGAGAGACGAGCAGTCTTTCCTTACTGCTTGCTTGGCGAATGAAATTGAGGAAGAATTTTGAGCTTTCCTTTGTGCCGCCTCTTCAAATATCCCTCAGCATTTACGTGATGACTATTCTGTGGTATGCAGCCCCTCATCCTCATTTTTCGTTGATGATGACCAGCACATGCAGTCAAAAGGTCTAGAAGGCCTTGAAGATTGCTGAGTCTCTTTAGCTAATTAGAAATTGTAACAGGATGCCACAAACTGAATACTGAATTTCTTTACTTATGATGTAAATGATGAAATTGGAGTGACTGCTGCTGAAATATGGGATTCAAATTGGCCAGGTGACTTGGCCAGGCTACATCTGTACTAGTAAGCAAGAGATTGAGGGTCTATCCTTGGCAAGAAACCTGCACGTCAATTTGTTTTACAAGCTGTCTCATAACACTCAACATATATGGAGAATATGATAATGTTGAAGAGTAAAATCCTATCAATAACAAAATATACACACAGAACTTAAGAGTAAACCTCACAAAATCAATTCATAATCTCGTAATTTTGTCTGTCTAAACTCCGGATATTTTAAGTGACCATCGGTGATGGCTAGAAAAGACTTCTGATATCACAGAAAGAGGTCTTTCTGAGATACATCACAAAAATGATTGTTTTTCTTGGTTTTTCCAGCATCTACGAAGTACAAACACAAAATTCAAACAAGTCAGTGTAAAGTCTATATTTGTGTAAAATACTAACCCCCAAATCCATCCATTTCTGAAAATTACGGCAAAAGCAAATGTTGTATATTACCGGTACCTTAACACGGTATCGCCAAAAACTTCCACTTAATGACCTCAACATGCTTAAAGGGAATGTGTACATCATTGGCTTATGCTTTAATTTTCAGAAATGAACTATTTGAGGGGTTAGTATAATAGATCAAATTATTGTTACACTGACACGTTTGAAGTTTTGTTTTCGAAAATGCTGGAAAAACCAAGAAAACAAAACTGTTCAAGTAGTCTGGTTCCCTGACTCCACTAAAGATGAAATGGATCAATTTACAGATGCCGGAAAATTGTACGCTAAGGGAACCAGTCTAGCTGACCTGCACCCATTCATGAACATAAAACCAATTAGCAAACAAAATTGGACTGAAAAAATGGTAAATTTGGTGCAGTAGTGAAAAATAGTTAGGTTTTTCCTACGGTAGTCGGCCGACCACCGTTGGAAATGTAAACAAAAATACAATTTTCTTGAAAATGACTTCATACCAGGTGCCATAATTTTACAGGATGCTTTAGACTGTCATTTACCAACATCCTGTAAGGTATTTCGTAAAAACTTGGTCATTTTATTTTTCGATGTTTGCAAATGTTGTATTTTCCCTTTAACTTCAAGTCATGTACCATAGTTGAAATTTCAGAACCAAAGAAGATATTATAGTATACATACACGCATGACACTCTTACAGGTATCGAGCATTGCTTTAACACTGCTTCACCTGATGACTGTATTTCAACAACAAAACAAACATGTACCCAATTGGTCACTCTTTTGTTGCCTTGTTTGCTCCATTCATCACCGGTCTTTTGTCCCCCACAATCTTCATGGGCCCCTGCCTCACAATAGTCGCGTGCCAGCTATATTTAGCGCTTGGTAAGTTTTTGTCAAAAGAAGTGGCAGGTGTGCACTCCTGATGTGTGCAGTCCGTTGATCAAAATGATTAAATTCTGGGCAAGACACGTAATTACCTCTGTACAAAACGGATTATGTACGTTTGGAGTTCATGTGAAATGAAATCTTGTATTGGTACCATTTGATGCGTCAAATTTAAATTTTTGTTTTTTCAAGCTTGTGGTATTGATCAGATTTAAATGGTGTTAAATTTGGAGTGGAACAAATTTGGAGAGCTAAATTTGAGATTTTTGGTGCATCAAATGTGGTTTATATTGTATGCACCAGTAAAATACTTAATTTGAACTAAAATGTTTAATTTACACGTAAACTGACAAAATGTCTTTCATTACTGTTCCCCCAAGTGCAAATTATACATACCATACATAGAAATGAAACTGTATGTATGGAAATGGAAATAACATGATAGGCTATTTTTAAAATCTCGGCCAAAAAAGTACTATAATAAAAATTTGTTAACCTCTCTGGTTTATCAGTTCCTCCTACCGGTAGGACTGTAGTCAGCAGTCGGGCCCCCTGGTTGTAACCAAACTTTGCAAAATTTGGAATCAATCAAATTCATCCCTTCTTCATTGTGTAAAATGTAACAACGTGAGAATTGCTTTCATTGTTCAATATTCATGCAGCCTATGGGTGGACAATTTATAAGGCCTTTACACACTATTGTCTCACCTACCCGTGTTGAAATTCAACACAAGTCCACTGGTTGAACCGGTTTCCATTGAACACGAGTACATTGTAGGCAAGGCAAACCGTTTCCAATTAAGGCCGGTGTAGCGTGAATTAACATGTAGGTTTCTATGAAATACGGAGTCATTGGTAGTTTTGCGCACGCCTAAGCGAAGATTATCAGGAGGTGACCGGTCACGTGAGAGGGTTTAACCAATAAAAGGGAAAAAGGAGTCCGATTTTCATGGAGTCTAATTTTCATATGACACCGGTTCATAATCAGCGCAAAAGCAAATGCGAATTTGTGAAATCGTGGCAAGTTTTTGCACTGCGATTTGGGAAAAGTTTAGCACATTTCAACTCCGGGGAATTTTGCAGTGAATGTCTCATGACGTCAGATTTGGTTTCACATTCGCATTTGCGTGAAGTGTGAACCGGCATTTACGCTGGTGTTTCTATGGGTTGGCTGTAAATTTAAGATTTTCTACCCAGGTAGAAGTCAGACCCTGGTTGGATTTTACCCATGTAGACTGCCATAAACGTACCCATGTGGGAGCAGTGTTGGAATCTTGCTAGTGTGAAAGGGTTGCCAAAATCTCTGAGTTATACCTTGCGTCCAACACACAGATTGGGATTGTGTGAAAGGTCCTGTACATACGTTGATGTGTGTGCACACATGTGCACCAAGAGAGAGATCTAGAGAAAAAAATCTGGAATCTACCGTAAGAATTGCAATTACAGTCTGGGATGCATTCGGTGGATAGCGCGCCAGCTCTACTCCCCCCTGGGCAATCTGCAAAATATGGAAAATTAATGCTGGGAGTGAGTCACTCCCTGGCCGTTTGTGTCATTTAGGATGTGGCCGTCATGGACTTTCAAGTCGCCGTGGTAATCAGCCACAGGGAGTCTTGTCCAATTAGTTGGGATAGGACACCTGTATTGCTGTGAGCTTGTTAGCGCTTGATGAAAGCCCCCCCCCCAAGTGAGATGTGGGTAACCTTTTATTAATGGGAATACTTTTTAAAGGTCAACGTTGATATCTTTTCCTGTGAATCCAGATACTTTTAAATTCAGAGACTTTGAAAAAAAAGATTAATAAAAATGGTCACATTATTACACACTTAAAACCCAGTGTCCATTGAAGTAGCTGGGCTTGCTTGACATTGTTTTTTTTATATCATACGGTATTTCTTCCTATTTCAAATAGAAATTTTCATCGGATGTTTCTTCAAGGACCTCTTTTTCAAAGTTAAATTCTTTGACATTCAGTATTCACATCTGTATGATTGTGTCCACAACTGTCTTGGACAGACCAGTAAATAAATTGCCGTAGACCCCAGTGATAAATGCCCTCATTTAAAAAAAAAATCAGGAAAAATACCCACAACTCTCCAAGGTGTTCGAGTTACATATATACATGTATGTATCAAACTAAAGCTTATTTTATCATCTTTCACTTTCTGTTCAATTTGTTGGGGGTTAACCAATGATGATCACCCAGTCCTTAAGGTCCATCACCATTTTGGAAAATGATCTCTCCACATCATTGGAAAATAGGGCACTTTTAGGGCCTACTTTCATCCCAATTTCGCAGAAATCCAAGCTCAAAAGTCCTGTGCAAAGAGCCTCCACCCTTCAGTTTTATAAACCCTCGACTGCATGGGTCACAAAAACAGACAATTTGAGGGCGTGCAAATCGTGATTTGGCGCACGCAGGAAATTTGGGGCCAATATCCTGCAACCTGATGTGATGTTGAGCCACTTTTGGTGTCATATTCTTTGCATTGCAATGGCTGTGTGACCGGTCGCTGTGGCAAAACGTGTAGCTTCTTGACTTGCGATGAGGAATTCTTGAGTGAGAAAGCGAACAAGGCAGTCAATATTTCATTTTTGAACCTGATTCATCCTCGTGGAGTCTACATATCTGTATCTGGAGTGCGTGGAGCACCGTATAGTGCGACTGATATAAACTAACTTGGGATTCAGTGTGTAAGCAATCGCAAGTGCAAAGTCAACAGTCGCAGCAATTTTTGTAGGGCTGCTTGTGAAAAAGTACCGCTCGTGTTAAGGCAAGGGGGGGTTGATGAAATGCATTTTGATTGTCATCGTTTGCGATGCTGTGATACTATTTTGATGGAAGGTTTGTGTGTAGATCACTTATTATCACATTGGAATGTTTATGTTGATGCCTAGAAGGAATTCCTCAGTGATCGTATCGATGTTCCTGAATGTACAAATGTACATAATGTTTATTTTTCAGTGTATTGGTAATGCGAGTACATTTCAGTGTATTGGTAATGCGAGTACATTTATGTATGATGTACAGTGTAATGTACTAATAATTGCAGAATGAACATGTAAAGGGCTTACCAAACTACGTTAAGACCATAAAATTGTGTGTAAAAGCAGTTACCGTACTTGACGGTGTGCCATGTAGTCGCTCTGCGAATGATTTCTATACAAAAAAAAATAATGTTACATTTCTGTCTGATTTTAACTGTTAGGTTTTTGGTTTTTATTTTTTTGATGTCTCCATCTGTTTATTTTTTTATATATAATGTAGACTTTCGATTGCCATTTGTTTTTGATAGAGAAAGCTGCTAAGGATTTTTTTATTGAACTAAAAATAAACAACATACACGTACATGTACACACACCTACACACACGTGTTTGTTTTATGTGGACATTCCTTTGTTTTCGTGTAATTAAGAAAACTGGCTACAAAAAAATAACTTTACTTTAACTGTGAAAACTCTTTCAACCCCAAATTTGGTTTTTGATTTCCTTGAATGTTTCTAGCTTCATTCTGCGAAAGATAACCCTAACCCGAAAATGGCTCTAAACCTGTTTTCCAGAGAAGGAGAAACGTTACATGGACACGGCTTAGTCCACATAACATCAACACAACCTGCATTATGTGGACATCTTTTGTTCACATGCCCACATAGTGACTGTAATACATACTCGTACAGATAAATGAAAGTGCCAAGGCGCACTAAATTATATTTGCAAACTGTTGTTTTCAGAGCATCATTTTCAACATTGTTCATGTACGTTGTCCAAGCATACATGTGGGCACAGTATGAAACAGTTTGAAGAACCACAGATGCCGGTTATAAATTTATTTTGTTTACAGCCCGACACTGCTGGCTGTCCAGTAGCGGTTTGGTTGGTTGACGCTCCAGCCCGGGCTAGAATTATTTGATTAGACATTTATGAGTGCCGTTAAAAAGGTCAGACTCTGAATGTCCTCAGATTTATCATTGGTGAGGATTGAATAACAGACTGAACACTGACAGCTGTTAAGCCTTCCAAATAAAGGTTAATTTATCAGCCAGGTCTGCAAATGATGGAATAAAGAGGCAATGGCCTTTGAGACGATTTCAAGAGCACTTGAAAATTTGTAATGAATGTTTACATTATTTGTACAGGTGTATGTATGTTGTTCTGAGTTAAATTTTAAGCAATAGTAAGTTGGTACATTGAAGGAAAAGTTGTACATGTATGTTACTAGTATTAGGGCAGTTACATACTATGTACATTTTAAGATTATTTGTGATTTTGGGATTTTGTCAGGATTCTTTCAGTTTCAGAATCCTCCAAGATTAAATCTATTCATATTTAATCCAGAGGAACTACATGTAAGAACATGAACACAGTTTTTTACCAAAAACTAAATTAGTTTAAACCCGGTTTAAAGTGGGCCGGACTGAACAGTCTACATTTCATTTTTTCTTTTTGGTTAACTAGGTGTAACCATTCTTTTTCACATTTAGGTGATTTTGATTTAAGTTGAGAGAAAAAGAACATCTCAAACCAATTAAGCCATGTTTATAACTTTTTACATAATTTACATGTTCATATGTATTTTGTCCTTAAGTAACATTTTAAACTCGACCCCTTACCAAATTTACATTGTTTTTCAAGTGAAATTCTTGAATCCTCAAAAAAAAAAAGTGTTTTGTGCAGCACAAAGACCTAATTTGATGCACCAGCAAAGTTAATGAATTTTGGCAGTGGTTTGGCTTTACTGGCGGGAGACCCACAGATGAACTGTCCAGAGAAAAAAAAGCTACTTGAGAAAAAGGTCATTTGAGGTGTTAATGCTATCAATCCTGGTTTGCTGGTACATGTATCCAGTAGCAGTGTACCCATCTGGTGTTGATGGGAGCTAACACCTACCAGACCAGCCTTGACCTGACTCATGACAAGTTGTCTAGATTCATTAAGCAATTAGCACTGTTGGGGGTGTGGGGGTGGATTTGGGAGGGGGTATGTACATGTATGCCTGGGATAGGGTCACTATTGACAAAAGTTAGTCAGGAATTAACTTGAACATTTCCTCTGATCAACTGATTTTCTTTTTTAAACACTGTATCCTAAAGCCTTGTAAAGCTTGGAATATCCTCTGGTTTGTTTACTTCCCAGTTGCATGCCATGTTAATTGTTCTGTGCACTGCTGTAAGCACCGTCGATATCAGAATATTGAATAATCGATATCCCATACATGTATGTATGTATGAAGAATATTCGATGTATTGATACCATGTAAAAGTTAAAGACCATAAAGATGTCACTTTGATTTTTTTATTTTAAAAAAAAAAAAAAAAAAAAACTTCAGTCCCAGTTTTCAACAGCTTTCTCTGGAGCATATTGCTCAAACTTTTTAAAAACAAATCTCAGCACTGACAGTTTGTCCAGAATGGGCGGTTTCTTTTGAGGTTTCACATTGGGGAGACCGCGTTTTCCAGCGAACGCAGAGCACAAAGCGACGCCGCTTGGCATTTTGCAATTTTTATATTTTGAGTCACAAGCACAAGCTGCCACCGAGTTTTATTTTATTATGTACTATATACACATGTAGCAAACGCATAGTACGCATAGTAAAAGCACAAACGGGAGATACATGTATGTATATACTTTTATGATAATCTGACATATTTTCGATATTCCTCAATACCGGTATATATCAAAAATTTCGATATTTCGATATGTCTTTGCTATCGGCAATGTATCAAAATCAACATAAAATCAAATTTAATCGAGTAATATAGACAGTGCTTGCTTTGCTGCTGTGGATTCTATCCTACTGTTAAATTAAAATTAAATCAGGTTTTCTAAATTGATTCATTTGTGATTGGCACTTAGGCCTCAAACTCTGGATTATAGGCAGCATGTCAAATGGTGTGTATCCAATCGTGGAACTACTGTAGGCCTACAATTTAGAAGTCCGCAATCCATTGAATCCAGTTGTGGTCCAATGACATTGATGTATATCTTGGAGGTGACCATTGAAAGGACATATGATTGATGACTTATTTTGGATTTTTTGGTGTGTATAATGTGTAACTGTCAAGAAGGTGTGTTTGTTTAGAATTATTACATGTTTAAAAAAATTGTGTTGTTGCAATCCGATTTCCCAGATGGTCTTGCCTTTCAGGCGATGGATCCTGGATCTGGACAACAAATTTGACACATCCATACACCATGGAGAAACAACCATTTAGTGTACAGTACATGCAGGTCCCTGTGGTTTGCAAGCTTCAGATGTGAAGCAGTGCAAGTCAAATCCACTGAGAATCCAACTGAAATCACATGTTTTAGATCGAAGAGTTTCTATCAAGAAGGGATCAGGCTAAATGCAGCACAATCGCTCTTTCTGGACAGTATTAGAATACTTTTACTTAAAGGTAGTAAACAGGGTGAGTCAAAAAAACTGCAACCCAAATGGCAGTCTGACCAATTTTTGAATGAAGTTTTGCCTGTAGCACTTTCAAAGTCTAGGATATGAAAGCCCACTCAATGAGCTTTCTTTAGTACAAGAATCATTCAAATCAATGGACTTTTCAAGATACGGAATTTTGAACACAAACACCGTTTTAAAGTTCTTTCCATCACAAAAAAGGTAAGTGTTCTTTCAGCAAAACGGAAACAATTCACATGCATCCCTATTTTGATATGTCATCTCTTAAGTTAAGGATCATATGAACTGCCTTTTTGATAATGTGCTGCCTATTAGAATTATGTAGGACTTGCATGGACATGTACATGTACTTCAGATATTTAATGTACATGTATGCTGAAGTATACAATGCATTAACTTAGAGATTCTTTTAATTTGTTTTCCTCAGAAACTCGGGACATAACACTTCTTCACAATTTGTCATTTGTTACAGCTAGATATTTGTTCACAGATACAAATGTATCATATTTCATCAAACCAATATCATCTGGAAATAATGCACTAAAAAAAACCCCAAATCAATATGGATGGCATACTGCAGTGAAACAAATTGACCTTTGTTTCCTCCAGGGAAATTAGTGAAGATGCTGTATTCCCTTTTGAGAACTACCAGAATGTGATGCATGCCTCGGACCAGCCCAGTCTCAACATACTTGTCATTTTGTGCATTGCCCTTGAATCAATCTTGGTATGAGTTTCACTTTGGGTTGAGCAGTAGTCATGTCACAATGCAGTTGTTTCAGTGAACACAAATGTATGATACCAGTACGTGCTGCACATGATCGTTAAATCTGAAGTCATGAACTACATGACCCATTGTGGAATGTACATGTAGGTTTGCAGCTGATTTCACGAAAAAGTGCGTAGCTTGCGCCATGCGTAAGACTTACACAACAAATTTGATGCGCAGCTGCGCAATAAACTTACGATCGATTCACGAAATTTGGCGTAGCTGCGCAATGTTTTTAATATTTTAAACATCTTGGACGAGGAAAAAAAACAGCATTTACGACGGCAGTTTGTGTGTGAATTTGTTCTTTTGCGAAACAGTCGTCGGATCACCTCAGCCTGCCATTTTGAAAATTATTTTGTCCGATTTTCTTCGGAATCATACAGCAACTCTAAAAATTATGTTACGAGTAAAATAGAAATTCATTTACTTCAAACATAAAGTTGTGAGTGTCTTGTTAAGCTTAATCTTGTTAAGTTGTGCATTAACGGGCTCTACAACAGTGCCGGTTTGCTGGTAAAATATGTCAACGGTCGCGATGACACAACTTACGCCACCTAAAACGATTGTGCAATTTACGCCATAATTTATTGCGCAAGTCGCGGATTTACGCATTATCCGATTTTCGGGAAATTGTCATAAGTGAAATGTTGCGCAGTGTTAAATGTTGCGGTACTTACGCAACAAATTGTGGCGCAAGCAGATTTGTGCCATTGCGTAATGTTTCGTGAAACCGGCTACTGTAATAGCACTTGTTCATATGTACACTTTTCCTTAACTCCATCCAATTCCGTAAAGCCTGTCGCACACAAGAGCTACGTGCTGAGCAAAAAGTCATTCTAAGCTGTTTATTCAGCACGTAGCTCACAAAATATCCCCGTGTGCGGTGAAATTTTTGCTGAATTTTCTACATCACGAGGCTGTGAGGCAAATGTCTATCCTGTTTGATTTCTTTCGCATCGCGAGTCGAAAAAACTCACCGTGTGCAGTCAACCTGAGCTCAGTAACATTGAGGTTTCTGTTTGAAATGACATCACACTTTTGCTCATGAAAATATGCAGGTTGGCATTAGCATGGAAAGAAAAAGGGCACCAAAAATGCCCTTAAAGGGGCAAGTAAAAAATTGAAAATTAGTTTAAATGGGACACTTTAGAAGGACTGCAACATTAAAAACATTACATTATATGGGCCCTTTAACAACTTCACACTCTATTTTTAACATGATAGAGTGCGAAGGCTAACTGGTACCCTTGGGAGGAGGGCCGCATTTCCTTTTTCCAACCAAAAAACTGTGGTGTTCATGCTGCTTTCATGGGGGAGTTTATTACATTTGGATACAGTCTTGCAATTTCCAGTTTTAAAACATATTACACGTAGTTTCCTGATAAGAATAAAAGTGATACTACAAATGTGTTGAAAGATTTGCTTCCAAACTAAAAATCCAGTGTAAAGTTTGGCAAGTTTATGAATTTTATGCCACTTCTCCAGCTGTGAATTTGAACTTGTGGGTATCCCTTGATTTGACCTGTTAGAGAATTTGATTTGTTGTGTGCTTTTTGCCATAGGCTTTAATTTCCATTACGTGTACATTTTTTGAAGGGAGGTCAAGAAAAATAAAGCCTGATTAAATCGTTTGGAAGCCTATGGCACTAGTTAATCATGGTCATATCCGTGGAAGGTTTCTGAGAAGCCATCATACGTACCACTTGGGATGAAGATGAAGCTGAAGCTGTTTCTAGTTACTACCTCTATTAGTCCAGCAGATTTGATTTAACTGCAGTATGCAAGGGCAGGAGTTTGAAAACACTTTCATTGAGTTTCAGTTTTATTTCTGAAGTCGACGAGGAGCCACATTTTCTTGTTCAGATTATGGAAAACCAGCATGCAGCTTGACCAATTTGAGGGGGTGGGGGAGGGGAGAGACTAGATGCCATCTGACTCTAGGGTGAAACTGTTCAAAGTACGAACATACACATGTCTGCCCATGCCACTCTGAAATGGGTAGTGGATGAGTAAGGTTTGGAAAAATTAATGATAACTTTAATGGTTAAAAATGCAATGAAAATGGAATATATTGTTGGGGGGATTTGGACACCACCATTGGCATCCCCCTTGGCATCCCCCAGGAGCTGTGTGTGAATTTTCGAGGTGAAACTCGAAAATAGCACCAGGAGGCATCTTTTTAATTTAATTTTGACAATTCTAAGTGATAAGAGCTACATGTACGTTGACAATTATGGCCATCAAAAACAACATATGGTGTCGAAGCAGTTGAACCACACATAATTTACGTCAGATTCAGGCTCCTGCATACTCAGACACATTACAGATATTGCATTAAACAAGCATGAATGAGCACATAATCGATAATTTACCCACCATCAGGTCCACTTTGCCTCGGTCACTTTTTTTTTCTCCTAAATGTCAATATTCTAGTAGGTCAAGCGGAACATTTGAAAGTCACATTTGGAAAACATTTTGCTGGGCATGGCTACTTTGCTCATGGACAGGGTTGCTGAATAACACCCCTGGTTGCTGCTCAGACGCCTAATTTGAAAGTTGCCCCCTTAGGGTGTCGGGGAGGCACTGCATGCACGCTGCACTTTAGTACTCTCCTAAGTGCTGCAACACGGAGGGAATTCATGAATTGAATTATTTGCACTTTACGTTAACACTTGTAAACTGTGCATTGACAGCACAGTGCCCCACATTTTCGTACACTTTTAGTCTTGATACTCTCTACCAAAATGTACATGTATGTGGTTTACTTAGTGTTGATTTGTATGGAATTTATTTATTTATTTAATTATTTGTTATTTTTTGATGGGGAAATAGACCATTACATGTAAAATGTTGCGGCCATTTGGATTTTTCCCATTCAAATCAACATAACCCAAAGCGAGGCTGGAAGGAAAAATAGTCTGGTTTCATTTTGCACACAAAAAATTATCATTCAGTACTGTTATTGGATACAGGGAACATGACTGAAATGGTGGCAGCATATGTAATGTTTCAGCCATTTGGATTTTTCCCATTCAAATCAACGGCTTGAAGGAAAAATAGTCTGGTTTCATTTTGCACAAACAAATTATCATTCAGTACTGTTATTGGATACAGGGAACATGACTGAAATGGTGGCAGCATGATGAAAGGTCTATTACTGAACTGCACTGTGTTTTTTCTGCATGACAATTAGCCCTGGTAGGATGTTGTTGCAGTCACTGTCTAAACAAGCTTTGTTTTTTATTGATTGGCTTCCTGCTGTGTTGAAGATGCGTGCCTATAGATCATTGCGAGTCGCTACGCCTAACTCTGCTCACTAGTGTTACGCTACCAGAAGTGATTCATGAGAGACAGTTGCAATTGGAACCTTGATCAATTTGACGGCAGTCATGCCGTTGCCACCACCAACATCCACCTCGCTGGCGCCATCGCCGCATTCCTGCTGCTCTCGTCAATTTCATGACAAATGAGGAGTTCCGTTATGTCGCATTTATGACAACGCTAGACCAGGCTGGGCTCAGGCGGTAAAGATCAAAGGAATGACTGTACTCCAGAAAGTGAGAGAGAGAATGATTCACCCTCGATGTTGACCTTGGCAACAGAAGCACAATGGCTCTCGCTCAAAAATAAGGAGGAAAATTAACCAGAACAATGGAGCGAGGAGACAATAAATGACTTGTCATGCTGCGTTAGTGCGTAGGTGTGTTGACGCATCTACCGTTCACGTACAGATGAATATGTCATTTCTGTGTAATTTATCTTGAAATAGACGAGTTAGACACAGATGTAGTATGATGTACAAAATTATGAAGTGCACATATTAGGAAAGTACATGAAGTCATTTTAACCCTAACGATCCCCAACCAGCCAAAGTCCTACACCAGGGTTTGTTGGAATCTGTTAGGATGAGTACTGCACTAGTAAACTGCTTTACGTGGGATTAGGCATACCACAAATAAACAGAGTCCAACTGTCAGTTTGTTGGGATTTGCAAGGACGTGGAAGGTTCCTTGTAAATCACCCTGGGGAAGGGGGGAGGGGAGTAGGGTTAAAGATGTACTCCTGGTGCTATTTTCGATTTTCACCTTGAAAATAGATGGGGTTTTTTTTTCAATTGCTATTTTCCTAGCAATATAAAAGTTATTCACTTTTGAGTGAGACATCGAATGGAAAAATCTACCAATGTTTACCGGTTAGCTGTTGAATTATTTCTTCACAAAATTTGAATTTCTTTGATGTCAGACCATAGATCAGCTCTCACAGGGCGGGTACATTTTTACCCAAAATGAAAGCCCTTTTTCAGAGCATTGCAGATGCAAAATTGGAATAAAGTAGTTTTTTTCCTTAAAACAAAACATAAAAATTGAAACCTCGTATAAAGGAGGAAAAAAATCCTTTTTTTTAAAGAACATGAGATATGAAACTTTAATGGCAGATTGAAATAAAGCAAGAAATTTAATCTTTTTACTGAACAAAAATTTGTTACTGATAATTATTGCACATTTCTTAATTAATGTATGTCACCAAATTATTTCAAGTGACATGACCTGTATATTTGTGCATGTCTGGTTGTGTTAATGTTGGTATGATATGAATTAACATGGAATTAAGTGCACTACAATGGCAGTTTACCCTACTGTATGCATGCAGGTTTACAAACCTGATGTTTTATTTTCTTCATTCAAGGTTTTCTGTATTCATGCTCATTTAGGGTTCGCATGGAGGATTTTGCCTCGGTAAAAAATCTATGCAATGCCTGTGCATATCTTGTGGATTCGACAAACCTCCACAACGCAGCCCGGAGTGAATCTTACGGTCCGCCGGCCAAGTGCACAAAAGCCCGTGTTGTCTTACACACCGTGTTTGACAAATTTTCTACGATTCACGGAATACGCGAGCCAGTGTTGCAGACGCGCACGCCGTGTTGCCACGGGCTTTCCCCCCGCCGTAAATCTCCCATCCATTCATGTGCAAATCTTGACATGTAATTGAATCACTCGGACAGACAATCTTAAGGCAGATGAACATGCATGCATACGTCTGACTAACGTCAGAGTAATACCAGTCTGGCTCACGTGTGCATTTCCTGGCAATTTTGGTTACCATGGTTATTATACATGCATGAGGAGGATTAGTCATCTGCATTGTCATTTTCTTTGTTCTGTCACTGGGCACAGGTGGAACGGGTATCACACACGGATACTGCATTGATACCTGCAGTGTGTACACATGTATACATGTCTGTAGGATAATGCATGACGCATACATTTTACCAAAATGAAAATTATATATATAAATAAAATTCTGCAAATTACAATCATAAATACATGTATAAGCTCTCACACATTAGGCCAAAAAAAAACTAACCTGAAATATATTTTCCAGGTAGGTAAGTACATGTATATGGGAAAAATAAGTTTATTTGTTTTGTAGTCGTATTTTTCGGCTGGTCTTTTATAGTTATTTTGTTTGAGGTCGGCAATTTTGCCGCAGAAAAATTCAGATAAGGTCGGGTTACTTCAGCTAACATACAATTTTTGTTTTTGGTCCTAAGGAAATTTTTATGAAAGCTTGGGTTTTTGTTTGAAATCAACATATTCACCATAACTACACTTAGGCCATCAGCCTGGGGGTTTGGCCAGTATAAAATCGGAGCACACAATGTAAATGATAATAGTGCGCATGCATAAGGTGTACTGCCCCTAGAGTGGTAACAAGCATTTTGATGGACATTTTGAAAAAAGGGTGATAACGCCCAAAAAACTGCCACTGCTGCAATGCTATCACATATTTTCCAACTGTGGAGGTGTATACCTTGCCAAAAATCACTTTAAATTGACAGATTATTCCCCTAATTTGATACCGGTGGCCAAAATTTGGACCGAGACAGATGGCCTAACTGTAGTTTAAGTAAGGCTCATGGAATTTGTGTGATCAGAAAACACATATACAGTTATCTGCCTGTTCAACTCAATATCTGCCCAAACAATTTCCTGTTGTATCAAATCCGGGCTGTCAGACTCTAAATCTAAATAAAAACCCTATCTCCATTGGTGTTTAAAATCAAATTAAGGATCCTGTGCAAATTGTTCAATATTTATATTTGCAATTAGCCTGTGTACAGCAACCACTGTCGCAGTACAAACACCGTACATGTACGGTGCAATAGACGGAGAGTAACTCGCGCCATCTGAAATTGTAGCAGTGAGCGTCATGATAGGGATCGGAGACACCTTAATTTGTGAGTCATTTGCTGAAATGTGATCGCACAAGGGCGTCCTTTTTTTTTCTTAAGTGTGTTGGGAGCACGTTCAACAATTTATTATGCATGGAGCTCATGAAGCTTAGCTACACATGGAGGTGCCCTGAGGCAAAAAGGAAAAAAAATCATCAGAGTTGTAATAGATTTTTCTCTCTTTTTTTAAATCAATATTTGATTTGGTTTTTATATCAGCCGTGTCTTTAGCCAGAGGTAAATTTGATTTCCAATTTCTTACTGTAACACGTACATAAAGGAAATAGCTTTTTTTTTAAATTGAAAATTACATTTTCTTTTTTATTCAGTATCATACAAAGATCCTTGTACCGTAACTTTGATCTGGCTTCAGATTTATCTGTTAAGATGGCCCCTAGTGGACACATTCTTTATTCTGCTCAATTTATAAATTAAAATTGAAGTAGCATATTCACTTGGCTGATTTGCCAAAGTGTGTTAACATTACAAAAAAAAATCTAGTGGTAGGCTAGAACGTTTACATGTATTAGTCTGTTGGTCAGATAATATCTGGCTTTACAAATTCTGAGCTACATGTACGTAAATGTACACATACAAAAAATCAATAAAGTGCTTCTTATGAACCCAAATCATTTTGTGAAACCAACCCTTTGGAGTAGTTTTTACTTTGTGTAATAAGCAATTTTCTTTCTTTCCCTAATGTGTATTGAAAATGTATAAAATACCCAACAGTCAGAATTCTTACATTTCTACAGTTCCTGGCAACTTAAACCAAATATTTTCCGAGTGAATATATTTAAAACAATAAACCCTTGATTAGCATAATTGCATAATGCGATTCAGCCATATTACTCGATGACTGTATTACAGTTATTGAGATTTAACGACTTCACACCAAATCCAATTTGACACTCTGCCGGTCCCTCGTTCAATAATCCCAGACTGCTAAAGGTATGATTCTCTCCGATTACCCAAACCACACAAAAGGCGAAATCCAATTTCGCCATTGTCTGATGCATTTTCATTGGCTAAGCTGAGATAATGGAGAATAATAAGCATGAATATTCCGGGGTGCCTTGGGTTTATTCAATTTAATGGGTTGGGCACCTGTCTAGTAGAAGTCGGGCAAAAATCTATAGTATTGGGCCCAGGGCCGAGAGGTTGGTGTACTGCCCGCATACACAGATGTACATGTAGATGAAGTGGTTCGCTGTTGCTCGCAGCCTGAACTTAAAGCGGGCAGAGTATTTTGGAATAATTCATAGGCGGTTCTAATGGACCCTTTTGGTTCACTCCTTTCTTACACTGTACATCTCCTCTCTTGTCCACCTGGACAGTGTTGGATTCCGTGTATCCATTTACATTACATGTAAGTGAATTGATATCACCTTGCAGAGTTGTGGTGTGAAAAAGACTGCATGTTACATAATCGGAATGTGATGTGTATAATCATAGAGCAAGGACCGGTATAATGTATCCATGCTGTTATTGTTTACATGTATGTATGTGTTCTACACAACCCCTGAGGACAGACACCTAAAGGGAGAACAACAGATCCTTTCAGTCCTCGGTAGTTTGGTCTTTTGTTGGAAATGGTCCTCTGTAGTAACTTTGTGTGCTTAGTCTATGGGAAAGTGTTATAATTATTACAGGGACAAAGGGAAACACAACACATTGTCTTCGAGAGTAAAGTAAAACAAGATTTTCTGTACATGTACGTTTTTGACAAAATAGGCCTATGTACATGAAGACAACAGCTTATGAATAGGATTATTTCTTCCAAGTGAAAAACTTTGCCTGATTTTATAACAGCAGATGAGTAAGACTTGGTGGAATGTATATGCTTTTGTTACATTTGTGTACTACAAATTATTTTTTTAGCCTTTTTTTCCTTGGCTTGTTTTCCAACAATTCTCCCCACCAGTTATTTTCAGGACCACACTTCTTCACAGAAAAGATAATCCATGGTGTACCCGTGAAACCTACATGTACATGTATCCTTTATTGTACATGTTGTACCTTCCACCATGGAAAAGTTCATATCACATTTAAAGGGCCCATATGCAATGTAATTTGTTTAACTGAACAGTGTCTTCCTCTAGAGAATAACATCACAGCAACAGCACCCTATGTGTCCGGAAAATCATGGAAATTTTTTAAAGTTTAAGAAGTCCACTTCGCAATAAAATTAACCAAAAAGGAATGTCAAATAGTTTTCATACATATTCAAGAGGAGTAGAATGTTGCACACAATTTGTTCCTAAGAAAAAGTCACCTCATGTACCCTTTAAGAACATGTAAAATAAGCTTATAAATGTTGTATCCATGTCGTTCATGTACACCAGTAGTTTCCACTATGTTAGAACTACATGTACATGTACATTTGTAAATGTAGCGCAAGCAACTGCATCTGTGTGTTATGTAAATATCAAGCAATTGATGGAGAAACATCCTATATCATTAATCATGATGAAGAGTAAACGTCCGAGGACTTGGTTTTGGTATTGAGGTATCTTGTGTTCACTGTTGGCTAGCATCCTATACCCAGTGACATGGTGAGTGAATAGGACGATGCATCAGCCTGCCAGTCAGTTGACAAGTTGACTTGGTTTTGGTATTGAGGTATCTTGTGTTCACTGTTGGCTAGCATCCTATACCCAGTGACATGGTGAGTGAATAGGACGATGCATCAGCCTGCCAGTCAGTTGACAGACACCGGCTCCATTCATTAAGGACCCCTCATGAGTGCGTATTAACGCTGCTGTCTTTCATATCAGCAGATCGTTGATCTTATTAAGGAAGCAGTAAATTGAAGATGATTTTCCAGGCTCCTTGCCACTCGAAACGCAGACGTGCTGTCTAATCTTTGATTCTTTGTTGTGAGCATGTGTGGTGGCTGTTTCTTGAATTTTCATTTGACTTTTATTTAATTACAAAACTTTCCCACGTTAATGATTGATGTTCACATTTCCAGATGAGATACAATAAAGTAAGCTTATAAAATCGCTGTAGTAATTATGCCCTAATACCGTACTGTTGGTGCATTTGGAATCACATCTTAGTGCCGTGTGTTGATCAAGTGTTTGAACTTGGTGCAAGAAAGTGTTCAGTTTATTTTCAATTATAAGTTGGTTCCAATGTAATGAATATTTCACAATTTTCAGAATGTAAAGTGCAACCATTTACATGTACATGTACATGTACCTTAATATTTGTCATTTCAGAACATGTTCTGAAGAGGAAAAAGCATAAGGGAATTGAGTGGATCATTGGGTTGAGGATCACTCAATGTTGTTCAGTGTAAATGTACATTCCTTTGCTCTGTGGTACACTGTAGCCTGGTGGATCGGCGATCAACTTCTCTAATGTATCGCTGGGAGGGAAGATTAATTGAAAGCCTCAAGTAGCACTTTTTGGTTGCCGAATGGCTTTTGAGAATTAACGAGACAGCAGCACTTTGAGCCCGGGCTCCCAACTCGAGTGTTTCCTGAGTGATGCGTTTTAATGTTTGGATATCTCAGGGTATTGTGATTGAACCAAAAATGGACAAATGCGTCTCTAAGGATCAAACTCAAAGCTGACGGCAAACTTCTCTCATTTCTTCTATTCTCCATGTAGACTTGTTTCTGGATGCTAAAGTACAATGTACTGTACGTGTATTAGGGGAAATCTGATGCATTTTATCATCGTAGTTGTTTTGCTCCTCGTAGTTGTCTTGGTGAGGTACGGTACGTCTAAGTGACACAAGCTCTGTTGCGGATTCAATCTCCCCCATGTCTCCCATTAGCTCAGTTCTCAGCCTAGGGGAAAATTGTGCTTCAGGAATAAAAGTATAATTGTTACAAATCTTTGTCTCTCCCCTTTCAACACATACATATTGTTCTTTTTTTTTCAGTATAGAACTTACTCGCTTCCAAATGATATGATTTGATACCTGGGTTTTTATGCATCTTAAATTAAATTTGCTTTCCCCATGCTCTTCAAAAATTGATAATTTTTTCTAAATGTCTCTGCCAATTGTTTTGTTTGTTGTCTCATTGCTAGAAAAATAGCGATTCAAAAAAGGAATAGCGATTCAAATTTTCGGAATGAAACTCGAAACTAGCACGGGGAATGCAACTTGAATGTGGCAGTTAAGAAATGCTTGATGGCACTCAGGATATATTCAAAAATTGTGTTCATACTCGTTTTTCTTCTAATTTAGCCTACACATCTCTGTAAGTACAGTGAACACAGAACCATGTTGATATTATTTTTTGTTTGTTGTGAGATGTTTAAAACTCGCAGCAGTTGGGCTCCACTTTGGCCCATACCATCATGTAAACTCTGTAGCCATAGACTACTGTAAATAATTGGCGATAAGCTAAACAAGTTGTGGGCTATAAATAAACAACTTGAAGATGGAATTCCCTCCCCATCTGAATATAATGACACGGTGATCATCCAGCTTCAATTTGTGTGAACCTACATGTAGTTTGCTCCATGGTTTAAAGGTATTACAACGTTTGCTTTTGTTTGCTGTAATTTTCATAAATGGAAGGATTTTGGGGTGTTAGTATTTTATAGCAAATTTTGTTACATTGACCTGTTTAAAGTTGTGAAAAAGCCATGAAAAAAATGCTGTTCTTGTAGTCTGGTTCCATGACCCTACTTCAGACGAAACAGAGAAATTCATAGACGTCGAAGAATTGTTAGGTCAGGGAACCAGACTGGCTTGCATCCGTTCACGGATGTGTAACAGATTGCAAACAAAATGTGGACTTATCATAACTACATGTAAATTTGGTAATTGTTTTTCCAACGACGATCCGCTAACCATCTTTGGAAATTTTTACAAAAATTCCACTTTTCTTGAAAATGACAGCACACCAGGTGCCATGATTTGATAGGATGCTCGATACTGTTATTCACTTACAGTCAAGGGAGGTATTTCATAACAATCTGGTAGTTTTGTTTTTTGATGTTTGCAAATGTTGTACATTAACTTTAAGCAAGACCAATTTGATGGGGGTGGGGGTGACGACACATTTACCAACACCTTATGACCATATTGGAGGCACTAATCAAAAGCCAATAATCTTGGATACTATCAGACAATAGATGGCTCTCTTCAATGCACTTGCAGCATATTTCCCAATAGATACCAGAAATTCATTGACAGAATGTCGATTTGGATGCCAAAAAAAACGATCAATTGTGGTATCCCTCTCCTTTTGCCTCGCCCGTGGTTTTAGCACTTTGGTTGAAACAAGTTCTTTAACCTAGGACCTTGGTTGAAACCATGATTAGAAGGATGGATAAGGTCAGAACAATTGTAATATAAACCATGGCAAAATGCAGCAGTGGCAATCGAAATGACCGGCTAGCTTCTCTGAGAACAAATGCCTATGTGCTGAGAGAACGGGACTGACAGGAAATTAAAAAGTGAGGACAAATTTGTGACCGCCACTGTAACAAATATTAACTCGGTATCTTGTTTCACGAAAATGACGCACGGATCTGTTTATGTACACTTCATGCACTTGTATACATGTACTGTTCTCATATGTGTAAATCACCACATAACCACAACAAAATTGACAAAAAGTCATTGTGAATACTTTTGAGGTTTTTTTTCTTTCATTTAATCCAATCGAATGCCGTACAATCAAAGAGCTTACATGTACATGGACTGTATATTATTGAACATGTGTGAACAAAATGTCAAATCTGAGTAATGATTCCTGTGATGCAGAAACATTCTGTTCTTAGTAAGGCCGAATAAAAAAAAACATGTTTCTCGTCCGGGTTTTCGAAAAAAAAGGAGGAAGCGGGGCTTTTTATTTTTTATTTGTTTCAAGATGGCCGCCATTTAAAACATTTCCTGCAATTGTTGGTGTTTCCACTGTTCAAAGACACTTTTAAAATAAAAGATAAGTTGGACAAGAGAACCGAACATATTTACAGTGTCATTTAGACTTGTATTGGTCTACAATTTATTTTCCGATGAATTTGTGGACTTTTTCGGTGTTTTTTTACTGCATTTTTCAAAAATAAAAAATAATAAAAAAATCCAGGCGGCCTCCAAAAAGGAAGCGGGCGGGGACGAGAAACATGGTGTTTTTTTTTTACTTTGCCTTAGTAATTAACCTTTTTTGGAGCTGGTTTTTGTTTAACTTTACACTTGTACAGCAACCACCAAAGATAAATGCTGGAGGGTTATGTTGATAGTTGCAATGAGAAGTTTCTTTATCTTTAACACATGTTCTGTCCTGGTAAGGTAACTTTCCTAATATAGAGCAAGGAACTGCACTCGCATTGTTCTTGTTGACAATTCCTTCACAGCATGGGGTCCAATTAGTGACACCCACTTGACACATCCTGGGGCTTTTGTCTTTGCAAATGATTTACTGCAGGTGGTAGATACCAATTCTCTTTTCATCCAAGATTCTGCATATGTATATTTGTTGTTGAAAAATTGCATGATTAGAAACAGTGTGTGCGTACCGGTACATGTACTGTATACGTGTAGTGTGAGTCAAAAATAAACTAACCGAGTTAGAAATAAAAAGTAAAAAGATATGTGGCTCACTCCATTTAATTAAAATAACACAGGAATAAAGTACATTTTTATTGACTACTAATAATTACATTTTCACTTTATTTGCATACTCCATTCACATTTTCTGTTCCACCGCTGATCAGTTACTAATATGCATTGATGAATACTCTTTAAATGCATCATAGAAAGGAAAACAGAAAAAAACTCACGGTTTACATTTCAGAAAAAGATTTGATTCATTCCTAATGCAAAACACAAAGTCTGACGGTATACAATGTAGGAATAATGTTTCGGTCTTGACTCAAACTTGGAATTTAAAGTAATTAGCAAAACATTCCTCCAAATATTTTCCAGTATTGTAATTCACCGGTATTTCTGTTTTCCTTTTTTTTTCTCCAGGCGGAGCTTTCACAGACTCTGACATCATTGACAGAGAAAGCTAGACAAGCCAAGGATTTTCTTGTCCATCTCAAAGATAAGGTCAACCAAGTCCAGGTAAAGAACGTTTCCCTTGAATCAGTGTAATTGACCATGATACATGTCACCTTACATTTTTCAAATTCATCAATGTGCATGTCTCCACTACGGTATTTATGCACTATTCATTGAACATACTATGGTATTTTCCTTAGGGAATTCCTCTCATAAAAAGCAACTGCAAATTTGGATGACTCAATTTGCAGAGCAAAGCCATTGCGTGCTGTACAATTTGGAAATGTTAGCCTTAAGAGCTTTTCACACTATCGCCTTGCCTGTTGAAATCAACACAGGTCTGCCTTTAGCCTTCTTGGTGCAAAACACTCTTAGTGGGGTAGTTCACGATAGACCGCGCAGCAGCATGTTCACGTTCACGAAGTTGACTCGGTCGACGCACCGCACGCAGAGAACGTCTTGGAATTTTGCATTGCAAAAGGGTGTAGCTTAATATGCAAAATAGCAGCACATGCGGCATGGTGGAAAAAAAAAGAGCTGTTCTGAAAGCCATTAGTCAAGCGACGTACCGTACCGTTCGGTCGAATCATGGCCACGTCCAAATTGACGATTTAAAGCCTTCCAAGACCCAGATTCTTTGCTGCCAAATTTACCGCTTTGTCCATGCAGTCAACAATTTTTATCCAACAGGCTTGCTTGTACGGTAAGCTGCAGTACGTACGGAAACCAGACAAGCTTACGTCACGCATGCATGCAAATGCACACACAAATCTGCTTGGAATTTCCCGAGCAGAAATACAAAATTCCCAAGATGTCCTTTTGGACTGTTGCCGTGTGTGTTAAGGGCGCCCGCTTCAAGAATCGCTGCACAGTTCAATAAAGTATGCGCGCTGAATATCGCACCACTACTTGGACGTTTTGGAACCAATACTAGCCTATAGGCAGAACTAGGCAGTGTTGGAACTAAGTCATTTTATCACAAGTCAAAATTATTCCAGTACAATTGCCTAACCTGAAACCTACATTTAATTGTATACATGTAGGTGAACATGCAAAGATTTGTTGTGTAGTTTGCAGCAAAACATTACAAACTTAGTATGAAAACCTCAGTCATGTGCCTGCTGTAAAAGGAAGGTCCAGTATGTACCAGTAAAGCGAAGACCATTGAGGCTGACTCTCGGCCTCTCTGCAAATTGAATTGAAGCTGTGAAGGCACATCCAGCTGTCAGTGTGGCCGTCCGAGTGTGTCATCTGGTAAATGGATGAAGTTATCAAGTGCACCTGTATAGGGATAACCACTAAGCTCGGAGTGATAGTTGCATAAGGCAAAGACATTTTTGAATTTTCCTGGAACATGGGCCACAATCTCGGGGAACGGGGAGGAGGGGAGACATTTCCCGTCATGTCCCTACGTCCTTGCAGGACTCGGGATGTGTGAGCGTAAATCGGTCCATTTGGGGTAAGCAAGTCGTTTGCAGGGGCCTAGCTAATGTTGTGATAACATGGGCATTAACGTTAACGTGAATGGAAACATTCCCCTGTTCATTAAGAACTTTATCCCCTGTCAGTAAATATCATTGATCATAGAGCTATTTTAAATGACTAGAATGGTGACTCGATGTACAAAGTGATGCATGCTGGGCCCATCCATGTTTGTGCACAAACTTTGAACGGCTATATGCATAATCTGCATAAATTTGTATTCTATACAGGTGCGTTATCGAAGCTGATATGCCCAAAACCGAAACGCACGATCAGCAAATGAGCGTTTCATTTTGCTCTGGGCAAACAACACATGCGTGCTTGTAGCTGCTGCAGACGATTTTTGCCTAAATGTTTTTTCAACCGTAATGACGTGCTTAAGTTGTTTGCATACTGGCATATTATGTTGTTCTTGCGCGTTGCATTCAGAATACACTTTCAAAACTCACTCCATCTAATTTCATTATGTTCTACAAACACGCACATGAATTCAAACTTGTCTGCACACAGGACGTCTTTAAAGTATATCCGCGTGTAGAAATGAGGAGTTATAGCAGTCTAGTAATTGAATATGGCTCTTTGGTTATGTAGGCCTATACATCTATAGGAATCTACTAGACCATGACATTGACACCTAAATGGCGACAGGCTTCCTATCACTCACAGTCATGGTGTAAACCTTGCTCATATGGCAACTGCATGAAGATGCTGTTCAAAACTTACACAGTCTTAGATGTTAAAACTAACATGAAGCCTGAATTGACATAATGCCTGAATTGACAATGTATACAAAAAAGACCCTGTTTCCTTGCTCTACGCTGTAACATTGGTACCCTGTGTGGTACCCTACCCTTTAATTTGATCCTGGCTCGAATTCTTGTCATGAGTTACATGTAGCTGCTTAAGATTGGGAATACAGGTTTTGTCCCTGAGGTACTGAACATATAGGCTAGGGCTGTGCCAAATATTTGAATATCCAATATTTTAAGTGTCAAAAAAAAATGTGAATAGTCTCAAGGAGATGACAAACATCCACAATTTTAATTGAATAAGTTGTGCGGTTTTATTAGACAGATACCATACTTTTGTAAAAAGCCACCTTACATGCGAGATTTAAGAGCCTCCTCAAGGAATAATTGCTCAAATTTCTGACTTTAAATTTCAACTCTCTCATTCTTGATGTACTTTATATCAATAAGCTCTTTGTCAATTTTCGACAAATGGAGGCACACGCAAATCCTGATGGACAGCCAGTTTAGGCTGGCACGTGTAAACTTGATCAGCACATTTTGCATGTTGATTAAGTTAAGATAATCAAATACTAAATTAGATGAAAATGCACAGCACTATTGTAGGTAAACTTATAATTATCATAGTTGGGTATCATCTTATTTTTCTCCGTCATCCTACATTGACATCATGACATTACATCAGTGCATACATGTACAATGTACACGTAGTGAGATTGTAATTGTCCATATAGTCACATGGTCAGAGTGTCAATCCATCTAAATCATTCACCAGAATTCTACCCCACGCGTTCACTCGACGGCCATAAATTGTTAAACCATCGAACCGTCCCATTCGCTCCCCAAATTGTGTGCACAAGAAATTTACGGAATTAATTTGACGGAGTGGACGCAGAAAGTGCAAGCTGGGGCCTCGCGCAAACGGCGTTTAAAGTGCATTTACCCATAATACTGAGATGGAGTGGTGGAGCTTTCGTGCCGTAGATACCAATACGTTGGGTACACAGTGAAAGGATTTTTTTTTTTGGTCTGCTCCGATTCCATGGGTAGCTTTATACACGAGGGACGTGGTTGACTCATTATAGTCGTCAGCGTGTGACAGTCAAGAAACAGAATTATTACGAGGTTGACATTAAGCTGCTAGGATGCAGACATTTTTATATTGACGGCGTGTTTGGTTTTAATTAATTTCTTCCATCCTTTCAATTTTATATAATTGCTTGAATGAGTTTTTAGTAATTTCACATGATTAGAAAGTAATCTGATTTACCTAGATGGGACAGCTTGATGGTGCAGCGACATTTAGTACAAACAGAGAGAAAGGGCCACAGACATTGGACTTACAAAGGTCCTGCCATTGTTTTTTGGCAGTTATATAATTTTTTTATTCTATTTTTTTTTTTTCAGGGGAACTCTTTTTTAATTTTAAAAAAAAATGGGTTTTTTTCCTTTAAAGTTTTTGATTGTTCAATGTTTGTTTGCTTGCTTAGTTTTATGCGCTATTTCGTTTCATTAATTTGGCCAAAACAAAAAATTGTTCTGCTTCCGGTTTCCCTACCTACCCTAATTTTTTTAGGGGCAAAATGAGGGAAAAAACCTGAAACAGTCGATCCTTTTACCCTTGACAACACGCAGATGCCTCCATATGATCGTGCACACAAAAAATGTGCACAAAAAAAAATCCTACCTGCCTACCCTATTTTCAAATGCCATGTAATCGGAAGCAGAACAATTTTTTTTTTTTGGCCTTGTATTCATAATTTGGTGATTCTGTCATTTGGCAGGAGTGCACAGTGGAATTCGAAGCCAGCCTGGTGGCCAAGTTTGACGAGCTGATCGAAGCACTGAAGAAACGAAAGGAGATGCTGATTCGTCAGGTGAGGGGCGGAGACAACTGAACAAAGGGAAGGGGGCACGTGTAATTGGGCTGTAAATTTTAATTTATCGTCAGACCCCCTAAAATGACGAGGAAATATTTTGACGCTCTCATCACATTCAATTTGCGTTGGACAATGTGCGCACGTTTGCAAGCGTTACCCGCGTCAATTATGATGACTCGAGGATACACGTATATGTTTTGTTTTCATTGCCCAAGTTGGTCCGTACCGTACTTCATGGGGTCTGTTCATGTTGTCAGTGTGGTTTGAGATGCCACGTCATTTATTGTGTGTGTGCATTCAGTTCATGAAGGACTGTCAGTTGTCATTGTGTGGTCTGATTCAGTCATGTCATGTTGCCAGCACCACGTCTGTCTTAAACTATTGTTTTTCAATTCAAATTTGCGTACTTCTTTTTAAGTTTTTAAGGGTGACTTAATATTCAACAAGTAGAAAGTACATGTATAATCTACAGACACACGGAATTTACATTTTGAATACCAACACCATTGCAGTACAAATGTCATTGCAGTGTCTGCAATTATTTGGCAATGTATTCCACAGATTGGCAAGCAGCCTTGCTTCACCCTGACCTTCTTTTAACCTTTAACCCTAGAGACATAAAGAACAGCTCTCCACCACTCCTTAAACAGAAAACCAGAGTCATTTTCACCTTATTCTGTCCAAGGATTTTGGCTTAACTAGCTGATTCCAAGTAGCTGTCCCAAGTAGAATTTTATTCTAACTTCTAAGAATACTCTTTAAATACATTCTCTGGACATTTGTAACCCCCCCCCCCACCCACTACATTTGAACAGTGTGCTTTGAGATTCCCCAGTTTGCATTTATATTATTTTTCATGGTAAAACGTGCAGAAATACTGTAGGAATAAATGTTTATGCACACTTGTTTACATGTCTTTGTAAACAGAAAGGCTCCCAACACAAATTGTGGCATAAACTAATGGTGATGGGACTTCATGGGAGTGCTAGTTGAAGTCTTGGTTCAAGTCTTGGTTTTATTCCCATACAGCCAGTCCCTGACAAGCATTGTAAAGCCGCTGTGGTAAAGCCAAGCCACGCTATCAACCAGATAAATCAAATCATGCAGTCTTTGGAACTTAGGCAGCGCTGCCCAAGAAGTTCCCAGCATACCTCAATACAGCACACATGAGGTATATGCTCAGAAATTTGTATGGTAGCGCTGCCGAAATTCCCAAGGCTGGATGTGATTAATTAATCTTGTTGATAGTGCTGCTTCTGCAGCCTTGATTTGAAATTTTTCCAAGGGCATATTTTTTAAGAGTTTGATTTAAGTTTTAAGTTTTCAACCCCCCCCCTAAAAAAAATGTGTTTAAGTCTGGTGGCCCCCCCCCCCCATCCCCTGCAAGTTGGACCCCTAAAATACATTAACACATACCAGCACTGAATCTGAATTGTCCCTCACATGAACAAGAGAAAGATCAATTTTCCTTTCTATCTTCAAAAAGGTGCCCTATGTTCATGCACATTGCCTCATCCAGTATTTTACAGTAAACATTGATAATAACCCACTGTTGGCCCTCCGCTAATTGTCATATGTCGTGCTGACATATTTAGGCCTGTGATCCAGAAAACCATAAGATTGATGCGATTTTATCAGGCAGCACACTGAGCACAGCTACTCAAAATGTCAACAGTCAGTGGACACGTTGTAAATATGCCATTTTAGTGCCTGGAAAAAATCTTGGGGGAAGGGCTGCATGTACATTGTACACTACATGTAAAAGCATGAATAAACCTGTGTTTGTGTACATGTACATGTAGGGCTCTGCATTGATATTGGGTACCAGAGTACCGGACGGTTGATGTCATGAAACTGGTTCCAGATTCGGGTACCCGTAATCAACTTTGCAAATTACTCTGTAACTTCTCATACAATGAAAAAGAAAGGTGTTTAGTGTCATTTGAGGGGAATTTTCAGAATGAAAACCAGGCTACATGGAAAAACCAAAACATATTTCATGTTTTTGACACTCGCAAAAGTTGCAGTTTACACCATAAAGCTATATGTAAAGCTCACTGTACACATTTGTATCTTGCTGTGTTGACGCACCGATGTATCAGTTTTATCGTGCGGACCTTTACGAACAATCTGAACAGAAATTTCCAAGATATTAATTTTGGGGTTGGGTTTCTTTAACGGGTACCGTTGTTTTTTTCAGTTGGGTACAGGTTCCCTTACCACCCATAAATGCACGCCCCTAATATGCACAGAGATGCCAACCATTACTCTTTTGGAGTAATTACATGTATTAGGATTTTGAGGCATATGTTACTACTCTTGAAAATTCCAGCTGTCCTATACGCCAACATTGTGGCTACTCTGAAAAGTACTGTGGTTACTCTAAACTTGACTGTTGTCCTATGTATAAATTTACATTAGCATTACTCTTTGCAGGAAGAATCATTACTATTTTGTAGTCTGTAAAGTTGGCATCTCTGTATGCACATACATGTAGGTTTGGGGCGAATCACAATTCTGATGCCACACCAGTATAAATGCACTTTTTTACTTGAACAGATCTGTGACAAATTCTGATTTAGATTTTTTTTTAGACTAATCATAAAATTAATATTGAAAGTGCTAAGTCTTCAACTATAAGAGGAAATCCTCGTCATGAGAAGCCATTTTTAGGCTTGCTTTTTTTATTATTATTAATTTAAAGTGTAATATTTGTCTTTTCAGCAGGATTATGACTTATGACTGGATTACTTTAAGTAAACTTGAATACTTGATAGTGATTGGTCACTTCCCAGCGACAGCAGTATTACATCTTATGTAGCATGATCGCCTTTCATCATTGGCATTTTGCTACCCCTACCCACGTAAACCAAAAGAAAAAAGAGCACGTAGATGCATCGCTTATGTTCAAACAGGATCGTCATGTATACTTTGTCTGTCAAGATTGTTTGAAGATAAATTCGTCATCCCACTTGAGATTGTGGAACACAGAAGATGCAGCGTGTCTGTTTCAAGTCGTGCTGCTCGGGCTTCAGCTTTTTTATGAAAATTGAGACAGATGCACAACATATTTTCCCTGTCACTTCACTCCCACTCACAGGACAAAATTGTCAGTGCAAAAATGCATTACTCATGTAAATGTAGTAACTTGTAGATTGCAGAAATTTGTAACTGACCGATGAAATTTACAGTTGCTCGTAAACCTTGCCCATTCCCAGAGTAATCCATCAGCGTCCCTCATGATGCCAAACATTTTTTTGCCAGAGCAACTTCACTCACTAACATCTTCATCTTCATCATCTTACTCCTACCTTCCTTCCCTGGTAAATGATTGCAGGCGTCGGAAATCAGAAAGAACACCGCCCAGGCAGAGGCCTTTAGAAACGTGGTACGTCTTGCTGTTTTGGGGTTTTTTTTGTTTTCCAGTTACTGACTCGGTAGCTAAAGTCACAGACTCGGTGAGATGCACAATTGATTAGTTCATCCTTAGTGGCATCTGGCCTACCTTAAATACATTTGAAATTTAGCAATCAGACCAAGCAGTGGCAAGGAAGCTCTAAGGCAATGGTTTTCCCCTGACTATTTTGGAAGAAGTTTGCACCCCGCTCTCGTGGGCTTGTGCATGTGTTTCTGATAATCAATACAAACATGCAGCGAATATACAGCATTAATGCAGCCAATTGTTATATTTTGTCAGGTAAGGAAAACCATACCCCAAGGTATCCTCAGGATTTTGGAGCAATTCCATCATTTCCTCTGCAAATAAAGATGAGATCGGAAAGGAAAGAAAGCAGACAAGAAAATGTTCCTGGCGGAGGGAGCATTAATTGCAGCAGGCCCATCTTGAGCTGAAAAAAATTGTTTTGATAAAAAATGTTTTGTCTGTTATTGTAGATTATCTTTTCCAAAAAAAAAATGTTGTGCAAAGTATTTACCCATAAAGTCACAAATCAGGAGGGTACCAGTACATCCTTTCAGAGGGGCAATTAAATGTCTTGTTTTCTTATCTCCCATGTGTTTTCAAAGATACTGAAGGCATTGAATTGACTTCTGACAATTATTGCTGCATTCATCCATCCTTTGCAAAATTTGATTGCGTCTCTCTCATCTCACTGGCAATCCCCAAGCGCTTGCCATCTAGCACAAAGAATGCACTGGTGACTTTAGGCCAGTGTTAGTTGTAGACTAGCCAAGTTCTAAAAGCAAGGTTCACTGACACTTGGATTGGCTGAGTCTTGGCGGGGAGCCTTCAGACTTTTTTCAAACAAGTACATTTAAAAATAGGAAGAAAATAGATGACCATTTGCTGCAAACATTACAATTTACAGGCTTATTAATTTATTACTTCTGGTACTGAAACCAAGGATTCCCCAAATAGCGCCATAGGCACTGTAAGCTCGAAAGCCTGAAGAAACCTGTAGAGAGAAGTGAATGAGAAGAAATTACACTTTTAGAGGTGGGAGGAAAAGCCCAGCAGAATATTCTGGGGAAAACCCACGGACTCAGGCAGGGACTGAAAACCCAATCCACATATTGGCCCGGCCGGGATTCGAACCCGGGTCACAGCGGTGGAAGGCGAGGAAAGTACCGCTACGCCAACCTGACTCCCCAATTAATGTCCAATGCCCCATTTTGTCACTGCAAACTTACACCTACATGCATGGGTCCTTGCTCTATGGTTTGACTTCTCAGACAAACCTTCCAATCCTCATCTTAAAGTGTCAGCCATTCACTAACAAGCTTGACTTTAAAATTCAAGATTGGCTCGGTGACTGACAGCCGCTGCTTGGCTATGTAGCCATATCACACATCCTCGATGACCCAAGATAAGAATGATTTATGAAGATGGTAACAGTATGTTTCACCAGACATCTCACCAGTCTGATGACTTAGTCTGCCCGGGTTAACTGGAAAACACGTTTCTTTGACATTTTGTCCGGACTGTTGAACTCGGCACGGTTACTTTATTTTTCAGTTCATTAACTGGCGAATGTTTATTTGTACATTCCTGGTGGATATTTATTTTATTCGCAGATTTCTTTTGGCCTGTCCTTAGTATCAAGTCAAGGTTCTTGAAATTATTTTCTGGTGTTGTTGAATTCTGCATGATATCGTGTACATTTTTTGTTCTTGTTCATAGTGGGGTAAATGTACATTTTACATTGCATAATGTCAACTTTTGGACAATGTGTTTATATGTACATGTACTTGAATATTTTCTCACTGAGAATTAAAATAGTCGTTTGCATGCATGCTATGTGTTCCTTTTTATTTGGAGTTCATTTAAAAACATGTTAAATTTGGTTGTGTATTTTTTGTTACATGTATTCAAGTGGTTTGGTTCCTATGTTGAAATGTGCCAGTATGTGTGTTTTGGCATGTTTTTTGCAGAAACATGAACAAAACTTCATTAATGCATACATGTACAAAAATGTACTTACATACGTGTACAGTATCAAGTGACTTTTTCTTTATAATATTTAAATTAATGGAAAATTTTAGGAAAACTTGGGTTAAAATTTTTTGAGGTTTTTTTTCTGGTCAGCGATAATGTGCGTACTGTAATCCAAAGTACCTGTTGGTTTCATTTTAGCCTAACTCAGGAAAAAGGACCAGGAGAGATGAAAAGTGTTTGGATTTTCCTTGTATGGAGATGTTATGTAAAGGATTGTACCAAAATACGGGTTCTTTTGCAAGAAAGTGTGCTTCATAAGCAGCCCTGACTGTTCAGGATGGAGGCTTAACCCAGTAGACTACCATTGCATGGCAATATCCCAGCTTAGTATTATGGCAGCTTTAAGCAGGTCAGCAGGGTCACAGGGTAAGGTTTGGATCACTTGGCCTGTTGGGGAGCTCAACTCGTCATGATGTCAAGAAGCCTGTCCAAACACGAGATGCTGAAGGGGTGATGAGGAGTGAAGGGATGCAGGTGCAGTCAGGCCAAGACAGCTGGGAGTGAGGAGTTACGAGGTGAAGGGGTCTGGAGGAGTTGTCAGCAACTCTACCATGGGCAAGGGTAGACCCAAGAGAAGTGGAGGCTACCCCCCCCCCCAACCCCCTTCCGACTAACCAATATGTTAATTAGTAGATAAGTGGGGGGATCATTAAGTTCCCTGGATAACATCATCACTCAATATTCGCTAAGAAAGTGTGACATCACCTCCTCCCTTGGTCATCAGGCTCACTTCCTTAACAGCTCAGGCACAGCAATACTGAAATTTGTGGAGACATTTCTTTATTCTCAATGTAGTAAAGTTTTCGAGTTTGAAAGTGAAGTTTCAAAATGCTCTTATTTTAACCAGAATTAATTTCCTTGGCTAAAATTGGGACTTAATATCCCTTTTCTATAACTCTTCCATTTGCGACAAATCAACCCACCTTGGAAATTCCTAGTTTTTGAGTAAAATCCATATATCTGTTTCGTGAAAACCTTGTGGAGACGGTATTCATCTATAGAAATTGCCCTGTGGAGACGTATACAATCTTTTTCTTCCCTATTGTGTGCACGTCTCCAGAGGGCACGGTGTATCAGATCATTCCGTTAACGATGTATTACATGTATGTTCAACTCGGGCAATATAATCTTCAGGAACGCAAGTTTTTGACTGTCTTATCTGTGAAGGTCTGAATTGGTATCAGTGGCAGACAGCAATTATAGGCAAGCCTTTCACAAGTTGAAACCCGACCAAAAAATTGGCTGTGTACATGTCATACCTCAGTCCTAGCTCCATGGTCATACTAAAATGGGGTTGATTCTGATAGATTTGGGGGGTTTTCTGTTTTCTAGATATGGGACAGAATACTCAGGAGAGAAATGAAGAAGAAACCACATAATATTAACCTCATACTAGTATCCATTGCAAAGCATTTGACTTCTACGTGTACTGACATCCATGTATTATAATTGTGTAATGAGTCTGTGAGAAATGGGCGATGAAAAGTTAATCAGTTGTCCAGAAAGATCTGATCTGTTACTGGAATTTGTTGGTCCGTACCATTTTGTTTGCAATGAAACGTACGGCAGTGGTGTGAAATTGGTAGTAATGGTGTGAAATTGGTAGTAATGGTGCAAGATCAGTGTTTGCTGGCAGGTTTAATATCCCAGTGTTGAACAGGTTGCATTGCCTGGCAGGTCGACCCTTCTCATAGAATCAAGTGACTGGCTTCCCAGCCCTTGATTGCCTGACAGTCACCTGTCCGCCAGTCTGATGTCAGTTCCTTTAGACCCTAATCTCTGGGAAAATCTCCAGCCCCGCTGACAGGCTGCCTGTCAAAACATGGTCCAAACACCTCAGCAGGTAATACAAGCTGAGATGTGGACGGAACCAGAGACGGCAAGACAACAAAGCCAAGTGCAGGTTGGGAAAACTGATGTGCGCTGCACTCATTGGAAGTTTGGTTCTCTCACACAAATTACCACTGCTTTTGGGTGACCTGGTGTAGAAAACATAATAATCCCAGCTTAGTTAAAAGTAGAGTATATCATTTGCAGCTATCCAAAAAGTAACTGACGAAATTATTGTTGAAAAGCATACTTGGTTGAAAGATAGTAATGGAACTAAACTCCCTGTGAAATTATTCTTTCTGGCATGCTGTCATTTTGAAGAAAACAATAAAAGAAGGTCATTTCCAAAGATGCGTCTAAAGACGCATCTTTGGAAATTTCCATTAGTAGCTCATTTTTAATTCGGCAAAGTTATGAATGGCTGCATGCAAGCATGACACAATGCACACATGCGCGTGCGGTTGCTATAATTCATCAGTTCAGTGTGTGACGCCGCATAGCTGCAATTGACTGAATGAGAACGTGTCCCAGACACTGATTTCGGGGGCAATTCAAAATATGACTCGGCAACTTTTTAATTGAAACTGAGATACTAGAATATTGTTCTCGGAATATACCGCATTCACTGAGCTAAAACTTCATCAGGTTAATTGTTGAGCACCCTTCTTAAAGGCTTCTTTAGATTTTGGGCACTTTTGTTGCTTCAAATGAAAAAAATGCATAAATGACAAATGATATGTACTCTACCTTTAAATCATCCCTCGCTTCTGTGAATTTCCTAGCTGCGATTCTTCAATACGATCCCTCCTGCTTTTTCCAGAATTGTAACTGAACATAATTGGGACAAATTTAAAAACATAAAGCCACTTGACTGTACATGTACATGTACAACATTCTGAATACATCAAAATACTACAAAACAAGGCGTTGGATTTTGGGATGGTGTACCCGGTAGTTAGTTTTTTAAATACATGAACGATAAAACGAAAACAACTTGCAACCAAAGGCAGATGTTTTAGATGTACCCGAAGTACAGGGGACGTAGATTAAGTTGGGGATACAGTGGAATGTTGCTATCCCGAACACCGCTATACCGAACATTTGGCTATACCGAACATCATCCTTGGCTCCCGATTTTTGTGTGTAAAACGTACTGAACATTGTTGTTGAAAAATGTCAACAGAAGAGCGACAACTGGCTAATACTTCCCCAAGGAACAGAAAGGAAAAGCCACCTGTGTAAGCTCAAAAACAATGGAATTACAAAAAAAGTCAAAGTCGTCTTTCAGTAACTACCAGGGCGTACAGGGTGAAGTTCTGCTGACAGAATTGAAAAGATGAATGGATGAATTTGGCGCATCAGCGCATGGCTTGTAAATGCCACTACACTATAACAATAGTAACAAGAGGGCGCCACTAATGTGTGAAAAACCACAAGCTGGTACATGTAAGTATCGGCTTAAAATCGCTATTCTGAATGATTGCTATTACTAACAATATCTGTGGATCTCGCGATGTTCGTTATAGAGACGTTCCTTTGTATGGATTCCCCAAATGATCACTGAATATGAACACTCCACTCATGGTAAAAATCATTCTCAAGTCAGGGTCTTGTACGGTATTTCTCTACGCCATTGGGGATTTTGAATTGTGCGATCTGCTGCATATATTCAAGCACACACGGACAATCTGCACAACAAAAGTTCAGTCTGCCCAGCGATCCGGCGATAATTAAAATCGGATAAAAATGATGAAAGCATCGAGGCTCGTGCATAATTGAATGCATTGATCATAGAGTCATGCATTAGCTCCGACATAGCTGTCCTTGTACATGCACCTGTACTACAGCTAGCAGCCTCCGCGCCGCCTTCCTTTTATTTTGTATCTGCTTCCCAGGACATCACTCTCTACCCCCCAGCGAGCAAGGCAGATAAGAATCCCTTTCCCAGATAACATCAGCAATAATGCATGTACATGTGGGTATCTGTGAAAAGTCACAGCAATAATGGTCTAATATTATTCATAACATCGGAGGATGCAGCAAGCCCTATCCCTTCGAGCAGACTCACTTCCCCCCCCCCCACACCACCTCCCTTTTCTACCCCCGAGAGACTATTAGTCAGGTTGGACATGTAGGCTAAAAGGTACATGTAATAGCAGTGTACTTTAATACAGCATGGTATTTGCATATGTGGCAACAAGCACCTAGTGTTGTTGTTCTGAGCTGGAGGAGCATTCAAGCCGTTACGTTGTTTTTTTGATTTGTTTTTCTTCGCAGAACAGCAAATTGCAAACATTGATGTGAAAAAAAATTCAAAAAAATCTCCACAAAGAAAATTTGCCTTATTGGCAAAAAAAGTCAAATTGCCGAAAAAGAAAGGAAATTAGTTTCTTTTGTAGAACATGTTTTAATTAAATTTTGTTTCTAGACAAAAGTATAAACTTGTTATTTGCTATCAGGAGCATCGCCGAATGTATTCATGAAATGCAAATATGGGAACGTGTTTTTTTAGATTTTCTGGCGTGTGCGGCTGCAAAAAGGTGTATTTTCTCTGGAAATCCTTGGTAAACTCATTGAGCAAATGTACAGTGTATGCCAAACAATAAACCCTTGCGGCTATGGTATTGGGAGAGCTATAGCAGTATTTATCTTATGGAGACTCGTGTCTGGGTAGTCGAGACAAATTCACGACTCTCGGTGAGAGAATAATTCTCAGAGGCCGACCACACGATTTGACTTGAGGCTGTTGTCTTAAACGAGACTTCTTGGCTAAGGAAAAATAATAATTTTTGATTTGTGGCGATCAGGTTCAAACTGGAATGCCGTCAAAATTCCAAGTAATTGGTTTTGGCGATGGGACTCCTGGTGCCTCGTGGTTTTTAGCTGGTCAGATGGCCAGTGGTCAGGATTTTCTGAAATTAATATAGCAGAGATTTTCAGGTATGAAACCAAAATCAATTTAAGCCATTATACATGTATGTTTTGGTTGAGTAATTTTATATTGACTTCATTTTGTAGATAACATTTATTATGAAATATGAAGAAAAGGAAAGCGGATGTAAAACAGAAAGTGAATAAGAATAAAACTTGATCTAGAGTTTTCTGTCACAAAAAAAAGAACATTTTAAATGATATCAACGGCAGTTCTTGTATTCAATTGCTCTCTCTCTCTCTCTCTGTGGTACTGGAAATGAATTAGAAGTTTCCAAAAAAAAATAATAATTGCATTCAGATATGAAATTCATTTTCCAACTTAAAGGCTGCAACCCTGCAGTCCAAAGAACTTAGGCCAGGCTTTCTCTTCCAAACAATTTATCTTTCTACAGGTAAGTGGTTTCCAAGAATGAGAGCATTGACCTTTATTTGTGCACTCGCATTGGCACCAATATCTTCATTTCAAAGTGCAACAGCTTCAAGCCGCACCGGTGCTTCAGAAAATGTGGTCGCTTCAAGCCTTAATATCCCTCGCGTCCCTGCCTGTGATACTATCCCACAGTGTTCCTCAATTGAAATTCAATGTTGCCCAACATTTCAGCGTCACAAGCCATCCGAACAAATATATTTGCTCAATATTAAGTGACGAGCGTGCTTGATAAGTTTCATCGCGGCTGCGTCCCAACGCACAGTAATTAAGTCCCTCGCGCTGTTGCCTCAACACGTCGATGATGGGGGCGGGGGAGGCCGAAATACCTTGACAATGTTCCTGCTGGGTATCCCACGGGAATATCTGGAAGCCATATTAGTACAGCGAGGGTGAAAACAAAGGATGCCCTGCACTTTCATATCTGAAGTGGGGGCTCTTGTTTGGATAAGAATTAAGAGTGCCATCATTGACAATCAATGACTGAAGGCTTTGCACTATTGCATTGTTAATTGAAACTCTAGACACTGTGATTGTGACCGGCCTACTGCCCTACATTTATTGTTGTATTGTCGGTATGTACTGTGGGCCTTGCTTTATATTTACTGGGCCAGTGCCTTAGATTACCAATGATTGGTCGGGAAAAAAAACATTCCAGTGTCTGATTGGAGTGTTTGTCCGATCAATCAAGGAAATGATTCATGGGGTATTGATTGGATTGGAGTGACTGTCAACTGTGCTAGGGAATACGGATGCAATACGGGGTAAGGGAGAAGGGAGGAAATGGTATGTTGCTCTTCATAATCAAAAATTTACATGTACCGGTGTCACATGAAAATCCGACTCCTATGAAAATCGGACCCTATTGTCCTATTATTGGTTGATCCCTCGCACGTGACAGGTCACTCTCCAGAAACGATCCTAAAAATAGCATAGTATCGTACTCACGCGTGCGCACTACTACCAATAAGTCCACATTTCATGGAGTCGGATATTCACGCTACACCGGTACAAAGGTTTCATCTAAGGGCCTTTCACACTAAACCTCCGTGTTGGACCTGTGTCAAACCCCAAGATTTTGGCATCCCCTTTCACACTAGCAAGAAACCAACACTGCTTCTACCGGGGTAAAGTGTGCCTCATGGGTAAAATCCAACCCTGGTTTGGACCAGGGTTAAGATGCTCTACCCGGGTAGAAAACAAAAAAATCGACAACTGAACCGTGTACAATGTGTGAAGGCGATGTACCTGTAAAAGTGAACAGTATGCCTTGTTGATGACCCATGGTAGACTGGCACTGATTTCTACCCGGGTCGGTGAGATGATGGTGTGCAAATGCCAAAAAGAATGACATTTTTGGGTAAATTCATTTTCTTTCATATTGGTGAAATTGCCTATTTTTTCCAAAATTACTTCTTTTTTTAACTTTTTGGATTCCCGTAATATTTGATATACAATGTACCGCTATTTAAATGACTGTTGTGAGTGCTGATCAAGTCCACTAGTTGTCGATAGAAAATTAGGAAATTCAATTTTTTGATTTGATTTGATTTGATTATTATTTCATGAAACATCGTGCACTGTTTTTTCTTTCAAGATCAAAGGGAAATTAATTAATTATGTTGATAAAAACATACATTTTTATGAATATGGAAAAAGGAGGAATTACTAATAATGGTGGAAATAAACAGAACTAGGTTTTACATATCTCTTTTGTGATTGCCTACTGATTTCGGTTTGGTGAATATTGCATGTGAATGCTGTACTGACATTTGTACGCATGTGTGTGTTTATAATTTTCTCTCTTTCTGTTTTGATAATGATTGTTTGCGCATTGACTGTTCCCAAATTAAGTAAACACCCATTCCCATAATTTTAAACCTTTAATGTTTAGGCTTCAGTAACAAATGTGTGTATTTTTTCAGTTCAATCAGAAAAACCTGTTCGAAAATTTAAAGGAAATGTCTCAATTTATTTTAGCCTTTCTTTTCTTTAACTTGCTCTAATGAATTTTTTGTTGTTGAAAATTTGGGTTTTATTGTTTTTTTTTTTTTTTGTGGTTGTTTTTGTTGTTGTTTCCTTTTTAGTGGTATAATTTGAATGCATGAAAGATTGAAATCTTTGGATAATCCATTGAATTTGGTCACTTTTATATTTTGTTCAGTACGTGTATTTTGCAGTATCTCCATTTTGTCGTGAGGGTTGCATTAACATGCTCTTAAAGGGTTTGTTGGCCTTTATGGAAATATTTAGCAGAATTTCTTGGGGTGAAATGATATTTGTAAGAGCTTGATGTTCAAATTGTTAGAAAAGACCCCAACAAATGGGCAAAAGCAAGAGCAACAAGTGCTATTTGGTTCTGAGTTGAGGATTTAAATGTGGAGCTGGGGGGCAAACTTCACAGAGCTAGCATATGTTATGCTGCATCTCACCATGGTGCTGTATTTTATCGTTCAATCACCTCACAGACAATGCACTTACATACACTGAAAGGCAACCAGGCTGCACCATTGTATCAGATACTGCTCGGCCATTGACCAGATTTATCTTGTCTCATTCAGGTCCAGAGGGAGCGTGAGTTTAAGACCAAGATGATCAAGAATCACATCGGGCAGTGCAGCTGCAAGCTGAAGCAGACGACCGGCCTGCTGGAGTACGCCATAGAAGTCATGAAGGAGCAGGATCCTGCTGCCTTCCTTATGGTAAATGGGTGGTCCAAATGCGAGGGCGCTGTTCACAACGTTAGGCCAATGTGTGAATGGATACAACGCCTGACTAAATCCCCGTCATCTGATTGGTGGGTCGTTGATCACATGTTACTTATTTATTTGTACCAACCCACTGCGTGGGTGCAGCGCAAAAATAGAAATTCTATTCCACGGTAAATAGAAGTTCCATTGCACTGTCACAAGATCAGTTGCTCTGCTACCATGACCAATCAGATGACGAGGATTTATTCAGGTGTTGTATAAAACGAATAATGAATGTTTCACATTCGTGCAATTGAAAAAAATAATTTCATTAGTTGACAGATGGAATGTTCCATTCCACGAGACAAACATTCCATCTGTCACCTCATGAAATAATTCTAACCATTTCACTTACAAGCATTCATTATTTTTATACTATACTAACTGGACTGGCTGACAATGCCCATGCATTGAAGCATCTGTCAGCCATCTTGGGTCACACCATCAAGCATGTTCAATTACTCCCCCCGCGCTTACTCGTGCCTCTTAATCGGGGATAGTTGCACATGCGCAATACGTGAGAGTGTTTGTGCACAAAGTTATGGAAAAGTTGAAATTTACCATGACTTTAGCACAGCTATTTGCAAATCTGCATTTGTATTCTATACCAGAGTGCTATCGAAGCCGATACGTTCAAAGCCGAAATGCACAATCAGTAAAAATGAGCTTTCATTTTGCTCTGTGCAGACAAAGCAAATGTGTGCATTGTACTTGCACGTTACATTTAGAGTACATTATTCGAAATTCATTCCATCTACATGTGTAATGTCATTATGTTCTACAAACATGCACATGAATTCAAAACACCTGCGCTCAGGACAGCTTCAAAGTATCTCCGCGGGGGAATTAGGAGTTGGCACTCTAGTAATTTAATATACATGTAGCTCTATGGTTGCAACCAGTCTTGTTAGTGTAGAGGCCAGTCATATCACATCTCCCTAAAAAATGCAAACTTACTGTTTTTACAATGCAGTTGCACAACTCACACCCTTTTCAGACTAGTGATCCAGAGTTACGCCAATCCAAATTATTCTGAAGAAGTACAGAGTTTGACATTTGAAACCATTAAGAGCAACTGTACTTGAAGTATAGACTGCTGAGTGTATTCTTAACATGAGATGCATCGTTTGAACAGGCCTCATCTTAGAAACAACTTGCAGTCTCAAATTTGTCATGAGTTCATTAGTCAGGCATGCAACTTTTCCTTGGATCAGCTGATTTCCTCTTTTTTTACTTCCCATGTGTGCCATTGAAAATAGAAAAACACTGTACAAAGTCTGGGAAAAATTTGAATTTCCTCTTTTTTGTGATTTCCCAGTTGCATGCCTGATTAGTATTTTAAAGCTTAACCTAAAATCTCACTTGCACACCCGACAGCCTGCGGGTGATTTGCCACAGAATAACCCTAAAGCGTGATAATCATGCCGACGGTTATTTCCCCTGATGTTATAGACTTTTGGGGGCTGTTGAGGGGTTATTAATAGAAAACTGGGCCAACGACATTGCAAGCAGACACTGTGCAATCGCTGCAAGCCCTAGGGAACTTACAACAGCAAGAATGCACTCCGTGATTGCGATTGATTTCGGCGCGCAAACCAACATCTTCAAATAGCTATGGGAGTTCCACAACGATCACACTTTTCTCAGGATATCGGAGACAAACGGGTGAATGACTGACGAGGCTGATTATGTTTCTCACTGGTGAACGGTTTCCAAAAAAAATAATTCAGCGTATGACTTTTTTCTATTGTGACTCAGGAAAAAGGGAGATCGGAGTAGCAGAAGTGATTTTTTTTTAAGGGGGGGGGGGGAGGTTTGGAGGTTTTGTCATTAAAGTTGATTGAAAAGAGCTAGCTTTTGTGTACATCTTCATGTGATACCGTAGCTTACACGGTCTCTTTGGTACTCGAGATGTTAAACCTGTCATTTGATTTGTGACAATTTCCCCAAAGCCCCCAACCCCAAACGCCTCCCAAAATATCAAACAATTTTCACAATGCAGTGCACCACCAAGAGTTTGCCATGGAGAGTCCATTTTTCAAGTTTACGGTCGACAAAACATGGCCCATATGAATAAGTTTCAGTAGACAACTTGAGCTAATTTGTTGTATATAGGGGCATGGCGTTCTGCCGCCTTACAAAAAACACCATATTGATAGAAATAAAAGAAAAGGGCAAACAGATACTCGAATCATATGCTTACGAAACTACTGACCGGAACAACGAACAATTTCAAATGTCCCGCGCTGCGAATTTGTCGACCATCTCCCACAATGCACTGGGAAAAGTGAACTCTCCGTGGCAAACTCTTGGCACACTGCATTGCGAATCGCCCGAATTAAGTAGCAACATATTAAATCTCAAAACTGCTTCCATATTATATTACCTTGTAGTACATTGACTTTCGACTCACTTTCATAAACACATATCTCAGATTTTACATTTGAATGATTTAAGTGTTCTCTGAAATACGATATTTTTTGTGTTTCTGTGGTACTGGAAGCCTGAAGAAACTTGTTGAAAATTAAATATAAAGAAATGTTTGAAAATAGTGACGAAGGGCTCTAGAATGATAGTAGGCACTGAAACCATGTCAGTTTTGTCGCCTTAACTACATGTACCAGAGCCCCACAGCACCATTTCAATGTTCTTGTTTCATAAACACATTCAGCTCAGACCCATTGTACAAAATAAAAAGGGAAGAAGAACGTGTATCCCGCAAAGCCCCCTGGATGATCAAATGAGATTCTTCGTGGGATGAAAATATTAAATCCAAAATCCTGGTGGTTTTATGTTTCCCCTCAGGGCATGTTTGAAATGGAGGCTGATGACTCATATGAGCATTCAGGGATAAATCATTGTTGAATTCTCATTACCCCACTCGCTTCAATTTCAGTCCCCATCAAAGGAAATATTGAGATATTGTAACATGGTAATAGGCAGAGTAATATCTTCTTGGAGGATTTATCATTGTGGTTACCATGGTGATGGTGCTAGCGCCCGAGCATGCAACTACTTTGTACATTGTATACCTTACATGCTCACAAATGAAATTTAAGATCAGGTACAAACATAGAAGAGTTTCTATATTACAATGTACATGTATATATGTGATGCGATCAAGCTAAATGAGTCGTTTGTCAGGAACTTGTATTTGGAGATACAGGCCAAAATAGGGCCACTTTATCACATCACTTCATCACATCTCTTGGTGTTCCAACTTCCATAATTTTTGAGCTAAAGATGGTATCAGCACACGCTTTTCATAGCAGTAGTGCTGAGATTGTACTCTTTTCAAATCTGTAATAACAAATATTTTGACCAGGGTCAACAAACGACTCCTGTAGCTTGATCGCATCACATATTTGAATCAACTAATTGAATGAAATGATATGAGTAATTGTCTGGAGGAGGTAGAAAAAACCTAATTGACAGCAAAATGTATAGTTGCTGACAGCCACCTTTCCCTACACCTAACTACACTTGCATTTCCTGGAGAAACAAACTTTGAAACAAAACAGTATTTTAATGAAAATAAAAGACTTAATATACTCCACAAGAAATGTTTGTCTCCTTAACCCTGACCCGTCATGCCCCCCCCCCCTCCTAAAAATAATAGTAGCACGTGCTTTGTAATTGAGCAACTGGTGAACAATTAGTGAACACACACACATTTTATTCCGTAACTGTTGGGACTACATACGTGTTGCCACGTGTTATGGGGGCTGAAGACACTTTGAGGACAGCAGAAAGTCCCCATAACTCGGTCTTAATTTCTCTTACAGTAACAAAAACTTCTCCATAACATGGTGACAGCCCGCCCACACATACTTGTTCCGTAGGGACTACACACGAGTTGTCCCATGGTACTGTGGAGACCGAAGACGCTGTGGGGACAGCAGAAAGTCCCCATACCTCGGTCCTAATTTCTCTAGCTATAAAAAAATTCCCCAGCTATAAAAAAATTCCCCGTAACGCAGTGACGGCCCGCCCACACATACACACACCATTTCTTCTAAAGTAATAGTATAGCGGTGATACTAACCACTCTGCCACTTAAGTACCTGCAACTGTTCAAACATAGTTTTGAAAAATGCTTTCATGTGGCTGTAATAAACTTGAAATGTTTCTTTTAGACTCTTGCAAATGGCAAACGGAGCTCAGAACTTTACAGTCAAACACTCTCCATCATTACACTTCTATCCCCTGTCCGAAATTAATCTCCCGTTCGTGATTTGGTTTTCCCGCAATCTCCCGTCTAGGTCTCTGGTGCTTTGATCAACCGCGTCCGTCACACCGAGGTCTCCTGGAAGAAGGAGATGATCTTGGAGCATCGAGTGGATGCCGAGTTTGATTTGACTCTGGACAGCGGGCCGGTGCTCAGAGCCATCGAGCGCCTCAACTTCAAAGAGATGAAAGGTAAATGTTTAACGGAGGGAAGGAAGTAGATGATGATGATGACGGAAAACATTTGATTAAACTCTAGACAGCCGACATGCCTCATAAGTAGATTGCACCATTAGTAAACGTCCGCAAAATAAAAGCAGAATCAATTTCTTTCCGCAACATCATTTGTTCAATCTTTGCTCTCTCAGGAATGTTCATGACTGCAGTCTTTAGTAAAACAGAATACCACAAAATTCAGTTTAGGGAAATGTGGTTCCAGTGATTATTATTTTAATAAAAATTTTACTGAAACTCGATGTAATTATTCACACAGCCCGGGGGTTAGGGTCAGTTGTCACTTTTGTTATAAATGAAGTTGCTGCAAATAAACATGCTATGGAGACTTTTGCATTCACAAATAGACAGGTCACAGTTATATCCTTTAGTCATAAATACCTAAGACAGGTTACCCATTCCTATTGGTCGAGAGCCCATCACATAACCGGTTTTAAATGGTTGATAAAGACCGGCTTGCTGGCTTTGAACACTTTTTCTGTGTCACATGAAATTTGGACTCCTATGAATTCCGGTGCCAATACAGTCTTATTGGTTGAACGTTCATAATCCTCACGTAGGCATGCGCAATACTACCAGTGAGTCAGCTAAAATCAGTATTTCATAGTCACAACTAAATTCACACTACATTGGCACAGCTGCGTTTTGCGCCACATCATGCAGTACAGCATGATTAATATCCTACATGAGTGCACAAATGTCCATTATATGCATACGTGCCTATTACGGGCAGGTTTGGAACATGCATTGTGGCATTGGAGGGGCGCACGTTTTGCTGCCTGTGTGCACAGAGGGTATGAGGCCCAGTGGATCAGTGTATTGCAGTCATTCAATGATGAGCGTCGTTATTCTTTTACAAACGGTGTTGATATTTCGTTGCGTCAGTGCAACAAGGTTGTAACTCCATTCTGCAACAAAGACGTATCTCACGCGAATACGCTCCGTGCAACAAGGTCGTATCTTGACGTCCATTGACTTTGTGTGTACATCCTTGTCATTTTAAGTGAGAAACAACCTTGTTGCACGGACGCGACGATTTATAGTATTGTTTGATTCAGTGATTATTTGATTGGTGATTGTCTGTCCATATATAGTGCCTGATCCACCAATCATCATCACGGAAAACTGCAGCGCCGAGAACAACAGCGTGACGCTAGCCTGGCAGCCGCACCCATCCAGCTGGGTGGAAGGCTATGTGCTGGAACTTGATGATGGGAACAATGGCGAGTTCAGGGTAGGTAGACGTTGCTGACGATTCACTTGATATCCAAATTGATTGCTCTGGTTGTACAGCAGAATGCTTACAATAATTTTTGGGTTTTTTTGGGGGGGATGGGCAGGAGTGGGGGAGGGGATTTGGGGGAATTACCCCCCCACAGACCCTCACCCAACCACAGACGTGTGTGAACACCGGCAATTGTGGACTCCCTATTGTCCCTAATCTACTATCCTTTGTTTGTACTCTTAACTTTTTAGCAACAGCTCTCATTGGTTTTGTACACGATTTTCATTCGTGGTCTTTCAGTCAATGGTAGACCCTTTGTTTGTGCCCTAACCCTTTTGTCCCTAGTTCACGATTGCCGGTGTTTACACATGCTCCCCAACCCCCACCCCTCCCCTCCCACACCAGCCCTTTAAAATTTCTCTGTAATTTCTCTCCTAAAAAACGTATTGTTCTAAGCTTTAAATACTAAAGACCCACTCAGAACTGTTGATGTTGTTTCAAAATCGCTTTTTGCCGCAACCTTGACATCTATCTAAACCCTAAAAAGTCTCTCCTGGTATATTTTCCTGTTAAGAATTTATTAATCATTAATATGGATTCATATAATAATGTTATTTCTTCTTTAAATCAATCATATACAGTTGTTCAAGTCTGCCTTTTGCCTTTTTTTGGAGGGGGTGTGACTGTGTTTCATGCCCGCTCCACCGTCTACAAGTAAACCTGTTTGTTAGCGTATTTGATGTGTTTATGAGTTGCAACAAAATTGCCAAATTAGACTGAACGGATGGCGTTCATATCCGAGGTACAAAGTTTAATGAAGAGAAATGTGATTCCCATTTCATGCCAAGTAAACAGCGGCTCTCACAGAACAGGTGAAAGGCCGACATGATAAAGTATTTCCACTCCAAAGGCTTAATGTCACACGATCATCAAGGAGAACAAAGATAACTTGACAGAGACTGCTGGTTAATGACACATTCTGGATTGATAACGGGCCCTTGAAAGTGGCAATTTATTGGGCTGTTTGTGTTCGCTGAAGAAGCACTCGAGACTTTTTCCGGTGATGAGTGGTGCGATAATGTTTCGATGCATCTTCGAGTCCCAGTTGTTAGAAAGTTGCAGCTTGACTCGTGACTGCATGGCGAGAGATATTTACTGTAGGTGGACAATGAGGCCGTTTACAGATAAGGCTGATCCTTCAACGATAACTGCTGTAATCAAAGGACATACATGTACACTGTTCTACTGTTTTAACTTGTTCTTTTTATTTGGGAAGAATATGTGTGTTTTCACATGGGTGTGAGGACCTTAAGTCTTCAAAATATTGTTTTAACAAAACAAGGCAACCTAGTAAAGCTGGTCCCAGAGTGCACAAAATTCTACTCAATTTGGGCGATTCGAAATGCAGTGTGCCACCAAGAGTTTGCCACGGAGAGTTCATTTTTCCCAATGCATTGTGGGAAATGGTCGACAATTGGCAGCGTGGGACATTTGAAATTGTTAGTGTTTCCGGTCAGTAGTTTCGTTAACGTATGATTCGAGTAAATGTTTGTCCTTTTCTTTTCTTATTATCAATATGGTGTTTTTTTATAAAGCGGCAGAACGCTATGCCCCAATCTATAACAAATTAGCTCAAGTTGTCTACTGACACTCATTCAAATGGGCCATGTTTTGTCGACCGTAAACTTGAAAAATAGACTCTCCATAGCAAACTCTTGGTGGCGCACTGCATTGTGAAACGCCCGAATTGATTCAAGATGGCTAAAATTTCATAGAATAAGCTGTAGTGATAACAGGATGGAAACGAAAAATCCACTTTCACCGTTCGCATGGAGACTTGACTTATAGCCATGACATGAAACAGTCTAATTTACGTGTGACAGTCATTCAGTGAGAGACTAAGACAAGTGTTATTCACAAGTGGCATAGCGACATTCAGTCAGCCAATGTGTCAGTGACATTCAGTCAGGGAGTGATTAAGTAAGTGAGTCAGGTACAGCAGGGGTGTGAAATCTCAGCTTTAAAGCTGAATTCAGCTGGCTTTGTTTTGGATTTCAGCTTTTTCCCTCACTTGCTGTGTACAAAAGTATAGGAGATTTCCAAAGTTCAGCTTTTTGCACCTTTTTCAGCTGTTTTCAGCTATTTTTATCAGTGGTCACTCACACCCCTGGTACAGAGAAGACTATAGGCACAAATTGGTGAATTAGTATAAACCCAGGGTCTTGACTTTGAGAAAGTTTTGACCTTAAAAAAACTTGTTTGGATTTAAATACACTTGAAATCACAAATACAACTGCATATAAGAGTCTTCTTATCATAAGTGGATGGTGTACATCTGGTGTTGGCCAGTTTACTCTCTATACTCCCCAAATGCTAAGCTGTCTGTGCCTGTATCTCTGTGCGCTTTCAGGAGGTGTATTATGGAAGAGAAACAATGTGCACTGTCGACGGTCTCCACTTTGACACTACCTACAATGCCCGAATCAAGGCCTACAATCACGCTGGAGAAGGAGACTACAGCGAGGGGATTTGTCTACAGACAGCAGAAGGTAAAGTGGTTATTAATAATAATACATTAATACAAACTCAGCCAGACCAACCAAAACGTTTGTTATATCAGAATTTTGTATTAAGAGGAGCGTCGGTCCCATTAATTGTGTTCATTAGAACCAGAATTAGTATTAACAGAGTTTGTATCAACGAGAGTCATACATTGTACGTCTTAAATGGACATTCATAAATACCTAGGACAGTTTACCCATTCCTGTTGATCGAGAGCCCATCACATCACATGGGTGGATTTAAACCGCTGATAAAAACACCGGCTGGTTTTAAACACTATTCCTGCACTGCTGCGTTCTGTGCCACTTCGTGCAGTACGTGCCGTGCACGCCAATCTCCATTAAAGGAGATGTTTAGCACGTTTTTACCTTGCGTGAGGCACATACCATAGAAAAGGCCAGAGGTAAAACTATAGAACAGAATCGTTGGAAAATTGTCAACGTTCAATTTGTTTAGACTTCTTGACCGAAAGGTAATTATAAATGGGAATAAGTGTGTGCTTGGCCAGTATTAAACAAGTACAGTTAGAACCAGCTAGGAGCCTGGTCACGGATACTTATCCAGTTTTAAACATTCTTGTTTAAAACCAGCCAAGCACATATCTATTTCCTTATTAATGGAGCATTTTATAAAGATATATTGTCCATGTTCTTTAACAAATTTCTTTATTCTAATGTATTTTGACCTATTTATTCATGTAATAATAATAATAATAATAATAATAATATATATTTATAATGCGCACTTCTCCAGAAAAACCGATCAAGGCGCCTACAAAAATACAAACAAAATACAAAATTGAAGAATTCATGGATATGAATAGCAATATAATTAAACCTATATGTAAATCTATTTGAACAAGTGAGACTTCAGTTCCCTCTTGAAGGTGTCGAGTGAGGTTATTTGGCGAAGTATGACAGGGAGCTTATTCCAGAGGGCAGGAGCAGCATTGGCAAAAGCACGGTCTCCGTATCGGACTGTTCTTGACCTTGGTTGTACCAACAAGTGAGATCCTGCAGACCTCAGAGCACGACATCTCTGCTTGGCGGAGATGAGTTCACAAAGATACTGCGGGGCGTGACCATGCAAAACCTTAAACACAAGGAGGCAGACTTTGAAGATAATCCTCTTGGCAATGGGGAGCCAATGTAGGCGTCTAAGTACAGGCGAAATGTGGTCGTATTTTCTGGCTTGGGCAACGACTCGAGCAGCATTATTGTGGACACGTTGCATACGAGAAATAGATGCGGCTGGAAGCCCAACCAAGAGCGAGTTGCAACAATCCAAGCGCGAAGAAACCAGAGCATGGATTACTTTCTCAGCTGTATCTTGCGACAAGTATTTGCGAATTTTGGTTATGTTTCGCAGTTGGAAGTTTGCGCTTCTGCACACACTTGAGATGTGTGCTTCCATGTTGAACAATTTGAAAAGAAGCGACTGAAAGTGTACAATGTTTGATAAAGAAAAAATGCAATCCTCAGAAAAAGGCTGTTATTGTGTGTTACTTCTGCACACAAACAGAAACCAACTTGTGATTTTACTGGTTACCATTCAACATTATCAATTCTAAAAGGGGGCAATAAACCAGTGAAACACAAACGTAGCATTGAGGGAAGAATAATACCCATTTCAGACTAGTTGCCCCAAACCAAATAATAGAAGCAGACTTTGGTTTCAGGCTAACTTGATGACTGAATTTTTCCATGGACTCTGGAGTCGTTCTGAATGAGTACAACAGTCAATCTTTCAACATAGTCGCTTCTTTTTCAGTGAATCATTTGGTTTGGCCCAACCTCTGCCAGTCTAAAATGGCTGTTAATTTAAAGCAATGAGCACGCGGCACAAAGCCCGACATTGTCCAACAAAAAAAATGAAATACACAGAAATTTTCTGAAAAGAACATTTTTGAAAAAGAGAGGGGCTTGTCACCCTTCCCCCCTTCCCTCCCCCAGCAAACTTTACGAACCTCATTGGTGCAAGAGGCTGACTCTGGACAACATTTCACATTTCTGAAAGCATGTGTGCACATAAATTTATGTGCCTTCTATGAACTTAAGACTCACTGGCGTAATTGTCTCATCACAACCTTCTGATGCATCTGTTTATCACAAAACTCAGTGGCAAGATCCCATTTCCATCTCTCTGACCTTTCTGTTGTCTGCATTTCAGTGGCTTGGTTTCAGCCTGACCCACGCACTGCCCACCCAGACATCATCTTCACCAACGACAACATGACGCTGACCTGCAACACCTACGACGAGCGCATCGCGCTAGGCAACGTGGGCTTCTCCAAAGGTGTCCACTACTGGGAGATCACCATCGACCGTTACGACAACCATCCCGACCCGGCCTTTGGCGTGGCCCGCTACAACACGGCCAGGGACATGATGCTGGGCAAGGACGACAAGTCCTGGTCCATGTACGTGGACAACAATCGCAGCTGGTTCATCCACAACAACGCACACGCTGACCGGACCGAGGGCGGCATTGACGTGGGGTCCGTGGTCGGCGTCCTGCTGGACCTGAACAAGCAGACGCTCAGATTCTACATCAACGACTGTAAGCAGGGACCCGTGGCATTCACTGGTCTGACAGGCGTCTTCTACCCAGCAGTCAGCCTGAATCGTAACACTCAGGTGACTTTTCACCCTGGGTTGGAAATCCCAGCTGACTGTGATTAGTAGCTGAGCCGCATAGGTGAGCTCGCCAAGCTTGGATGTAAACCCTTTGGTGCACAAATTATTTGGCCTAGATGCACAGATTGTAACATCTCTGTGGCAGTCACAAGCGACCTCCCTGTGCACCAAAGGGTTAGACATTTTGTCTGATACTTATTTGTTACATTGGTCAGCAGTTAATTGACTCAATTGCTCAGTTTTATATGTGCTTACGACTGAGCAACAGTTGAATTTGTTAGTACTTATTTTCCTGCCTACAAGCTTATTACTGTGTAGCACCTCACAGATATAAAAGTATAACATCTAAAAAATTTACACAATAATCAAATTTTTAAAGATCAGCTTCAGTATTTGACTAGCAGAATCCACCCGCTTAAATTGTGACGTTTAACCAGTTCACGCTGGGATTATTTTGACAAGAACGGAACGAGGCGCAGGATTTATTTCCATTCGACCTCAAGCCAGGCGGGTTGAAGCCATCACCCTCGGGCAGCACACTCGTATTTCCAGCTGCGAGCGGGTCGCTGACAGATATTTCTGGACTCGCTCGCTGCGTGTTTATCGTCATTCGTTCCGAATAGCGTAAAATTGTGCATGTATACGCGGCCTCCGGCATGAACTGGTTAACAAGTCATCCACTGTTCAACCAACAGACTCTACTTATTTTATTACGTGGCTACTGTTGCTCATGAACTGCTCTCTGAATATCAACCAATGAAAAAGAAGCAGTAAACAGAACAAAGCTAGTCTGATTGGTCAAGGGCCTCTTACTATTTGATGTTCTTTGTTTCATTATGAATGGACAATTTATTTCTGTATGAAAAACACGGTCAACATGGCACAGCAAAATGCACGGCCTGCCATGCCAGCAGCTGTACTTAAGCATGTGAATTGTACTTTGCTTAGTTACTTACTACACATGCAGTATATGTAGCTCAAGAAAGATGTTGAAATGTTATTTTGGATTTTGGCTTCTTTGCCCAGTTTCATGTACATTTAAGCAAGCATACTAATATCTGACACAAAAATATTTGGGAAACCATCCGATAACTTGATGTACTCATGACAAGTGGCCCATCACAAGTATTATAGGTAAGGTTAACAATGCCACATTATTATAAGATGGATTTTTGCGTCGGGTGATATATATCAAATTAGGTTTTGCCCTTCACCGACGTTTAAACACTGTATACTCAGTGTGTTACCTCCCGAGTGAAAGCTGGGGAAAAAAGCTGGAAGGGCAAAACCTAATTTGATATATATCACCCGACGCAAAAATCCATCTTATAATAGTTTATGCGGTACCCGCTGCTATGTACATCAGATTCGAACCGGCCTCCCGATCCCGTTAGCTCAGTGGTCGAGTGGTAAGACATCTGCACTAGAAAGCAGGAGGTCGTGGGTTCGAGTCCCACCCAAGTGATTTTTTCCAGCTTTCACTCGGGAGGTAACACACTGAGTATACAGTGTTTAAACGTCGGTGAAGGGCAAAACCTAATTTGAAATGCCACATTAGGTTCATCATTAGTGGGGGGGTTTTGCGTACTAATTAATTAGAATAAACTAATTTTTATGAAGTGGTTTATGTACAAGTTCATTCATAATCACTGATGAAAGGAGAAATGACTTGGTGCGAAGAGGATTTTAAGTTTCCTTTTCAAGATATCTAAAGCAAGCTTAAGCTACCTTTGCATGCGTGCATTTTTCTGTCTCTGTTTTTGTATTTAGGCCTAAACTACATTGGCTCTGTGCGCAGACAAGAGAGGGCGCTCTTTTACCAGTTTTGAGAGCCCCGTGGATGGAACACACAGTGTGTGCATTCTGGTTGGCACGTGTATAATGCAAGGTATGCACGACTTCTGTTCTCCCCCAACTCTCCCTTCCTTACCGTTGAGGGGGTACTTGTGCACGGAGCCCATAGGCATATGCAATGGACTGAAACACACATTGCATGGAAAGGCAGCTTATTACCTGATGGTGTAAATGTTGCACGCTCCATATGTTTGTATTTACTACTTGCCTAGGGACAGGCGTAGTTTATCCAAAGTGGTCATCTTACGAATTCTTATATATTTTTAGCTCAATACATATTGTACAGATATTTATAAAAGCCGACAAGAGAATTTTTGGCTACTTATAGAATTTTGAGACGATTGCAGTATTTAATCTACTCGTGTGCTAAGTGTGCTCTGTGTTAATATTTAAAATGCTTATCGGTTCTGTTTTATTTGAATTAGCTAGAACACTTGCCTGACAAAGTTTATAGATAAGCATTATTTGTGGGGCTATTTTAAGAAACCCGTTATGTAGTTTAGAATTGCTTATCTAAATGTTTAGATTATAACTTCATTTCTTTCATCGGTTGATAGATACAGTCGACTCCTGTTAATACAAATGCAACTGGACCTAGCCAAAATGTTTGTTATATCAGAATTTTGTATTAAGAGGACCGATGGTCGCATTCATTGTGCACATTAATTTAGTCGGGACCAAGACATTGTGTTTGTTATAACCAGAATTTTTATTAAAAGTGTTTGTATTAACAAGAGTCGACTGCAATCTATTTTTACTCATTTGTATGAATAATCATGGTATTCATATATAATGTACGTCTTTCTGTGGAGCAGTACTGCATTTCTTTCGCTGAAAACTGTAAGTATTGTTCTGCTATAACATAGAATTAGTGTAAAAAAAGGAATCAAATGTATGTATAATTTAAAGCTATTCTTAGTACTGATTGATATAAACTCGTGCTTTTATTCCTTAGGAATATCGTTGCTACATTTAGGTTGCTACGGTATTAAACACTCTGTGAGTTGATTGAATGAATTGAAGGCACAGTCACCAAAGTTATGAGTAGTTTGAAGTTAGGTCCGTATTGTATTCACTGTCTAAATTCAAAATTGATCACTTCGTCATTTCATGTGAACGGCTTGGTACCAGACACTGACTAGTCTAGTCACAGACTCCCGTGTTAGAATTTACCCACTTGTTATCTGCATGAATATTTCAGTGCAACCTCAAACCCACTACACATACCAAAAACTAAATGTTTTTCTCTGCACTGTAATGGGGACATGTACTTAAATGCTGCAGACTTTGTGTAAAAGATGACATTTAAGGGAAAAGTTGTGCACTAAAATGTTAAAGCAAATCATGTTTCTCAATTTTTTTTTCCCTATAAAAATATTTGCTATTGTATACCAGTACGGTTTTTTGTACCTTACATATATATGCAATAATATCAATACCTTTATAAAAGTTCAGCATTTCATTTCATTTTTGAAATAGCTTGGTAATTGGTGGGGTATTTTTGTATGCCGTGTGGTCATTAAAACCACAAAGTGTTCTCAGAAACACTTTTTGAGTATTGGTATTGTAACTTCAAGTATGATTCAAGAATAACTGATGTATCGTCTTCCCAAGATTGATGTTTGTGGAGCAATTATGGGAAGGTATAGCATTTTGTAACAATGAGTATGCAATTTTGAAATAGGTAGTTTGGCAAAAAAGCTTTTGAATGTAGCAACATTTGTGTACAAGGCGTAATGTTTTTGGTTGTCATTCTAGCCACCGAGAATTCCTATGAAAATGCTGTTCCACAATTTAGTATAGCCTGTATTTTGGTTGTTTTAGTGTGAAAATTATCCGCTTCAAGTTTGTTATTTTGGTCTATTGACGGAGTAAGAGGCCATTTCAGAAATGCGCTGCGCAAAGTTTGCTTGAAACGGCAAATAATAGAGAATGCATCACGAACCCTTGAGTATCTGCCTTCTCAATGTGTAGCCCAAATGAACCGATTTTTGCAAGTTCCTGAAGCATTTCTTACTCAAGGCCCAACATTTTTGTAGCAATGCAAAAGTTTTGAAATGAGAACATTGATCAAAATTACGCCCATTCAATCAATCTCAATTAATCTTACTTTATTTACCACATAATACAAAAAAATATGCCAAGAAAATCATAAGATCACAATAATGTGGATGGGGGTCTCTAAATAGCAAAGCTTGTTGAGTAGTGACCCCATTTTCAGTTTTGGAATATTACCTAACATATTTCGATTTTTTTGCGGCCCCAATTCGGGCATGTCGTTTTGTGCTGTATGGGCGCAAAAGCAACCCAGAATAAAAGTTGTATTTTCAGAACGTTAAAATATCCAAAATGGAAGGAAAAATCCGGGGAAAAAATCAAACTTTAAAAATACAGTTTGAATTTTCAATCGAAACTCTGTGAAGTTGACTTGTATATCCGGCATTTAACTTTGTGCGTTCAGTATTTTGAAGAAAAAAAAAATCCCTGCAACATTTTGCTCGACGTAATATCTATTGTAACTTGACTAAAACAAGCGAAGTTTGGAAGCGTTTCACGCTTTGATGGTTGGGCTAAAAAGTGTACCCACAGATTTACCGTTATGCACACGTTTTGCTGATGGATTCCCTTTTAAATTCAGAAATGCAGTATTTGTGATTGTTAATCAACACTCCTCCGTATAAATAGGCAGACAATCGTCATTGAACCATTGGTTTTTATACGAATCATACATAACGGCAATACATTGTATGTATTAAATGAAATGAATGTGACTGCACAGCCGGTGTGATGTCTCGTGTTTTGTTGTAATTTGGAATTGGAAATAATGAAAAAGCGTTAATACATGTGAATCAAGTTAGATATGTGCATTTATATTAACAGAATAGACTTCGATTAAAATTAAAAAAACAAGCTCGAAATGATCTCGGAAGCTAAGGGTCTGTTTTTATCATAGAGCTAGGACCCAGGGTCGTAGCTCTATGGTTTTTATAATGCGCAATATTACTCACTTGGTCATGACTGTCAAATCATAGAGCTAGGATAAAGAATTTTAATTTGTTGAACGTCAGTTGGTGGGACACCAAATTTGCATGCAGTAGTGTCATCCCCAATGCGAAATGAGTGACCTCAATAATGCAACTCTCAGTCTCCTCCCCCAGAAAGCCAGGGCTTTTTTTTCCAGGACAGCAGTAAATTTGTAGGCGGTCAGTGGAGATCCATTACAGTGCAACGAAAGAGGGCCAGGGGGTAGCAGACCAGTAAATAAACTTCCATAGACCCCAATGGTAAATGCTCCCACTTCAAAAATTCGGGAAAAATACTCACAACTCTCCAAGGTGTTCGAGACACACATCAAATTAAAGCTTATTTCATCATCTTTCAATTTCTGTTCAATTTACGGGGGTCAACTGATGACTTTTAGGAGAAATTTCCATCTGAAGACGATCACCCCTGAAAATAGTCCTGAAGCCCATCGCCATTTTGAAAAACGATGCCTACACTCCATTGCAAAGTAGAGCGCTTTTAGGGTCCAAATTACATCAAAATTACACAGAACTGCAAGCTCCAAGTCCTGTGCACGGTTTCCATCCATATTTTTGACAAACCCTCAAGTTCATGGCCCACAGCATGCTCAAATACCGAAGATTGTGAGGGCATGCAAATCGTGATTTGGCCGGCGCAGGCAATTTCGGACCGATTTACTGGTCTGCACCCAGGGGCTGATAGAGTTGATTATACCCTTTGCCATGGCCTGAGTGACGTGTTGATATATACCCATGCAAGGCTGTCACTGGAACGTTTGTTACTAACTAACTAACGGAGAGACACGCTGATTGCTGTCTGTAGCTAAAAAGGCCGGTATTTATGCAACGCCTTGCCACTAGAATTACCTCCAGGGGCGGATCCAGGTGGGGGGCGCACACCCCCTCCTTTTTTCTTCAGAAAAAAATGTAACGCATGCTATTATTAATTTCACCTGCACATGCTAAATCTTGACGGAAAAAGCTTGTATTTCTGATGCATGTGTCATCAAAATGCACATTCACGACATCGAATACATGCCGCTGTACGATGCACAGTGGGCCAGGTCAAGGTCAAACTGCGCCAAAATTGGTTCGAGTCGCTGATTGGACTAATATTAAGCATCTATGGGTTTTCTGACCCGAGAAAGACAGTGAGCATAATTTTCAAACGCTGTGACGTCATTAAAACGCTGAATTTTGATTGGCTGACATAATACGCACATTTACACTGTTTTTTTAATGATGAGAATGTTGATATAACTTTTATAATTTAATTTTAAGTTCTTAAAATGTGATACAATTGTATTTAAATGATTTTTGTATGTCAAATGCAACAATGTTTTCGCATTATGCTTAACCATAATGATGCCACGTTTGATCCTTGTTCCCAAATATAATATTTCGGAATCTAACGAGTAGCCTAAACAAATTTCGGAAGAGTAGAATAGACCTGTTCTAAACAACATTTCTTGTTGTGTTAGGACCATAAACAAATACAGAAAATGTATTTTGATTGAACTTAAGGACTGGCTCTCATTCTTTTTCTTCCTGGTTTTTTTTTGGCGTTTTATTTACTGTAAATTATTCACGCCAGTTTGTTATTTCCATTCAACAGTTTACAAAAATGCTTGTACAATACATGAGCGCGTCAAAAAATAGTTTTAAATCAAATCGGTTAAGCAGCAGAGTTGTGCTTATTACTCTATGCAATAATTGAAAATAAAGCACGTGATATGTTGATGAGACACCAAGTATTTGAGACACCAAGTACATTGTAATTTCAACTGCGCAATCAGACATCTAATAGGGGTATCATATTACACAACACCGACTTTTCCGGCGAGCGCAGCCTTGCTCGGGTGTCGTGTTTCTCAGTGAAGCGCGCCACATGTAATATGGAGTTCAGAAAAGGGGCGAAAACGTACGGTGATCGGTTCAGAAAACTGCTCTAAAATCGTGTATCGCAGGTTGTCGCAGCTAAATTTGGTACCAAAATTATGCAAACAAGTTGCTTTATTAGAAATAAGTAGACTTTAGGCAGCAATCGACGGCAATCCTAAGTTTCCGTATTGCTGAACACAAGAATCGTAAATTTCATGTCAATTTTGACACAATTGTCAGTATTTATTCATAAAAAAATTCAACAAAAATAAAAACTGATTTAATTTCCTTTAAATATGAACTATAAACTAGAGTCAAGTGAAAATTTAGCTCCGTAGCTCAATGCAAATTGTCTGATTTTGCTTTATGAAGATTTCTGCAACTATTCACATTTTATGGCCAATTTCTGTGGATTTGCATACCTTTAAGAGGTCATGACAAGTCAAAATACATATTTTTTGCTTAATTTCCCCATAAAATGGTCCGATGGGGTATGAGCAACCTCAAAAGTGTCGAAAAAATTAAAACTAGCAGGGTCACGTTTCACCCTTTTTGGCGCACTTTGGTTTCGGCCTGGCCCACTGTGCGATGTTCCGTCCTTACGACATGCAGCAGTGCAGTGCAGTGCAGTGACATCGTCATTCACTGGTTCCCACCGCGTGCTAACAGAATCAAAGCCATAGGCCAAGTTCGGGCAAGGACCATTTGTTACTATTGGTTACCAGCGAAGCAACCAACCCCAGTAGGCTGGTTCCAAATTAGTCGACTAGCGTAGTCAACCACCGTTGACTAGACAGAGTTCGGGCAAACGTTAGTTAAACATTGGTCAACTATAGTCCTTATTGTGCGAACTTTGCCTTTACTTGATGTAGGACCAGAACCAGTGACTACGGGCTACATTTACGTTGCGTTAAGTGCGTTGAGAATTTGGATCATATACCAAACGAACATCGATGGAGAAAGAGATTTTCTTCGAATTAATTCCACGAACGTGATATCTCTTTTCTGTGTATGTATTTTCCATTAAAATAAATATTTACAACGAGATTGTTCCGCTCGTACGTGAGACACCGTAGCGTGTTTGTGCAAGCTTTTTTTGCCACAGCAACATGGGTTCATTTCCGGGTCCGCTAGTGCGCTACACAATACATTGCTGTTAATGAATGCACACCGATAAAGTGCGCCATGCCATGTGTGCGCGACGCAATATACGGCCAGTGCTGGCCAGCGGCTGACAGTTTTAAACCAAACATTGTCATAATGTCATTGTTTGAGCACGCAGACGTGGACGACTTAATTCTCCATCATTTTAAAAGAACATCCACCTGAAATATATTTTCATATTAGGTAAGGCAAATTTTAATCAAAAAGTTTTGATAGACAGTCTCGATAACTCGGCGCGATAGGAATGTGATAGGAATCAGATTTTTTTGGTTCTTCCGACTCATTTCTCAACTTGAATCTTACTTTCCATATACTTTTCCAGTTTGGGAAGTTTTAATTTTTTTTAAATGATTATTCAATATTTATTTTTAAAAATATTATAAATCTCCTCTGAATTTTGAGGAAAAATCTACCGCAGAGATCCCCAGATTTGCTCTAAAATGCACCAGAGAGCTTCTAAAGTTCAAAAATTTTCGGGGCCCTTATAGGCGGGCCCCGAACCCCACGCCGTGGCATCGCGAGTTGGTGTGTCACATCAAAACTTCCCGCACAGATTTCAAATATATCACGCCCCCCCCCCTTTTGGAAAATCCTGGATCCGCCCCTGACCTCAAGAAGAGACAGTTTGGCTGAAGACCGAAGCATTTAGGGTAAATCGAACTAATGACCATGAACATCATGATACTGACAAGTCAGAAATGTAAACTTTTTTTAATATTCGTTTCGCCCTAAAACAATGACCAACTTGACAATAATATTAGTGAGAGTATGTTTGAAAAGTAATACATGCTACGAACAATTTTATACCAAAATGCTCTCCACAAATAGAGGACGCACCTCCATGGCGTGTTTCATGTGAAATGTGAACTTGTATGAAAATTGAAATTTGGTGTCTTTAATCTCAAATTGACTCTTATAACCCTCATTTTCTAACCTGTCACTTTCCTAATTATGTCCACGAAGGCATGCGCAAAACAACAAACTGATCCGTATTTCGTAGAGCCCAAATTGCACACTACATCTGTTTTAACACTTTGTTTTCATTTTTTTTTTACAGTAAACTACATGTACATGTACATGTACATGTACATGTACATGTACATGTACATGTACATGTACATGTACATGTACATGTACATGTACATGTACATTGCACTGTAGTTCGTTGCCGCGCTTCGTACCCCTTGTACGTATAGTCTATGTACCGTGGCGAAGATCAGAGCCATGGTCTATGATATGTGAGCAGGTTCGCTGATTAATTATGCAAGACAACCGTTTCTTGACCTCCTAGATTTGACCAATCAGCGGGCATTTTCTATATCGGGTCTTTGGTCATTCACCTGTTGTCGCGTCATAGACATGGATAAAAAAAACACACCTAGACACAGCAAACAAAGGCTGTGGTTTCGCGCTCAATCTGTGTAAACGCGATACGCGCCAAGCTTGTCGATGCCTTTTACAACAACAAAAGCCGCCTCTTTTTAAGCGTCACCTCAATGCAACTTTGCTAAAATATTTTACGGACGGAAAATATTGGGGCCACATTTTAAAAGAAACAAAATGGAAAACCTGTATACACGTAATATGCTCTAATAAAAAAGTTGGTGTCTATTTTTTGTTTAATTATTTAATCAGCCTTGACCTGAGGAGCTGCAGACAACGCGGTGCCATTAAAAAGGCAAATCGAAACATATGAACAACTTTGCCCTGAATTTGTGCAATAAACCACGGACTCTACAGCGTGGGGCCCTGACCTTGTGTAAACAGCGCACACATTCATGGCGTAACAAGTCAAATGGATGGACCATTTCACACAATGGTACGGATTATGCATGTAGTATTATTGCACAATACAAGAATACTGTAATACAGGTAATACTCTGGACTTTGAAATGTGTAGCGAGTTGGTGAGAAACATTGACGTACTTTTTGTTACTGACGAAAGCTTGTAAGGGCTCTGTTTTCGTGTCATTTTCTTGCGCTGAGCGTAGGGTCACGGAGCTCCGTGAGCAGATGCGCGCAAGTTGTTCATATGAGAATATTCACGGAATGAAGAACAAAAATCATCCTAACGTTTCGTTTCAGGTAAATAGTTTTACATGTAAGACATTAAGTCAATTCGTGTAATTTGCTCATTTTCTGTACATTATGGGTGCATGTTTTTCCGCCCAAGTGGGCTTAGTGGGTATGACGGATTTGGGTTTCGCCCTCCCGTACTATACACTGCCGTGGAGTCTGGTTTAGATATTGCCAGTGTCGATGCCCACACGCTGATAGTGATATAACACATTTAACAGCCTTGCACTGATTTTCAGAACGATGTGGGCTTACCGCAAATGCCGCTGACTGCTATTTTCAATAAATCACTGCAGGAAGGAAAGGTCCCTGATACCAGGAAGATTGCTTTAATGTTACTGCAATTTACAAAAAAAAATCAATCCAATTTACTTCCCCGGGCAATTACAGACCAGTGAGCCTCACATCGATTGTATGTAAGTTGGTGGAATGCAAAACCAGGTCAACAACATATGCCGCTCTTCTTACCTAGCTCTCCACAAGATAGGACACATTCGAAATTTCCTCGACCAACAAACGACGGAAAAGCTTGTCCATGCTTTTATCTCTTGCCGTCTCGATTTCTGCAATAGACTCGTACACTGTATTCCAGATTCTCAAACCTCGAAACTTCAGCGCATCCAGAATTCCGCCGCCAGACTTGTTACACGTACATCATCCAGGCAACATAGAACCCCTATTCTTCGCACCCTTCACTGGCTACCTGTCAATGAGCGAATCGCCTTCAAGATTCTACTCCTAACTCACAAATTCATCCACGGCTCAGCACCAGCATACCTCCGTGAACTTATTCAAGTATACCAGCCACAACGCACCCTCCGTTCTAGCTCAACATTGCTGCTTAGTACACCGGTCACTCGCACTAAGACTTATGGACATCGTTCCTTCATGCATGCATCACCATCGCTTTGGAACTCTCTCCCACACCATATGTCAATGCCGAAAATGAATTTAAAACACTCCTTAAAACTTACCTGTTCCATTAATTGCTTTTAATTGTTGTTTCCTGTGAAGCGTATCGAGACCTCGGTGTGATGCGCTATATAAAAACTGTGTTATTATTATTATTATTTTGCGAGACCAAATCATGAAGTTCATGGATGATAACAACCTTCCAAGTGAACAACAGAATGGACTCCGCTCTGGAAGATCCTGTGTGACGTAACTGATTGACATTTTGAATGAGTGGTCAGGTATGATTGACGAGGAAGGTAGTGTTGATGTGGCCTATCTTGATTTCGGCAAGGCTTTTGACTCCGACCCACACACATCCTTAAGAAGATCAGAGCCCATGGCATAAAGCGGAAACCGCTGAAATAGATCCAGAGTTTCCTTGCAGAGAGGAGGCAGTGTGTGATAGGCCTAGTAAATTCGCTCTTTTCACACTCCGCCATTGGGCATGCGGAGCCTCGATCTGGCAAGTTTACACAATAAAAATAGCCGGTTCAGTGATCTGAACCCCGACACGGGAATCACTGAACCGGCTATATCTGTTGTGTAAAGTTGCCAGATCGAGGCTCTGCATGCCCATGGCGGAAGTGTGAAAAGAGCGAATAGGACCAAGTCTTAATTCGTGGGATACCCCAATGCAGTGCGTTGGGCCCAATTTTGTTCGTCATCTACATTAATGATCTGCCAGATGTGTTGAAGGGGCATGTAAAGATGTTCGCACACATTAGAGATGAGATAGACAGTGACGTCCTACAGGAAGACCTGGATAGTTTGAGCAGGTGGTCGGAACTCCGGGGTCATAATGAAAATCGGACTCGTATGAAATCGGACTCTTTTTTTCCTTTTATTGGTTAAACCCTCTCACGTGACCGGTCCCTCTTCTAATTATCTATGCATGAGCATGCGCAGTACCACCAATGAGTCCGTATTTCTTAAAACCTAAATCTATATATATAAGAGAGAAGTTTACTCGGCCTGCGAGACGATGTTTGCTCATGAAAGGATCCGAGACCGCGGGCTCCCGCGGCGCCAAAATCGCTCCACGTCCGTGGAAAAATGCGGAGGGTGTCTTCCGCCGGGTCGGACACTTCGGGTCGTCCTGATTTTCCCGTACGGACCGGCGATCCGTTTCGTCGATTTTTCGTGAGGAATTTTTTCGCAGGAATTTGCCGTCGTGTGCGCTTTCACGTTGACTGCCTGGCCGCCCCCTGTGCTGGCTTTTCTGCGTGTCTAGACTGTGCGAGGTCAGCGAGGTCAACGTAGGGGTTTCGTTTACGTGTTCTACCCGGCCGTACTGCAAAAGCGTTCACCAAACGTTAGTATGGGGTGACCTTGGCAAAATATTTTTTCTCCATGGTGCGTGGCCACCAAGTGTTCCAATCTTTCCTGCGCTTTGCTTGCCGCCCCTGCGCCGAGTGCAACGAATACTCAGAAGGACTACACATTAGTATGCCTTGCGCGGTCTGACCAATCGAAAGTCTACACTGCGTGGTACTTCCCGGCTATGCGTAAAACCGTCGATGGCAACGCGTACTGCAGCCTGCTCCACACCCTGGAAACGAGGTTGGGTCTACGGTTCTCGGTATTGCACAAGCATGTGACGTCGCGTGATAGAGTGCTGTTGCTTCCATAATGTGTTTACAGCTCCATGCTTCCACCACCAAGGCCGAGCGTTGTGAGTTCGCTGCCCGCCACGTATAATATTCAGTGTCGCGTTATAATTTTGGGGGCCTGTTTGGGATCATCGAAGGATCGATGCATTGCTTCAAATGTCGCGATCTTAAACGCAGTCACGAAAAACAATCGACGAAAAAGTGTCCAACCCGGCGGAAGACACCCTCCACATTTTTCCACGGACTTGGAGCCATTTTGGCGTCGCGGGAGACCGCGGTCTCGGATCCTTTCAGGAGCAAACATTTCTCGGAGGCCGAGTAAAACTTGCTGTTATATAGATGGTTGAACCAAGTTCAATAAAAGTTGTATCGACTTTTTCCTCGCAGACAGTCTCGCAAATTGTAAGAAGTTCAAGTTTCCGTTTGTTGAAGAGTCCAATACTGAAACTTAATTATGACCTTATAATTCCTCCATGATTCAGACCGTTTGTAATTTTATGGTAACACTCAACATTTTCATTTCAAACGACACCACGTTTTATTGCATTATTCGGGGAAGAAAAAGTGGCCGGACTTGGAGCCATTTTGGCGTCGCGGGAGACCGCGGTCTCGGATCCTTTCAGGAGCAAACATTTCTCGGAGGCCGAGTAAAACTTGCTGTTATATAGATGGTTGAACCAAGTTCAATAAAAGTTGTATCGACTTTTTCCTCGCAGACAGTCTCCCAAATTGTAAGAAGTTCAAGTTTCCGTTTGTTGAAGAGTCCAATACTGAAACTTAATTATGACCTTATAATTCCTCCATGATTCAGACCGTTTGTAATTTTATGGTAACACTCAACATTTTCATTTCAAACGACACCACGTTTTATTGCATTATTCGGGGAAGAAAAAGTGGCCCACTTTTTCTTCCCCGAATAAAAATTGTAGCCTACAATAATGATTCAATTGCTCAGAATACATGTAGCTGATTAAATACTCCAAACTCGAAACTTTAAAAGATGATCTTTTGCTCAAATTGGTTTTAGTGGTCAGAAATTGCCTCAGATCCCACCACAGAAATTGCTTTTATAACTGCATGTCTCCTCAACTACATCCCTCATTTACATTTAATACCACATTTTGCTGTTATATAGATGATTGAACCAACTTGAATAAAAGTTGAATCGACTTTTTCCTTGCAAACGGTCTAGCAAATTGTAAGAAGGATCAAGTTTACGTTTGTTGAAGAGTCCAATACTGAAACTTAATTATGACCTTCCTCCATGATTCAGACCGTTTGTAATTGTATGGTAACACTCAACATTTCCATTTCAAATGACACCTTTACGTTTTATTGCATTATGATTTATTGTCAAAACTGTACAATCAGCCTTCGCCTGTGTACTACGGTAACATTGTCATTACGTTTTCCCACAAATGCAACTTTCTCACAAAATGCCATTTTAACACACAAACGGGAACATTTACAGACAGTTGCCATGGTGCACAATTATCATGTGCGTAAGTCGACGGGGGACAGGGGGAACCCCCCCCCCCTCCATTTTAAAGCAGGGGACATTGTTTGGTCCCCCCCCCCACACTTTTTCTTCCCCGAATAAAAATTGTAGCCTACTATAATGATTCTATTGCTCAGAATACACGTACCTGATTCAATTACTCCAAACTCAAAACTTTTAAAGATGATCTTTTCCTGAAATTGGTTTTAGTGGTCAGAAATTGCCTAGGATCACACCACAGAAATTGCTTTTATACAACTGCATGTCTCCTCAACTATATCCCCCATTTACATTTAACTCCCCACATTTTCATCCCCAACACAATACGCCCTACCCGATCTATGATCGGGTAAATCAGCTTGTTCATGATAAACCGGTTCAGTGAAGCTAGAAAGGCGCCGCGCACCGAGTATATCGCGCTGCGCACACACGTGCCACTTTCCGTTTCGGTTTACGCTAACTATATTTTCTGCAAACTTATAAACGTGTAAACCTTTACATTGTGCAGGCCATTTACTCAAGAGCAAATGGTTTTCAGTAAAAGCGTTTGCTATATTTTTATTCATGCAGATGGGAGAAAATGCTAAAAAAAAATGGTAGTAAATGCAAATGCCAGTTTTTATTCATACGACACGAACTACCGTTTGGTATTATTGGTCCTTATAACTTTGTTAATATTAAGTTTTCACAATTAACATTAATAAATGCAGTAATTTGTTTGGGCAGAATTTAATTACTTTATAATTTCAAGGTTGCTCCAACTCAAGTGCATATTTGAAATCTGAAGCATTTACTCCTTTTTATTCATCATCATCATGGTGACGTCTGTGCGCGAGCAGCGCACAGGCGTTGCTTAGTAGCTGCATAATAACATATTAATTGTTCGTTTCTATTGAACTTGGTGTAGTTGAGTCAGGTCCGTACCAACCATCCTCAGGTCGTCCAGAAGTTGCTGTTGATAGGTTCGCATAAGTGCGCCACCTCTTCGGTATGGTTCTGTAGGTTGGTTGTTTTTGTCCAAGAGCAATGAGAGGGGTGTGTCACGCCTGGTTGCGTGGGCAATCAGTTGTAGGCGGTGTTTGCGAAGGGTTGTTGATGCCTGTGGGATTTTGGTTTGGCGATAAAGTTCAACATTGGTGATGCGTTTGGGGTATCTGATGTTGAGTGCGTAGCGTAGCAAAGCTCGATGTGATGCGTCGATGGTTTTTGCGAGTGTTTCTGTTAGCGTCCAGCTGGCCCCACTGTAGAACAGCACCGACTCAATGCAGGCAGTAAATAGTTTGACCTTCAGGTGATTGCTGTACAGGTCCATACTATATTGAGTTTTCGGCACGCCACCCATGCGAGATGTCGTCGGCGTTGGAAAGCTGATTGACTGTTGCTAACGTTGCATCCCAAGTAGCAGAACTCTGTGCACGGGGGCAGCGGATCACCTGATAGTGTATGGATTGGTGAAATTTGGTCAATGCCAATGTACATGACCACAGTTTTCTGCGGGTTTATACGCAGACCAACTTGTGCTGATGCACGTTCAAAACGGTGAAATTGGCGCTGTGCAGCATCGACTGTATCACTCATCAGTACAACGTCATCGGCGTAGGCAAGACCAGGTAACTTAACTGCCAGGTTACGTGAAGACAGCCGTCGGCGAACCGTGTACCCATCAGCATCTTCACATAATGAAATGCGGAGAACATAGTCTAGCAGGATGATGAACAGGTATGGCGCCAAAGTGTCACCTTGCAACACACCAGATGTTGTTCTGAACCGATCTGTGTCACCTGATGATGTTCGCACGTATGCTTCAGTGTTAGTGTACAGAGACATGATGGCATCGATTATTTGCGTAGGTACTCCATAGAATTCGAGGATCTCAGGTAGGCATGCTCTGTCTACATAGTCAAATGCTTTGCTATAGTCGGCAAAAACTCCCCCATATGTCGCATCTCGCATCTCTGCGCTAAAACAAATCGTTATCTGGACTATGTTTCTGCTCAAGGGGCCGTGGACCGCGCACGCAGAGATAAACAAAACACACTCCTATATGGAAATAAACCTGGTATCCCATAAACCCAATAATGCTAAGTGCGTGAGTTTGTTTCTGCATTCAATAGGGGACGTTGAACAATAGAGGAGAATAGGCCGGGTCCCCAATTCCAAAAAAGTATTTAATTGTTGTTTTGAATGTTGTATTTAAAATGAGTTAACCGTGGTGATAATGTTTCCGTGGTCAAACATGTTGTACATTGTTTTAAAGTGTATGTGCATATAGTGTGGATTCGTAGGTCTGAATCCAGACTTTACTAAAGATTAGTAGATATGATTCCACACTTTTAGTGCGACGTCATAACAATCGTTTCATTTGTGTAGAAAGTATGTGAGTTTCGATCTATACGTGACTCCCCAAGCTGAATCAAGTAGTAAACTAGAAAGCACTCCAGAGAGCTCAGAGAGCGCAATTAAACATCCGCCAAGGCTTAACAATTCCCCGCCATATTGTCAATACACCCAAAAGAAATACTTGTGAAGAATCATTTTTAAAATCCTGGATCCAGATCCAGATCTGGATCACATCCAAAACCTAATCGATGTGTACTTGTACCAAGGACCACCCCTGAAACAAATTTAATGCAAATCTGTCCATAACTTTTTGAGTTACCTTGCTTACCTGGAGTCAGTGTGAATAGAATCACTTCCACATTTCTTTGTTTTTTATTGTCCCAGCCACGTGGTAGGTCATCTATCACTAGATCCTAGTATGGACCATGGTACATCCACTAGAGGGGGTATCAGTCTTGTGATCCTACTGGAGGGGTTGGAAATTGGCGGGAAAACCTAGTGTGCTTGTGCGCATTTACATAGGCTTGTGTACAAATGCATTGTGCACATAGGGATTACCTCGATCACCCCTGTGACTAAAATGGAACTGTCAAATGGCATTGAGGAGGTTGGTACGGTGTCTGGTTTTATTGACTGTTTAGGGCCTGAGGGATACCAGGGGTCAACCTCGTCCCCAGGGTGTCGAGCAGTACGCGCCCACCACTACCTGCTCTCTCACCCTGGTATTGGATCTACGGAAGCTTGAATTGCCTTCCGCGTTACCGCGTTACCGCGATAATTTATCGCAGAAATCCAGAAATCAGAGATAAATCCTACCGCGATACCGCGTTACCACGATAATTTATCACAGAAATCCAGAAATCAGAGATAATTCCTTCCGCGATACCGCGTTACTGCGATAATTTATCTCAGAAATCCAGAAATCAGAGATACCTATTCCGCGATACCGCGTTACTGCGATAATTTATCACAGAAATCCAGAAATCAAAGATACCTATTCCGCGATACTGCGTTACTGCGATAATTTATCACAGAAATCCGGAAATCAGAGAGAATTCCTTCCGCGATACCGCGTTACTGCGATAATTTATCTCAGAAATCCAGAAATCAGAGATACCTATTCCGCGATACGTACCGCGTTACTGCGATAATTTATCTCAGAAATCCAGAAATCAGAGATACCTTTTCCTCGCTCGGTACCGCGTTACCGTGATAATTTATCACGTGACACCGCGCACTCATCGATTGTAGAGAGGAGCCACATCAACCTCGTCCACCACTACGTACGGGGCGCCCACCACTACGTACCTGCTCTCTTACTATTGGAAACACGGTTGGAAATAAAGTAAGCACTGGGGACGAGGTTGGAGACACATATGAATTTAAAGCTCCGTATACGTGATAAATTATCGCAGTAACGCGGTATCGAGGATAGGTATCTCTGATTTCTGGATTTCTGTGATAAATTATCGCAGTAACGCAGTATCGCGGAATAGGTATCTCTGATTTCCGGATTTCTGTGATAAATTATCGCAGTAACGCAGTATCGCGGAATAGGTATCTCTGATTTCTGGATTTCTGTGATAAATTATCGCAGTAACGCGGTATCGCGGAAGGATTTATCTCTGATTTCTGGATTTCTGAGATAAATTATCGCAGTAACGCGGTATCGCGGAATAGGTATCTCTGATTTCCGGATTTCTGTGATAAATTATCGCAGTAACGCAGTATCGCGGAATAGGTATCTCTGATTTCTGGATTTCTGTGATAAATTATCGCAGTAACGCAGTATCGCGGAATAGGTATCTTTGATTTCTGGATTTCTGTGATAAATTATCGCAGTAACGCGGTATCGCGGAAGGATTTATCTCTGATTTCTGGATTTCTGCGATAAATTATCGCGGTAACGCGGTAACGCGGAAGGCAATTCAAGCTTCCGTATGGATCATTTGCATGTGCAAGATTTTTGCAGACGTATGCAAATGAGGAACAGTCTGGTGCCTGGATATGCGTTACACATTAGCGTTTGTTTTTGTATGCGGTGTCTGGGGTAAAAACAGAGGCAATTCGTAGCAGCGCGAGCACGGCGTGGGTTACGAAAACACGATTTTTGGAATCAAACTGTTACGATCTTATCAAGACAACATGCAGTATCATATTTCATATTAATATGAGCAAATTGGAAAGGAAATTAGTATTTTCGAGAAGGCGTGGACGAATGATCGCGAAAACACGTACTGCACGTTGTGAATATATAGCACCAAGTACACGATAAAAATCCATTACTAGCCAATTGCGGTATCCAATCAGGATACAGGAAGAAAGTTTCCTATCCAGGGTTTACTATTGGAAACGCGGTTGGAAATAAAGTAAGCACTGGGGACGAGGTTGTACCAGGGGTTAATCTGGGGTGAATGGTGGACTTTGAGGGCCGGGTAGCTCAAATTACATTGTGTCATGGATTTATTCCAAGCAGCCGTCTGATATCATAGTGCCAAAAATTAGCACGCGAAGGGTTTTAATTAACAAACAAACCAACCATGCAACAAACTAACCAAGTCCGATGAAAACATAACCTCCTTGGCGGATGTAAAATAAAGGTGATCTGGCGCTTCGACATGGTGTCCAAACTCATAATTAACACTTTTGTTGTGAGGAGTTTATCAAAGTAAACAAGTGGCAATCAGTTGACAATTGATACAATAAAGATATATTTTGTGTAGGCAGGAACATTTATCGACGAAGGTGAACCGATGAATATAGGCCAGGCCTACGATACAAGGGTATCAGCATCCACGTTTTGTATAACATCACAGCAAGTCGCAATCGTCTGTTTGTTGGTGCTGTGATTTTGCCAAAAAATGGTATCGGCGGGACGTCAGCAACCCGTGACGGTGAATTACGACCAGGATAGATGGGGATGGCTTATGGTGGCCGCAGCGTTCGTCAATGCGTTCGTCATCATGGGCCAGCTCAAGGCACTAGGTGTACTCCTCATACCGATGACCAACGACCTCGACAGTGAACTGTGGCTTGTTGGCTGGGTGGCAGTCCTGTATAGCATGCTGCAGAATTGTGTCGGTGAGGAGACTTTCGGACTCGTTTTTAAGAAAGAGGAAAATACCTTACTTGGGTCAGAAAGTTTCTAGATTAACAATTTAAATTTTCAGACAAAAATATGGCTTGCAATGCTTTGATTTGTGAGTTTCAAGCTTGGCACCTGACGTTCTGAAGTGGTACCTTAAATCCCTATAACTACATGAACATGTTGCAGTGGCGTAGCAAGTACATTCTTTTGGAGGGGGCGGGGTAAAAAGTTCGCGTGCTGAAATGCAGCAAGTTTTTCCCCGGTCACTTGGCATTTGTATAGAAAAGGGCAATCATTACAAACTATTGTGGGGGGGGGGGTTAAATACTTCCCATTCAAGTCGGTCAAACTATTTCATTTGTTCCCACTCTCTGCACTTATATAGCACCTGTCGTAGGAGCACTGTCGCGTCTACTAGGCGCACGTCCCATGAACGTCATGGGTGGAGTTCTGTGTACTTTGGGCTTGGTTCTAGCGTCGATATCACACTCAGTTCCGCTGTTGGCAGTTTTCGTTATTGGGCTATCAGGTAAAAATATCGATTTAAATATGTATATTCTACATAAAATATATGTTTCATATACACTGTAAAAACAGTGTTTAGCATTTAAACACATCAGAACGTGTTTAGAGTTTAAAACGTTTAGGAATGTGTTTCAATTCTAAACGTTTACCACTTTTTAATGTTGTGAAACTAAACGTGTTTACGTTTTGGACATGTGCTTAGGATTGTATATCTAAATGCGCTTAGGAAGGTGTTTAAATGCTAAACATATTATTCATTGAACATGTCAAACGGATAATGCGCGTCACAGAAAAAGGACATCTAAACATGTCATGATGCTAAACGTGTGGAAAAAGTGGGTACAGAATAAGTGTTTAGAAATGTGTTTAAATCCTAATGTTAATACGCTACAGGGTGAGTCAAAAATGTCCCTTTGGATACGTTCTTGTCTCCCACAACGGGAAAGGTTACCAAATGTTTCTCTTCGGCCAATGATTCCTTCTGAGTATAGACCACAGTCCGTAACAGTTTCACTGATATTCAGCTATGCGGTTCAAGACGATTTTAAGGTGAAATTTATTAATCGAATTGATCGAGTTTCCACTGCAGACATTCTGTTCAGAGTATTTCAATCTTACTAACGTATTGACTCTTTCGGGTCCGGTACCTATAGTTGCATTCTTTGAAATTTAGAGAGTAGTAAAAATAGATATAATGCATATGTTTCTTTCCAGTTTGTATTGTCTTGATTTGATTTTATTAATTGGTAAGTTGGACGATTTGTTTGCAGGTGTTGGTGCTGCGTTCAATTGGTACATCAGTTTTGCTGTAATGGCTTCCTACTTCAAGGAGAAATATCCGTTAGCTATTGGACTGTCAACGATGGGTGTTCCCCTTGGTATAATGGCTTATGGGCCCGTAACCCAGGTTCTTCTCGACACCTATGGCTGGAGAGGAACCATGCTTTTACAAGGAGGTATCTCGTTTAATCTTGTTGCGTGTGCCTTGTTAGTGCGACGGGATCCATCTTCCAATTCAGCTTCAGACACTGATCAGTACCAAGAAGTGTCGGTTCTCGATGAAGAAGAAAACGCGCAGGAAGAAGGTGACGCTCCCAATCATACAAGACACACACAAGATAATAGAAGAAAAACTAATTTCCATCGCTTCGTGGAGGCGATGGATTTCAAAGTGCTTGCCGATGTGAGGTTTGCTTTGATTGCTTGCGGCAGGTGCTCAGCCTCGTTTGCATACAGCGCTTGGCTGGTGTTCATGGTGCCGCATGGAAAATTCCAAGGTCTGAGTGACACTCAGGCGTCGTTCCTGCCTACTGCGTTCGGGATTGGCGACGTTATTGGTCAGGTACTGGCGCCCCTCGTACAACAGCTCGGCCTGAAACCGCCCATTACATTCTGGGCGTGTTTCGGGGCAGCTCTGATATGTGTTTTGTTCGTCGCGGACGCCTTTATCAGATCGTTCATCGGACTGTTAGTCGTTACGGGACTATTAGGTGCTAGTTACGCGGTGCTGTACCAAGCTGTTTATGTGATGCTACGGTTCATCTCGACAGACGACCGGTTTGTTAGTATACTAGGCTGGCAGGGAGTCTTTACTGGAGTTGCAGGGGCGCTTGGTGGACTGGTGTCAGGTTCGAATTCTTTTTGTTTTTTAATATATTAATGTTTGTTTGTTTGTTGGGGTGTTTGTTTGTTTGTTTATGTGTTTATGTGTTTGTTTGTTTTTGGGGTTGTTGGGGTAATTTGTTTGTTGTTGTTTTTGTTGTTGTTGTTTTTGTTGTTGTTGTTTTTAAGTAAACCTTTCTTTCCATTGCCATTGCAATTTAGTTTCCTTTAATTTATATAGCTTTATACCAGGAGAAAGTTGTTTTTTTTCACATGATTTTAAATTACTTTTTGGTAAATTAAGTTTGGATGTGGACGCCTTTTGTTTTCGAAACCCACTTATATATGCACTTTGACCCTTTGATATCTTGACGCAGGCAAATGATATCAGAGTAAACATTTTTTTGCATAAAAAAGTGGATTGATGGCAACAACATTATTTGTGTACCAGCGTTTATCTATTTGCAGCCCAGTAGTCTATAAATCCGAAGTTCAACATCAACTGTGTAAACTTGTGATCATATGATCAGATTCGAGTTTCAGTTTGTCCGGGCTCGCGTACGTGTGCGTCACAGTTCTCTTCTCGTAAAACAGTGTCACACGATTAATAGTCCCACTCCATCTTTCCCTAAAATGGCGGCACCTCGCACTCTTCTGGCCCTGTTTGTTCTCGTCGTTTCATTTTCATGTGGTGAGTATAATTACAGTTAAGCCCCTGTCACACATCCAAGACAAAAGACTAAGACATCATCAAGACCATGAGATTAAAACATTTCTTAAAAATCGTATCAAAAACGTAGGAAATGTGGCGCCAAATTCATATTTCTGTGATGTCGTCCCGAATACTACGACTCCAAACGACCTCGAACCGAATATTACGACTTCGCTACGACTCATCGATCCGTTCAATTGAATGTTTTTCACGAGTGAGTCCCGATCTCGTTACGACATAACTGGCAGAGTACGGACAGAGTACCGACACAACCGATTGAGTAACTACACAAAAGATCGAGAACCGAGGCCGAAGCGACTCCAAAATGACGGAGTGACGTCATCTGTGGAATTTCACGTCGTAATGGTCGTGTCAAAGTCAGCTTAAAAAATGGCCGACCATGTACGACTACTGCCGATCTCGTACAGACTATTGCGATGTCGTGACGACTTCGCTACGTACACAACCGTTTGAGTACAGACAGAGAACAGACTCTGATCTGAATCAAATTAGGTTTTGCCCTTCACCGACGTTTTAAACACTGTATACTCAGTGTGTTACCTCCCGAGTGAAAGTTGGAAAAAATCACTTGGGTGGGACTCGAACCCACGACCTCCTGCTTTCTAGTGCAGATGTCTTACCACTCGACCACCGAGATCGGTTGGCCGGTTCGAATCTGATGTACATAGCAGCGGGTACCGCATAAACTATTATAAGATGGAATTGTTGCGCCGGGGTGATATAAATCAAATTAGGTTTTGCCCTTCACCGACGTTTTAAACACTGTATACTCAGTGTGTTACCTCCCGAGTGAAAGTTGGAAAAAATCACAGACTCTGATCTGTTTTGGATATTTTGCCGACCATCACGATATGTTGCAACAGTTGAAACTAATCGTGGTCCACTGCCGACCATCTACGACCTGTACGAAACGACGCTCAAGAAGTCGCTCAGATAAAGTTCAGTTGTCGTTCCGAGTTTCACGATGTCGTTGAGTCTTGCGTCTCAGCACTGTCTTATCGTGATGGGGAGGCTACATCGTGACAGTGTGACAGGGGCTTTAAGTGGCTTATATCCAATTTTTGACAAGATCGTGACCGACTGGTTCAAAGTACCAAAAATTGGCTGATTCAAGTGAAATTCACCTCCACTGACTCGAACTATGGAAAAGAAGAAATTCATTTAATCTAATAGAGGTTTCACTCGAGTTTCCACTTTGTCAGAGTTCAACCTAAAGTGATGTTCACTCTAAATCGTTTAGTCCCCTTTTTCACTCCTTGGAAATTAGAGAGTACTGATCCTTTCGTTCTTTAAGACACCGCGGTGAAGGCAACATCAAATACATGTATTAGATTAACATTTTTCCGACCCAAAAGAAACAAAATCTAAGATATTGTGTGATTAATAATCAAGCAAAATATATTGATGTTGCATTTTAGATATATTAAATTATTTGTTCATATTTTCCTTTCTTTTTTTACTATATCTTAGCATGACACGTATTAAAATTAAACCATAAAATACAAGAAAAACCTTGTTCTAAAAAAAAGAAGATTACAGTCATGCATGAAGTAGATCGATTAACAAACTTGTTCAGTTTCGATTGTTTTTTTATTCATATTTCCTTGCAAAGCTTACGCGGGTTATTGCTCGAGCATCTATGAAGATTCGTCATACACCGACACGTTCCACTGTCCTGAGCCGGGCCAGTCTACGGATTGGACATACTGCTGCGAGGAATTTACCTCAGAGCATCACTGCTGTGACTTTTATGATTACCATGGTTATTGGGAGTAAGTATTCCCAAGAAGAGGCGATCTGACTATAATGGACTTTATTCACGAGTCAGCCATATTAAATTGAAAGCGAGGTAAAAGTCTCCATTTTTGGAACTTGCGAGTAGAAATGAAAGTAATGAAATAAACTTACTTGCAAATTAATATCAGTCTGCTCTGATGGATAACTTGTGATTCAACATAACCCAATGTTCAATTTTAGGCCACATTTAAACAAAAACTTGAAAGCGAGGCTTGAAATGCACGCCATTCACAAAATAGTCTGGCACCATCCCATTCAACAGCTTACAATTTATAAACTAGATTCAGGAAACACGGTCGAAAATGGCTTCTTCGTGAATAAGGTCCATTGTTGCATGTCTCTGGACTCAACTTGTCTTGTCTTGTGCGTCTCATGGCAAAACCAGATTGTTCACGGAATCAAACTATCATTAAAATGGCAGACCAGCTAGTTTCAGAAATCTAATACCGGTAAATGACATGAACTTTCTGTTATCATTGATTCATGAGGCCATTTCGAGTCGGTTGTAATTGTAGTGGAATAAGTTATTCCAACTTTAAAGTAAACAGCTGCGCCTCAAAGCCGCGACATAGTCGATCGCTCTATGAGCCTTAATTTATTGATGATGGAGTGATGGATTCGACAGGAATTCCCGATTGTTTACTGTCAGACTGACTCTGCCATATTCGCACAAACGTGTGATCGGTCATTTTATAGGCCTACACTGCAAAAAAACTGTGGTGAACTGACAACCACTGGTCCAATAAATATGGGCCTTTATAGAAAAACTTTTTTTTTCATCTTAAAGAAAAATGTTTAGGCCAACAATATTTTGTATGTGTGTATAACAACGAATCTACCGCCTTTCAGGCATAATCTCAAAACGTCGATCTGGGGTGTAATGTATGGTTGCGAGAATGATGTTCGCTGTATACCACAATATCACAAGCAACAGAAATGTACTTCCTCCAAGGTGCTTGCATGGTCAATAAGACGCATTTATGTAGATTCCAAACAATAAATCACCAGAGCGATTGAAAATCCTCATGGTTGTTCTTCATAAAATGTTGATGATTTGTATCATTTGCACGAACAGCACTGGCACCATAGTCGGTGTATCTTTTGGTAGTGTGGTCGGCGTATCTCTTCTCGTCACTCTCATGATCGTCTGCTGCGTCTGCGCAGGAAGGAGGCCGATGCCCCGCCCTCCCGTTGTAGTCTCTACAGTACAGAGTAAGTGACACCCTCCTCTTCTCATCCCTGTCATAGAAACTGAAAGTTCACCCCTGGTGGCAGCGGCGGCGGAACGGTTTCCAACCTGGGGGGGGGGGGGCAATCACCAAAAAGGGGCACTTGCTCAGTAAAAGGCATCGCATACGCAGTAAAAAGCAGCGTATCAAGCATTTTTTTTTCGTGCTGCAATGTCGACACGTTTTTTCCACATGACACTTGGCCTCCGTTAAATCAAATAGTGGGTGCACTGAAATATTGCCTGGGTTAATTTTACCCAAGCAAGGGTGAAAATAGCCTATGTAATAGACCATGGCAAAAGCCATGGTCTATTATGCGTGAGCAGATTCGCTGATTAATAGGCAAGACCCCGCCTCTTAACCTCCTAGATTTTGACCAATCACCGGGCGCTTTCTACATCGGGTCTTCGGTCATTCACCCGCTGCGCGTCATAGACATTGGATAAAAAAAGTGTCACGCGCTCTGTATCATGTTACGGCTGCTGTTGTATTACAAAACACTGCATTCGAATTGACCAATCAAACCTTTTAGTCCTGATATAGGAATGAAATGACGTCACGATTTGGCTGGCGCGCGGCTTGCATATATCTGCATGTCTAGACATATCAGACGTTATACATGTAGGACTTGGCTCACGGGTGATACTCAGACTAGGGTGAAAACTGCAACTACCCAAAATTGGGTTGTCCTTTAAAATTGTTTGGGTTAGAATTTCTGTTAAATTCAACCAAAACTTGTGGTCATACAAGACCAAGTTAAATGTAGTCGATTGGGTAAAGGACAACCCAGTTTTGGGTAGTTGCAGTTTTCACCCTTAATTCCTTGGGTAAAATTAACCCAGGTAATTTTTCAGTGTTGGGGGGGGGGGGGGGGGTCCCATCTTCGAAAATAGGGGGCGCTCTTCTAAACCGGCCATTATGTGCCCATTTTCAGGGCGCATTGTTAGGGTGTCGGGGCTTGGTTTTCATATTTCTCGTTCATATCGGAACTCTTCGCCATTTTGGGAAATGGTTACTGAACAAAAATTATCCGCAATTTTAGGGCCAGTTTTGTTTTCATCGCGAGGGTGCACATTTATGCACGAGGGAGCACATTTATTTCAGCAAGAGGGCACTTGGGTAAATCTGGGGGGCAAGTGCCCCCCTCCCCGGCTCCACCGCCCCTGCCTGTTGGCGCGCTTCCGGACCCATCGAATAGCCAAATTAACGTCAACAAAATTATAAAATGCGCAATTATTTTTGGTACATTGATTTCTTAAGAAAATCACCCTCGTAATAGGCCTTTGTAAAATTGTTACCAGCATCTCAGTTTATGGAAACTGCATGGAAAATTGCCTGACGTGAAAGAGAAAATATTGTGCCAAAAATTGACCTCTCACTTCTGAGAATCTATAATACTTGTTGGCCAGCACAACCCGGTGTGCTTGTACAAAGATGAACATTTATGAATAAATAGGAGGAGACTAAGATGTCTTTTAGGATATAAAATGTTTTTGAACTTGATTTAGTTTACTACATGCGAGCACAGATTTTTTTTACGGGCCACAAGTAATTCAAATTGTGTGAAGTAGGCCTAATCATTCAATAACGAAACGTCTAATTTATTCTCCGTTTGATGTCTCATTCAAAAGTAAGTAACGTTTGTATAAAAATATGGATGGAAAATTAACCATTTTAAAACCATTTTGTTTTGATTAATTAATTATTCTTTTGCAGGCCCGGGCGAGTTGAAACTCAAAAGCAGCACGGACATATCTTTAAAAATAATTTCCTTTCCTCCGTAGCTGTGCCGACACCACAGCAGGGCGCTCTAGGTGTAAATTATTGCCCGCCACCAGCCTACGACGAAGTCGTCCAACACCCGCCTCCCAAAGTTGGACAGTACCAACAGTTCACCAATCAGCCCGGCTATCCGATCGACTACTAGACATCAGCTACGAGTGTAGTGTGAAATAAGGACTTTGTGAAAAAGGGACTCCATGATTGTATTGCGCATGCCTTATAGCCCGAATGCCTCTGGCCGTATCACAAGCTCTAGTACGGCCAGAGCGGCGAATGCTCCCCGGACGCCTAAAACTGATCATGCTGATTGTAGCGATTTTTCTACCGACTTTGAGCGAGACTATCGTCTCACCCAGGACAGAGATTTGCAAAATTAGGGTACCCGTTCGTAGAGGAACTCATACCTTTTCCAAAACACGTTCCTTTATCTAAAAATCTTTATCCATCTAGACAAGAAACGACGATCAGTCTTCAGCTCCCAAAAACATCGTCTCAAAAACGTTCCTCCATGAGATTTGTTACAACTGATAGTGTAGTAACCAATTGATAATGTATCACCAACCGATAATGTCACACAAATTGACCGATACTGTATCACTAACCGATAATGTAACATAAATTGACCGATAGTTTAGTAAATGTTACTACACTATCAGTCAAAGTTTGTTACATTATCTGTTAAGACCGATAATGTAACAACAATTGACTGATAATGTAGTACATTTTTACTACACTATCGGTCAATTTCTGTTACATTATCGGTTAGTGATACAGTATCGGTCAATTTGTGTGACATTATCGGTCGGTGATACATTATCCGTTGGTTACTACATTACAGTTGTAACATGATTTCAAAATGGCGGACTGGTTTTGCGCGTTGAATATGTATGCTTTCGCGGGCGCCCTTGGGCAAAGTTATGAATATTCATTGCGCAGATCATGACCTCGGAAAAAAAAAATTTGCTTTGCACACAGTGTGAAAGCCAAGTAGTGCAATCAACAATAACTTAAAGTTGGTGTCTACGAGCTTTTTGGGTGTCACCTTGAAAAATAGATTTTCAAATTTCAGAGCATCCAATGAGACATCGCACGAAAAAAGCGGCTCACAACAAGTAATAAATTAATTAAGTTCAACTTTTGAATTAAGAGCGGGACGCTTCTAATTCGTTCTGAATAGTGCGCGCAATTTCTGAACTGGAGCGCGCCATTTGAAACGACTCTTTTTTAAAAACTGTATAAAGGCCTGCAAAAACAAACAATCCGTTTGTTACAGGACATTTTATTCCTTAAAATTTCGTTCGAAAAAGAAAATCGAAATTTTGAAAAGGCACTACTATATACCAACTTTAACTAAAAAAAGTATCATACATTCGAGTTTTTCCTTCTGAAACTCGTGATATAAAAGCGTGATAAGAGTGATTATTCAGCCTATCGTTCGACTTCAACCCTGTAAGTCATTTGTATTTAGCTTTACTACTTATACTTGATGTTAAACAGGTTTTCGTTGTTTGTACCTAAACATGTGACATGCAGACATTGATAAACCTAAACATGTAGATTCATACGTGAACAATGATGTCATTTAAGTTTTTAGAATTGAGCTTAAACTCTATAACGCAGTTTTTACAGTGTGATTATTAGAACAGTGACACTGTCTCTGTGAGGATTAGAGTCCATATAAAAGAGAGCGGGTTTCATAGGAGTCCAAATATCATGTGACACCGGCATCAAATCCTACACGGGGGCCAAAGCTCGCTAAGCATAAAGAAATATCTGCTTATCACAAAATACCGCCAAACTGTTATGAGGTGTATAATTGTTTGTTATCTACTGCTTCTTAGCTAGTTTTGCTTTGTAAATGAATTCGCAATGTAATATTTTTGCATTGACGCTCTATGGAATCGGGACTACATGACACACTTTATTATAAGACCTGTTTCATCATTTGATATTTCAAGTATTTGCTGCATTTTTTTTGTTATGAAATCTTAATAAAGCCAGGGGCTTTCAAATTTGTAAATAAATAATATCGTACCTTTGTTTAGCTCCTCTGATAGCTTGTCAAAAGGAGATAGAGTGAAACGAAATGCTTTTGTTAAAAGTACTTATCCATTCGTATATGAAATATTAAAAAACTGTTACCCAAAATATTGTTTGTACTACATTGTATTTGTGTACTTTGTTCTTTATCCTGCAATAAAAACTGTGTGTGTGTTTTTTTTTCAATTATCGAAAATATTTTGATTTTTCCAAGTTATCCTATTTCAAAATCTTCATAACATGTAACATCTACAGCATTAAACACTGTAGCAAGAACAAGAATATACCCCTAAAGAATATACCCTCCCTTGAACTTTTCTTGTTTGGGTCTTCTCTTCTTTTATCATGCATGGACAAAGGCAAACATTTCCAGATAATTGTCAAACATTGTATTTGTATCCCAATATCGATCGACAGACATACTAACCATGCTCTTGATGAGGTCGAATAACGTCAACACAAGGTGTTTTTTTTTTCACAACAAAGCCCTCAACAATATAGTTTCGAGCCAAAAGTCTTCTATCAAAAGAGATAATATACGGTCTTCGAAACCAACTGCCCGGGGAAAAATAAAAGTGAACATGTAAAAACACATTTCGAGTTTTTCTAGGTTTTGAGTACCGCGCCAGATTCGCCTTAACTAAAAGATTAATTAAGCAGTGCATAGTGACAGGTTCATCCATCATGCCTTCGGTGGGCTTTGCAAAGAAAGAAAAGACAGGTGATTCCTGTTTCGTTTAATGCCAACTAAAATCAACCACTACCATGATTGCGGTTGAAGCTCTCTCGTTCGTCGTGATTCCCACTGCCGTAGGGTACATTATTTATGTAACTTGTAGTTCCTGATGAGAAGATATTGCAGATGCTAACAGCGCCACATAAATTTCGAAGTGCATATTACACTTCAAACTGATTTTAGTCACATCGCATTCTTTTGACCCATGGATCAGGACGGGCCAAGAATCCAAAGCAAACCGCACTGCCTCAATAACGGTGAGTGCAACTTACACCGGGACAAGCGCTAGCTCAAGTTCGGACCCTTGATCCGAAAGTGTGATGAGGAACTGACCCACGCAGGAAGACATCCATGAGATGGTGGAAAAGTATGTTATTATCACAAAAACTTTGTGTGTCTTCTATCGTGCCGTGATCGTCTAGTGGTTAGGACATTGCGTTGTGGTCGCAATAACCCAGGTTCGAATCCTGGTCATGGCATTACATTTTGATTTTTTTTTTTATAACAGAAAGTGCCTTGCGCAATTTGATAGTAATTTATCGATATGCCAAGCATCTGCTGTGATCGTCTAGTGGTTAGGACATTGCGTTGTGGTCGCAATAACCCAGGTTCGAATCCTGGTCATGGCATTACATTTTGATTTTATTTTTTATAACAGAAAGTGCCTTGCGCAATTTGATAGTAATTTATCAATAGTGTCCAACAGCTGCCGTGATCGTCTAGTGGTTAGGACATTGCGTTGTGGTCGCAATAACCCAGGTTCGAATCCTGGTCACGGCATTTCATTTTATTTTCGTGTAAAAGAAAGTGCTTTGCGCAATGATAGTAAGTTTTCAGAAGTCTCAAACAGCTCCTGTGATCGTCTAGTGGTTAGGACATTGCGTTGTGGTCGCAATAACCCAGGTTCGAATCCTGGTCATGGCATTTCATTTTTATTTTATATAACAGAAAGTGCCTTGGGTAATTTGATAGTAATTTATCAATAGTGTCCAACAACTGCTGTGATCGTCTAGTGGTTAGGACATTGCGTTGTGGTCGCAATAACCCAGGTTCGAGTCCTGGTCATGGCATTACATTTTTATGTCATATAAAAGAAGGTGCTTTGCGCAATTTGATAGTAATTTTTCAAAGCCATCCAACAACTGCTGTGATCGTCTAGTGGTTAGGACATTGCGTTGTGGTCGCAATAACCCAGGTTCGAATCCTGGTCACGGCATTTCATTTTATTTTCGTGTAAAAGAAAGTGCTTTGCGCAATGATAGTAAGTTTTCAAAAGTCTCCAACAGCTCCTGTGATCGTCTAGTGGTTAGGACATTGCGTTGTGGTCGCAATAACCCAGGTTCGAATCCTGGTCGTGGCATTACATTTCTATTTTTATCATAAGTGCCTTGCGCAATTTGACAGTAATTGATTGAGAGTGTCGAACAACTGCTGTGATCGTCTAGTGGTTAGGACATTGTGTTGTGGTCGCAATAACCCAGGTTCGAATCCTGGTCATGGCATTACATTTTTATTTTTTAATAACACAAAGTGCCTTGCGCAATTTGATAGTAATTTATCAATAGTGTCCAACAACTGCCGTGATCGTCTAGTGGTTAGGACATTGCGTTGTGGTCGCAATAACCCAGGTTCGAATCCTGGTCACGGCATTTCATTTTATTTTCGTGTAAAAGAAAGTGCTTTGCGCAATGATAGTAAGTTTTCAAAAGTCTCCAACAGCTCCTGTGATCGTCTAGTGGTTAGGACATTGCGTTGTGGTCGCAATAACCCAGGTTCGAATCCTGGTCATGGCATTTCATTTTTATTTTATATAACAGAAAGTGCCTTGGGTAATTTGATAGTAATTTATCAATAGTGTCCAACAACTGCTGTGATCGTCTAGTGGTTAGGACATTGCGTTGTGGTCGCAATAACCCAGGTTCGAGTCCTGGTCATGGCATTACATTTTTATGTCATACAAAAGAAGGTGCTTTGCGCAATTTGATAGTAATTTTTCAAAGCCATCCAACAACTGCTGTGATCGTCTAGTGGTTAGGACATTGCGTTGTGGTCGCAATAACCCAGGTTCGAATCCTGGTCACGGCATTTCATTTTATTTTCGTGTAAAAGAAAGTGCTTTGCGCAATGATAGTATGTTTTCAAAAGTCTCCAACAGCTCCTGTGATCGTCTAGTGGTTAGGACATTGCGTTGTGGTCGCAATAACCCAGGTTCGAATCCTGGTCGTGGCATTACATTTCTATTTTTATCATAAGTGCCTTGCGCAATTTGACAGTAATTGATTGAGAGTGTCGAACAACTGCTGTGATCGTCTAGTGGTTAGGACATTGTGTTGTGGTCGCAATAACCCAGGTTCGAATCCTGGTCATGGCATTACATTTTGATTTTTTTATAACACAAAGTGCCTTGCGCAATTTGATAGTAATTTATCAATAGTGTCCAACAACTGCCGTGATCGTCTAGTGGTTAGGACATTGCGTTGTGGTCGCAATAACCCAGGTTCGAATCCTGGTCACGGCATTTCATTTTATTTTCGTGTAAAAGAAAGTGCTTTGCGCAATGATAGTAAGTTTTCAAAAGTCTCAAACAGCTCCTGTGATCGTCTAGTGGTTAGGACATTGCGTTGTGGTCGCAATAACCCAGGTTCGAATCCTGGTCATGGCATTTCATTTTTATTTTATATAACAGAAAGTGCCTTGGGTAATTTGATAGTAATTTATCAATAGTGTCCAACTATGAGGCGCCATGTGTAAATAAATTATTTAACAAAATTATTTATATATAATTCATTATTTATTATATAATTCTTTTTTCCGGACAATTATATGTAAATAATTGTTTGGCAATTTGCATTATATGTAAATAAATTTATTTCTCACTGCATTATTTATATATAATTTTTTTGGCAACCTACTTATTTACATATAATTTTGGGCAAACTAAAATTATTTATATATAATTTATTTGCAACCTCATTATTTATATATAATTTTATGCACCCTTTTTTATTTATATATAATTTATTTGCAAACTGATTATTTATATATAATTTTTGCACACTTTTTTTTATATATAATTTATTGGGAATCTTTTATTTATATATAATTTTTGCACACTTTATTTATTTATATATAATTTATTTGGTACTTTATTATTTATATATAATTTTTGCACACTTTATTTATTTACATATAATTTATTTGGTACCTCATTATTTATATATAATTTTGTGCACGCTTTAATTATATATTATATAATTTATTTGGTACCTTATTATTTATATATAATTTTGTGCACGCTTTAATTATATATTATATAATTTATTTGGTACCTTATTATTTATATATAATTTTTGCACACTTTCATTATTTATTATATAATTTATTTGGTAACTTATTATTTATATATATTTTTGCAGACTTTATTATTTATTATATAATTCATTATTTATTATATAATTCATTATTTATTATATAATTCATTATTTATTATATAATGCATTATTTATTATATAATGCATTATTTATTATATAATTCATTATTTATTATATAATTCATTATTTATTATATAATTCATTATTTATTATATAATGCATTATTTATTATATAATTCATTATTTATTATATAATGCATTATTTATTATATAATGCATTATTTATTATATAATGCATTATTTATTATATAATGCATTATTTATTATATAATGCATTATTTATTATATAATGCATTATTTATTATATAATGCATTATTTATTATATAATGCATTATTTATTATATAATGCATTATTTATTATATAATGCATTATTTATTATATAATGCATTATTTATTATATAATTCATTATTTATTATATAATTCATTATTTATTAAATAATTCATTATTTATTATATAATTCATTATTTATTATATAATTCATTATTTATTAAATAATTCATTATTTATAATATAATTCATTATTTATTAAATAATTCATTATTTATTATATAATTCATTATTTATTATATAATTCATTATTTATTATATAATTCATTATTTATTATATAATTGTGCGCCCGAAGCGAACGAGGCTATGATTTATAAATAATGGTTTTCAGCAAACCAGGGAACCAGACTACAGCAAAACCATTATATATTATATAATGGTTTTCTGAGCTAAATAATGAAACTCGCATGCAAATTAACTTCACTAGGACACGCCTATGTTTTAAATATTCATATCCCATAGCGCACCAAAACACCGCACTTGCTATAAAAAACACGCAGTATTGTGTATTTTGGGTATTGTGGGTCTGAATGTTTCTAATTTGCGCCCCGAAAGTATTGGAAATGACTCTCAAATGCTGTAAACTAGCGTATTTCAGGTCAACGATTCTTAAAAATTACGGAATTATGTGAATTACATAATTGTGTAACCGAGACCGAGTTGACTAGGACCGAGTTGCTTTCGAGTCAACTCGACGGTCCCAGGTCAACTCGGTCCCAACTCGGTCCCAGCTCAACTCGGTCCCAGGTCAGCTCGGTCCTATGTCAACTTGATTGGGAGAAATTGATCTAGCAAGGAACCTTGGACAAAATTCAAATTGTGCCATAATAGGGGCTGTGCCTTGTTAGGGTACATCATTAATACACCGTTAAAGTGGTTATGTCATACACCGCTGAGGTCATGCCTTACCGAGGTCACGCGTTCCACACCTACCTGGCCTTACGTAGCTTTAACATGGTGCCCACTTGTTACTTTTTTTTATCTGTTGAAAATGATTTTAAAAAAAAAGCCATCAGTAGTATGGTGCCCACAAAATGATAGCAGATTGTTACAAATGCCGTGATTTTTTTTATCATTTTCAGCGATGGATTGATGCGCCGTGCTATATAGCTATGTAAGGCCATGAATACAATCTGCCGTCATTTTGTGGGCACTATGCTTTAACTAGGTCTGACATTGTTAAGTAACCGATGTCTTTTGTTACCATTTTTAATGGATAAAAAAAATAAGTAACAAGTGGGCACCATTAAAGCTACGTAAGGCCAGGTATGTGTGGAACGTGTAAGGCATGACCTTAGCGGTGTGTGACGTAACCACTTTAACGGTTTATTAATGATGTACCCTAACAAGGCACAGCACCTATTATGGCACAATTTGAATTTTGTCCAAGGTTCCTTGCTAGATCAATTTCTCCCAATCAAGTTGACATAAAACCGAGTTGACCTGGGACCGAGTTGGGACCGAGTTGGCTTGGGACCGAGTTGAGTCGAAAGACTCGGTCCTAGTCAACTCGGTCTCGGTTACACAATTATGTATAATTATGTATTTTCCGTGGTTTACCTTTTCCGTGTTGATGTATTCATTTGTATTTATTGTTTATTTTCGGGGCATACTGATTGTACCGCTTGTACTTGCAGCAGCTTGTTTTCCCGAAACTTCCTGCCTTCCTGACCCGCGCGTAGCCAGTTCGTTACCGATACCCACTACACCTCCACGTACGGTGCACGCAGTGTCAGCTCAGGCGCGCTTATATCAGCGTTAATACGACAGCACTGCCGCGGGATAGATCATGATGGCCATCGTGGCTAGCTAGCGCGAGCGTTGTGCATAGCTAATTTCTCCGTAATTTTTAAGAATCGTTGACCTGAAATACGGTAGTTTACAGCATTTGAGAGTCATCTCCAATACTTTCGGGGCGCAAATTAGAAACATTCAGACCCACAATACCCAAAATACACAATACTGCGTGTTTTTTATAGCAAGTGCGGTGTTTTGGTGCGCTATGGGATATGAATATTTAAAACATAGGCGTGTCCTAGTGAAGTTAATTTGCATGCGAGTTTCATTATTTAGCTCAGAAAACCATTATATAATTAACAGTTGTTGACTGATGTGATGTGGGATATGACGTTTTGAACACCCGAGGGACGCATAGCGCCCGAGGCGAAGCCGAGGGTGCTATGCGTCCCCGAGGGTGTTCAAAACGTCATATCCCACATCACATCAGTCAACAACTGTTTTGTCATACCTCTGTCTTGATGTGTTTTACTTGTTTTTCTAAGGGAAATTAAGGGTGGCAAACTGAAGGAATCTTTGAAAAAGTTTCTTTCAACATATAATCATAAAAAATATAGATGTAGGGGCATTAAAACAAGCTTAAGTTCAGCGAAATTTGGGGTAAAGGTTTTACAAGTTTAATAAAAAAAATGTTATCCCCTGGCATATTTTATAGTGGTAGGGACAATGAATAAAAACCTGGTTTGTAGTGACAACGATGCAGACCCTTAAAAGAAAGAAATTTATATCAAACGGCGATGGCCATTTTTTTCTGAAGGCCTAGGCACCGTTACTAGAGTCAGTCAAAACGTAAACATAATCTTAATGTTTGGAGCGGCTCAAAAACCTTTTTTGGGGCGAAGAATCTGTGCCTCCGGGCTCAGCTGACATGTTGAGGCTGATGAGGATCGTATACAAAAAAAAACTAATTGTGTCAGCTCTGCATTTCCGAAGTTCTGAAGGCCTAGGCACCGTTACTAGAGTCAGTCAAAACGTAAACATAATCTTAATGCCGCTCGTCGCTGGCCGCCAAATTAAAGTAAATATCGTCTGCAAATGCACTGCTCCCTCACTGCTATACATTATATTGTGGAACGTGAAAGTACTGCGGGGTACCAGTGAGTACAAGTATAGTCTGGTTTAAACGCGGTCCGCGCATAATGGTTTGGACTTTGGGGCGGGGACTAGTCTACATGCATGTGATATCACAATGTGATATACAACGGGAGTGTGCCATGCATATTTATCGCCCGGTCAGGTGATCGTCCTGGGCCAATGAAAATACAGTATAAAGACAGAGGTATGACAATATATAATGGTTTCGCTGTAGTCTGGTTCCCTGGTTTGCTGAAAACCATTATTTATAAATCATAGCCTCGTTCGCTTCGGGCGCACAATTATATAATAAATAATGAATTATATAATAAATAATGAATTATATAATAAATAATGAATTATTTAATAAATAATGAATTATATAATAAATAATGAATTATATAATAAATAATGAATTATATAATAAATAATGCATTATATAATAAATAATGAATTATATAATAAATAATGCATTATATAATAAATAATGCATTATATAATAAATAATGCATTATATAATAAATAATGCATTATATAATAAATAATGCATTATATAATAAATAATGCATTATATAATAAATAATGCATTATATAACAAATAATGCATTATATAATAAATAATGCATTATATAATAAATAATGAATTATATAATAAATAATGCATTATATAATAAATAATGAATTATATAATAAATAATGAATTATATAATAAATAATGAATTATATAATAAATAATGCATTATATAATAAATAATGCATTATATAATAAATAATGCATTATATAATAAATAATGCATTATATAATAAATAATGCATTATATAATAAATAATGCATTATATAATAAATAATGCATTATATAACAAATAATGCATTATATAATAAATAATGCATTATATAATAAATAATTTAGGATATAAGAAATAATTCATTATATAACAAATAAAGCATTATATAATAAATAATGAATTATATAATAAATAATGAATTATATAATAAATAATGCATTATATAATAAATAATGAATTATATAATAAATAATGAATTATATAATAAATAATGAATTATATAATAAATAATAAAAGTCTGCAAAAATTATATATAAATAATAAGTTACCAAATAAATTATATAATAAATAATTAAAGTGTGCAAAAGATTATATATAAATAATAAGGTACCAAATAAATTATATAATATATAATTAAAGCGTGCACAAAATTATATATAAATAATAAGGTACCAAATAAATTATATAATATATAATTAAAGCGTGCACAAAATTATATATAAATAATAAGGTACCAAATAAATTATATAATATATAATTAAAGCGTGCACAAAATTATATATAAATAATGAGGTACCAAATAAATTATATGTAAATAAATAAAGTGTGCAAAAAAATTATATATAAATAATAAAGTACCAAATAAATTATATATAAATAAATAAAGTGTGCAAAAGTTATATATAAATAAAAAGATTCCCAATAAATTATATATAAATAAAAAAGTGTGCAAAAATTATATATAAATAATCAGTTTGCAAATAAATTATATATAAATAAAAAAAGGGTGCATAAAATTATATATAAATAATGAGGTTGCAAATAAATTATATATAAATAATTTTAGTTTGCCCAAAATTATATGTAAATAAGTAGGTTGCCAAAAAAATTATATATAAATAATGCAGTGAGAAATAAATTTATTTACATATAATGCAAACTGCCAAACAATTATTTACATATAATTGTCCGGAAAAAAGAATTATATAATAAATAATGAATTATATATAAATAATTTTGTTAAATAATTTATTTACACATGGCGCCTCATATCCAACAGCTGCTGTGATCGTCTAGTGGTTAGGACATTGCGTTGTGGTCGCAATAACCCAGGTTCGAATCCTGGTCATGGCATTTCATTTTTATTTTATATAACAGAAAGTGCCTTGGGTAATTTGATAGTAAGTTTTCAAAAGTCTCCAACAGCTGCTGTGATCGTCTAGTGGTTAGGACATTGCGTTGTGGTCGCAATAACCCAGGTTCGAATCCTGGTCTTGGCATTACATTTCTATTTTTATCATAAGTGCCTTGCGCAATTTGACAGTAATTGATTGAGAGTGTCGAACAACTGCTGTGATCGTCTAGTAGTTAGGACATTGCGTTGTGGTCGCAATAACCCAGGTTCGAATCCTGGTCATGGCATTCCATTTTAATTTTTTTTTTATAACAGAAAGTGCCTTGCGCAATTTGATAGTAATATATTGAGTGTGTCCAACAACTGCTGTGATCGTCTAGTGGTTAGGACATTGCGTTGTGGTCGCAATAACCCAGGTTCGAATCCTGGTCATGGCATTGCATTTTGACTTTTTTAATTGCATATTTAACAAACAAAAAAGGGGAAAGCTCTGTGCAATTTTGTTGTTTCAACCAAATAGAAATACCCAAAAGTATGAATTCCCTGAGCCCCTAAGCAATTTCTTCACAATTACCATCCATTAAGACATAGCTGGAGTACATTCAAGTAATTAATTGAATTTCTGCATTTGAGAAAATCTGCATGTTTCCCTCCATTTTCAGCCATGCCACAACGTTTCGTCGTATAGGCCTACCTCTTTAATACCATTGTCACGAGTTTTTACTCTTTCTTATGTAAAAGGAAGTCTATGGAATATCCCTTATTATGCGAGCAGGTTCGGCGATTAATTATGCAAAACAAGACTGTGTCTTGACCTCCAAATTCTGACCATTCAGAGAACGCCTTCTATCGGGTCTTCGTTAACCCCGTCGTTGTATCACATGGCGGCCAAATTGACCAATCAACAGCTTAGCCCATTTCTGATCGAAATGACGGCACAATGTCTAAAGTCGACTCCGATTGGCTGGCGCACGGCACCTATTATGTCCGCCTGTGTTATGTTCGCAACAATCGGACATAAAAATCATGACGGGCCTGTCTGACCCCCTCCAAGGGCGGATCCGGGGGGGGGGGGGCAAAGGGGGCCATGGCCCCTCCCCCCTAAACGAAACCATTGTTTTTTATGTGACGTCGCAATAAAGGCAGGCAATGAGTACACCACCATCTTTTCCTCAAAGTTGGTTAGAGTGGTCACAAAATTGCCTCAGATCGCACCACAGAACATCTAGAATCCAAAAAAATTTTCGGGGACCTTAAGCGGGCCCCGAACCCAATGCCGTAATTGTTTGGACCCACTTTTTGGGGGACCCACATTTTTTTGTTCCCCCCCCCCCCCCAAAAAAAAAAATTGTGTTCTGGATCCGCCCTTGTCCCCCTCCCCCTGCAAGAATAATTTTACCGGGAGTGTAGTGCCTGGTGAAAGTGAAAAGAAATTTTTCCCGGAGGTCGTAATCTTTAATTTCCAGTGAAAAGGCAAATCACCACCTTGCTCTCGGAGTGCCTTCTGGTGGCGCTCTTTCTGTTAGTTCCAGTTTACTTTGTTTCCTATAAGTATGAGCGCGTAATTAGGGCAGTGAAACCTCAGAGGGTATAATTTGTTATTCGAATGAAACAATGAATGCACAAAACGGTTAACTCCGCCTTTAAGGTAATGGACACCGAATGTAAACATTCAAAAATGAAACTGTCAAAAATATCATGAAATATCCTTATTGATTTGTAAGTAAATAGTAGGATCAAGCAAGTGAAATTCTTGCACCGGGTAGGTAATTGCGTCAAAAAAATGAAGATGTATTATTAGGTCGCTCTAATTTTTTAAGATGTATTTTTTTTCACATAACAGCTTTCTAAAAAAGTATGTTACAATACTGAGTTATGGTTTTGAAAGGTTATTTTTTATATAACCTGCTTCAGAATTATTGTATTGTTGTTCCTTAAACCAGCAAATCCACAGTTTTTGCAAACAGTAGCATTGCTACACGTTTTGTGGATGTGGTGCAAATCTGGCCGTCACAATCGTGCTTCAACTTGAATGAACTGATTAGACGGGTCGATCTCCCCATGAACGTCTTTTGGACCGCAACTAGAAGTACAGTAGAACTAGACTTTGAGTGAACATAAAACTATAGGGCGCCCTCGCATTAACAGGTGGCAGCGTTCCGATATCACTTTTCATCAACGCTGCTTGATCCTGCCTGGCCGTCCGCGTCTAGTCTACGTACGTCCGCCGTCCGTGTACCGGAAGTAAAAAATGAATCGTGACATTCATTCCATGCATAAAACCATTTACTCAGAACTGTGCGAGAAATTCTGTCAAGTTATTGTCATGCAGGTAGGATACATTTTCTGGACGGTTGTTTTTGTGATGTATGGTTCTTTGGGTCATTTTGGCAACTGTGCTGTGTGAGTGAGTGACATCAAAACTGGCCACATGCATTTCTATGAACTTGTACATGTTGTACATGTTGTACATGTTGTACATGTAGCCTACGTGTATAATTAATACACGATCAAATTGCAATGGTGGCCATAAATGTCATGAATGTCGTGCTCTGATGTACTACATGTAGGTGAGTCTTTTGGTAATCGTTACTTTTAGGAAACCTACCAGTAGGCTATACTTTTTGTTCCGCTCAACATGCTCAAGGAAAGAGTCCCATATACATGATATATCCATGATATCTGGCCATCACTAACTTTCCCTTCAGAAGTTCAGTGACCGATCACCAGCCATCAGAAAGTGATGTCCTAAAAAGTCAGATTAAGCAGGGAAATTATTGAAGTATTTGCTGAGAAAACACTTAAAATGTTCAGACCAGTCTCGTAGGGTTTGTGCACAGGGTGACAAGTAATGGCCAAATATGGGAATCTTTCCCCGCTGATTTTTGAAAATTGTTTCAGAATGTGTATTATTTCAAAGTAAAGGTTTGCAGCCTTGAGAAAGGCCACTTCATATGTTACCTTGGCACTTGATTTTTATCATTTTGTGATGGACAGGGGGAGAAAATGTAAAAGTCTTTCCAGTTTTGGCAGTGTTCGGCGCTGCAAATAGCTTCAAGAATAAGACCCTATTTATCGCCTAGTCCGAGTAACTTGGACCCAACTTATCGCCTTTTTTAACATTCGGACATGGTCTGGCGATAGTGGGGTCCAAGCTAAACCGCATCAGTCGATCGACACAATTTTGTTCTTGACCCGAAAACCCAACATTGCCCAACTAAAACAGCGGATTTCACCCTAAAAATGGCCTACAAATTACTAGATGCGCCACCTGAGGTACAACTAGACATCGATGATTAAGATGGTTGTACTGAAGTTTACTTGCGATCCGGATGAAAAGTGAAATTACCCGTTCAGTTTCGAGGGCTCCCCTTGCGATCGTGAACACGTTAGATTTCTGACTCGTGTTTGAACGATGCGATGTGGTCATGCCCACCGTACATTCGATGGTCCCGTATCCTGAGTGCGATTCTGTTCCCGAGCGCGATGCATCAATTATGATAATGAGTAGAATGGATCTCGTTTGTAAACACAAATTTCGAACGATAATACTAATAAGTAATAGGGAGTCGGGAACTAGGGCAGCTTTTATGGGCGGAAACCAGTTCAGGCTAGTTCCTGACTCCCTTTTACCATTCGAAATGCACTTGTGTTTACAAACGTGATCCAGTCTTCTCATTATCATAATCGATGCATCGCGCTCGGTAACGGAATCACACTCGGGATACGGGGACCATCGAATGAATGCTGGGCATGACCTGACATTGCACTGTTCAAACACGAGTCGGAAATCTAACATGTTCACGATCGCGAGGGGAGTTCTCAGAATTGAACGGGAAATTTAACTTTTCATCCGGATCGTAAGAAAACTTTAGTACCTCGATCTTAATCATTGATCTCTACTTGTACCTTAGGTGGCGTAGTTAGTTATTTGGAGGTCGTTTTGAGGATAAAATCTGATGTTTTTGTTGGGCAGTGTTGGGTTTTTGGGTCAATGACAAAATTGTGTCGGCCGATTGATGCGTTTTAACTTGGACCCTACTATCGCCAGACCATGTTTGAATGTTAAAAAAGGTGATAATTTGGTCCAAGTTACTCGGACTACTAACCGCCTTTTTTTTAACATTTAGACACAGTCTTGCGACAGTAGAGTCAAAGATACTCCCTTGACTTAGAAGGAGGTTTATGCGTTTTTTTTGCTAATATTTTAAATTTTCGTTCAAATTACAAGCAGAAACTCACCTACGTGTACAATGTATGACACAATATTCATCCTTTGCTTTATGCAGCAGAGAATCCTCTTATTTCAAAAGGACGATGTGATCAAGTTTAATCCAAATTTTTTTTGTATTTTCAGTGCAACTCCCGGTATTAACATTTTTACAAAATAATTCCCTTGCGTTAACGTACACGTACACACGAAGCGGGTTGCTTCTGGGTTATGGCCGTATCATATATGCGGGGAAAAAAAACGCATCCATGAATCAGAACAGCCAATCACAGGGCGCCTTGATAATTTATGCTGAGTAGGACATGTACGTAACTGCTGTCCGGTCAGTAGTACATTCTGCATACTTCATATACAGTAAAGTCCATTTTGTCTCCTAATGTAAAAAAAATGGGGATTTGTAGAGTCGTAGTACATACATACATGTATGTCCAGATAAACAACATTATTTGCTTTTTGTGGGTTGCATGCCATAATTTGGGTTTTCAAAAACGGCGGTGAGTGGTGAATTACTCGAATTCAGATAATTTCTACTTTCTCACACAAAACTGTCTCCAACAAGCAGCCCCTACTTGATCCTTGTCTATAGTTAAAAGTTGTTAATGGTTTTAAGGACCTCATTTTTTTGAGAAATTATTTGGAGACTTGGAGTTTTATTCATCAGCATTGGGCTACACTTGCACAAATATAGCAGACATGTACGAGAGAACTGACTTACTGCAGTTGACGTCATTACCTTGGTTGAGTCTGACCATTTTATGTAGAGGGGATATCGATACAGTGATATCGATATGGCACTGGATCTGCTGTCGCAGATCAAAGTTGTAAGACTCTGTTCACAGCTCACCGAGGGATTGAACAGATGTAAAGACATCACACTAAACATTTAAAACTAGACACATTTTGAAAAATAAGATGTGCAAGTGACTCCTAAAAACAGAGCAGTAAACTGAGGCTCACAGCTTTGAAGACCCCTGTTTATTCGGACGCTGATCTGCTCTGGGTGGACGTGTGTTGATTTCTACACATGTAGGCAAGAGGAAAATGTTTAATATAAGGCCTTAATACTTGGTAGAATGGGAATACTGTTTTTAAAAACAGTTAGCAGCCAGTAAGATTACAGATAGCCAAATCTTAGAGGCTGTTGCCATCCTCATTCGATTTAGTGAGATCTCCAGTGCGTAGCTCCATGTTGTTAAACATGTTGTGGGACATCAACGTTGGTTGTGTGGCTTTTACCAAGGACTTGGATCCACATTGTGGGGCATATAGGGAAATATTTGGGGGATTGTTAACTTTGATGATAAAAGCATGGCATTTGGCACACAGAGTATGTCTTAAGTCTTAACCCTAACCGAACTCAACCCATCAAAGTTCAACAGCAGGTTTTAAAATCTGTTGGGATAGGTACAGTACCCCTAAACTGGTGGTCTTTTACACTGGGGTTGGCATACATTGTACCTCCAGAAACTAAGTCTAACAGTGTGTGTGTTTACAATTTTACATGTGGGTGGGTGCTGGAATTTGCCAGAATGGGTATGGTTCCTAGTAAATTAGGCTGGGGAGTTGGGGTTAAATTGAGAAAGATATTTGGCTAATAAAGGGCCATCGCAGATTTGTCCTTTGCAAAAATATAGATTAAACAAGCAATTTTCAAATTGGCTGCCATTTCTTGTTATAATTCTATATTTTTTCAAAGGACAAATCTGCGATGGCCATATAGCCAAATACATTGTATCTTTCTCATGACATACTCTGACTGTGTGCCAAATTCCATGCTTTGTCATCAAATGAATAATCCCATCACCTATCTTCCATACTAATGAACCTACACAGTACTCAGTAGGGAGAATCAAATAAAGGGCGGGTCTCTTCCATGTACAGCTTGTGCAATTTCCACTATTGCCTATTAGCCATACTGCTTGGAACAGCATCCCAGGATTTGAACAAATTTCTTGAGGGTTGTAATCCTTGAAGAATTAGTCAAATTGTTTTAGTCAAGAACACCTCAAGTGAATGTATTAATTCAATTGGATTTTTTGTTGTATTCATGAGACACATATATAGTATGCAAAACTGATCAATAAACTTGCATGCATGTTATATTTTTCTCCATCTTTTCTTTTGTGGGTGCCTGCAACTATCTACAAAAGTTAATTGTTTCTTTTGCGCATCTGCTGTGTGTGAGTAGACAGGCTCCCGGTGCCTACTTTATCAATAAATTGTGATAGGATGGCAGGAACCAGTCTGCCCTGCCAATAACGCAAAACTTGAAAAGTAATTATTCCATAGTTAAACATCACTAGTTTTTTGTGTCGATCATTTTTCTCAATCAAATGTAATTTGGGGGAAGGGGGCTTGAAACTCAAAAATGGCAACGTACACATGTATAGTGTACACACAAGTACATCTTTTAAAATCATTTGAAAAATATGTGCGTCATACCTTCATGGCATGATTCTGTGGAAGCAAGAGTCTGTTTCCGATTTGCATGCATAGTACCTGTTGTCACTTCCCCCAATATTGGACGGGGATCACTACAGCTTCCTATGAGAATTGCTACCCTCAGTTGGCGTCACCACTTCCATACATGTGGCCTGTTTTTTTTTGCTGGTCATTGGCATTTTGTTTTGTACATTACCTACCAGCATTACTTTGTTTTTCATTTTTGTTGAATGTTGTTGATGAACATGTGGTGGCTTTTCTGTCCATGCTGTGCTGGGAGCCTGCCTTTGTTGACAACACTTACAATGTAGGGATACCCTGTAGACTATACAGCCAGAAATACTTGAAATATTTGGCAGATGAACAAAAAACACTTGTTTTCTCGCCACTCTTGTCTGCTGACAAAGCGCTACATGATGTTAAAGGTGCACCATGGCCAGATTTCACGAACATTTCATGGCTTGTTTTTGATATTGTTTACTACAAACTAGTGGTGGGATTTAAATCCAGATTTTTTTAAAGTTCGGTTTCAATTCCACTATTTGGTTTCGATTTTGGAAACCGGATATTCGAAACCAACCTTGAAAAAAATTAAGCCTTCCGTTTTTTGTTACACAATCTAAAAAAACCAACTGGAACATCTCCTAATATGCTCCATGGTCTCCGACTTTAAAGGGAAGATACAACATTTGCAAACATCAAAAAAACGAAATCATCAAATTATCACGAAATACCTTACTGGATTGTTATGGAATGACAGTCTAAAACATCCTGTAAAATCGTGGCTCCTGGTGTGCTGACATTTTAAAGAAAATTTGTATTTTTCCAATGCTGGTTAGCCAACCAGCGTTGGAGAAAACTGACTTTTTTCAAAAACTGCTCCTAGTTGTTCACATTTAGTTATTCCGTATTTTCTTTGCAATTGATACACACCTGTGAAGGGGTTGAAGCCTCCTAGACTGATTCTCTGACCTAACAATTCCCCAAAGTCTATAAATTGCTCCGTTTTATCTTAAGTGGGGTCAGGGAACCAGACTACAAGAATATGATAGGTTTTCTTGGTTTTTCCAGCATCTACAAGCCCAAAACGTGAATTAAGTCAGTTTAAAACAATATTTGCTATAACATACTAATCCTCCAAATCCATTTATTTCTGAAAATTGCAACAAAAGCAAATGTGGTACATTCCCTTTAAGTGCATTCACATGCTAGTGGTGTATAATAGCCTGCCATTTCGACATGGAAGAGAGTTCCCATTTTTTTTCTACAACATTTACATGTCTTGATTGTTTTTTTAAAGGCCCAGTGGTCATTGAATCCTGCAAACTATACCCAGTCATTGTGAGGGCATTTCATGCGGCACCTCACTCGTCACTAATTGTTGGCATGACTGTGAGCTGGATGGGAACTTCTGGTACATGTAGATCACAAACCGTTAGTCGCGTTTTCAAGTCCAAATAGACACTTTTCTCTTGAGAGTGCTACTTTAAAACCTGTCTTCTAACATGCCTGGTGAGGATTGGAGACGAAATAGAGAACAGACAGAAGAGGAAAAATTGCTGTCATATGCCAAGTACATGTTTACAAGCATCTACATTTGTACTTAAAGCTACAGTCTATCATTTGTAGCCATCGAAAAAGTAACTGAAGTAATTCAAAACATGACTCAGCAACTTTTTATTTGAAATTGAGATCCTAGAATATTGTTTTCTCGGATTATACAGCATGACTGAGCTAAAATTTGTTAGGTTAGTTGTTCAGCACCCTTCTTTACATTTTGAGCACTTTTGTTGCTTCAAACGAACATAATCACAAATTGCAAATGATGTACTCTACCTTTAAAAAAAAGTGCATTCACGTACATGTACGTACAACGAATACAAATTTACAAAGAATACAATACACATACGTGTGTGTAATTTGCAAGGGAAACTCTTCCGATCCATGTATCTCTTTTGTTAATGTTTTCAAGTTACATGTACATTGTACATGTCAATTTGTAAATTGCTCTCCTGTATACGTACATGATGTATGTCTTTTCAATTACTTTTTTGTCCACAATTTCTAAAATGTTGATATTCATTGAATGCGTATTTTAATCAATCTTGAAAGTATAGGCCTGTTAAAAGCCTCCTTTGATTTTCACTCCAAAAAAATGTTTTTGTTTGGGAATCGTCCTTTCATTTTTCTTGTCCACAATTGTTTTATGCACATGTACATAATGTATACTATTGTGTGCGCATATATATTTATGCATGCATAAGGCCTATTGAAAGCAATTTTTAAAAGATGTGTGGACCGTTATAGATTCATTGTGTGAGGTCACTTTTTGAGTGGCGTTAAGCCCATGCTTGCGTATTATTTTCATACATATTGCTTTTTGCTCAGTGCACTGCGATGCAAGTGGACGTAACAATTAGGGTGCAGTGAGGCAGTCAGTGTTTAGTCATAAAAATTCCATTGAAAACTATTCAGTGACAAAATAAATTTATCCTGGTCTAGAGGCTTGTTATACACTCTGCAACACGCCATGAGATGTGTGTGTGTGTTTTTTTTACTTTTAAGTAACAACAAAATTTGATACTTTAATACTAGGCAGTTTCCAAAAAGAATTTAGAAAGAAGAAAAAAATCAAAATAGCAAGATTTTTGATTTTGTTTTTGTTTTTTAAATAAACCTACTTTTTTAATTTTTTTTTTTATTTTTTTTATAAATAAACCTACATGTAGTTCCCTTTAGTTCCTTTTTATCAGACCATTTCCTTCTTACATGGTACGGTACTTGTAATGTACAACTAATGTTTTGAAGGGAAATACTAAATGACCTTTTAATTCTTTCTCTGGTTTGGTAAGGTTTGGTCCAGCATGGTTCAATTTAATGTGGTTCACATTATTACCCAAATTCTAAGAAAATTAAAAATTTCACGAGAAAATTATAATCACCTTTTTTCCTTGCTTGGGTTCGGTATGGTTTGGTTTGGTGTGGTTCAATTCAATTGGGTTCACTTTATAATAACCCAAATTCTTGGAAAAAAAATATTTAGCAGAATTCAATCTTTGTATTTATAATTTGTTTAAAAACAGGTCATTTTATAAATTGGGTCCAAAGTGTGACATTCGTTCTGTCACTGTTACCTTGGTAATTTGTAATTTACCATTGCAGTATCATTATGAATGACTTCAAACAAGTTTTTTTTTATGACTTGAAGCTTTGCATGGCGGATGAGATAAAATAGAAAACATTTTCGGGTAACACCATGTGGAAAGAAATCTCTTCTTGGAAGAAGTGTGGTTCTGAAAAGAACCGGTTGGTTGAGTGTATAACTCGACATTTGGACAAAAGTTGTGTTGTTTTTTTTTTCTAATAAAGAGCACACTGTCCAAAACGTTGAGTTATACACTCAACCAACTGGTTCTTTTCAGAACCACACTTCTTCCAAGAAGAGATTTCTTTCCACATTGTGTTACCCGAAAAGTTCCTCTATTTTAAGTTTTTTTTATTTTGTTGTGTTTGCTATTCATAAACACTCTTGAAGGATGATGGCATTAAAAAGAATTATGAAAATCATTGATGTCAGATGTACAGGGACAGCAGAAAACAAGTGGACTCAACGTTTATAGAAATTCCCAATACAGTGTTATGTAGTGACAAACCATAGTCTGTTAAAATCAATAAGGTTGTTTGGTTGTAAAGATACATACACTCCCAAGTCCAAACAAAGTAAAATGGTTGATCTAATCTTATCTTTTAAATGGTTGATACGGTCATGATAAGCCCTTCCCAGGTCCATTTTATGCTATCTGTAGTGGGTTTTAACTTGATGATAATGCCTACATAAATGCCTGTGGTAAGGCCGCTCTACCAGAATCTAGCCCTATGTGTATGCTGCACTGATTTGTATTGACAGAACTTTGCAGTGCCTGTGAACTTTACCACTGGTCCCCCCCCCCCCTACACCCATACTGGGCAAATAATGGTTGTGAGGCATTAGTGGATTGACTAAAGTCTGTTGTGTTGGGTTAGGCTATTTCACACTGCCAAGCCTTACGTCAAGCCTAACATGTTGGCATTAGGCCCATGTACATGTACACCCCACCCGTATTGTTGACGTACAGTCTATTCAGCCGGACTTGCGCAATACTTGAATTCCCCGTCCTGATCCAGCTGAGCTATTTTTAGGACTTAGATTTTTGTGGCAAGAGTTCCGATTTTGGGTCAAACTATTTTTTTTTTGGTGGCATGTGTGTCAAAATAATTGTTGGTATAGGCTGCCTAATAGAATCTTTTACTTTAAAGTTAAAAACTTGTTTTGTTTGCTTAATTTGGTAATAGGCCAAAAGGAGTAGGCCAATTTGAGGAACTTGGCCAAAAAAATCAAGACAATGGTTTGGAAGAGTTTTCCCTGTGTGTTGTCTGAGAATACATGTTGGTACTTTGACAGCAGTGTTGTAGAAATTTAACAGGTCTTTTCCTGCACGCACGGTCCTTAATTACAAGTGATTTGTTTTTTCACAAAGCTTCATGTATAAATGCCAATCGTGAAGGTTACTTTCACATTTGTCAGAAAATACATAAAAATAAACTCGGAGAATCTTCCATCCTGTATCTAGCAAAATCCAGACGCTTACATACATGTGCAAAAAAATGTACATACTAAAGCCAAGTAAACAAGAAAAAAATGTTTAGCGTCCTGCTTTTTGGAAAAAAAAGGAAGGAGGCACCCCCCTTTTTTTCCCTTCCAAAATGGCCACCTGACCGGCTATTTTTCAAGATGGCCGCCAGCTTTCTTTTTTAAATGGCTGCCACTTGGACTCAGGAATGACATACCAGCTTTATATGGGCTGGATGTAACAGACAAAGAGGCCAGAAAGATGTCACTGTTTAAAATTTATATGTTTTTTCCTGTTAAAAAGAAAAAGAGAAAAGGAGGTGGCCTCCGAAAAGGAAGCAGGCGGGGACACTAAACATTTTTAAAAAAAAATTGGCTTAGTCATTCAGTGACACATAGTTAAAGCTATATGTCATCATTTGCTTTTGCTGTAATTTTCAGAAATTGATGGATTTGGAGGTTGGAATTTAATAGCAAATATTTTTACAATGACCTGTCTAAAGTTTTGTGTTCATAGACGCTGGAAAAAGCAAGGAAAAATGCTGTTCTTGTAGTCAGGTTCCCTCACCCTACATGTACATGTACATGAACTTCTGACGAAACAGAGCAATTTATTGACGTCGGGAAATTGTCAGGTCAGGGAACCAGGCTAGCTGGCTTGCACCCGTTCACAGATGTGTAACTGATTGCAAACAAAATGTGGACTAACTAAATTTGTTTAAAGGCTTTTTTTCTGCAAAAAATCTGATACAAAATTGAAAAAAAATACACTTTTTCTTGAAAATGACAGCACATCAGGTGCTGATTTCACAGGATGCTTGAGACCACCCCACTATCCACTTACTGTCAAGTACATGTAAGGTGTTTCGTGATAATTTGATAGTTTTGTTTTTTGATATTTGTCTTGTCAAGTGTCTTGTTTGTCTTGTCTGGTGTCCACAAATCGCCTCGGGTGGCTATCAACGTACAGTCAAATGTTGTATATTACCTTTTAAGTACAAAATTGGGATTTGCAAATGTATACATTCACGTAATAATGTACACGTATCTAGCCCCATGTGTGGTTGCGCTGTACACTTTTGAGCCATATTAAATTACTAGAGCACTGACTTCTCACTATATCACGTAGAATACTCTCTCAAGTACGTGTCTGGGGGCAGATATTTTTAGTTAATGTGTGTGTGATGATAGAACACAAATTTGAATTTTGTGCACTAAATGTAACGTGGGAGTATAACGCGACCAGCGTACGTAGGCGTGATGTCAACAACAATAATTGGTAGGGCACATGTGTACATGGTGTGCATGTTGCTTAGGAGTGCTTGCTCAAGCGCAAAGCAAAGTAAAACACAAATTAACTGGTTGAGTGTTTTAACCTTGACTGCATTAGTTTCATACAGATGCAGATATATAAATTTTGAACCCTCCACTAGTTTGTGCACAAACATGGACGCACCCAGCAGGCTATATTGGGCTGTGGCAAATAATTAAGCTCTAAAAATGTAATATCCTATGGTTGTACAGTTCTGTGTCTAACTATAAACTGTACAACAAAAGCAGATGTCAGGCATGGTAATCTTTGAAAGTTGGACTTCATACTTGTAGGAATTATCTTCACAAGTTTTATAGAAATCGCCTTATTAAAATATCAGACACTTCAAATCCTGTAGATCTATGTACTTGTATAATAAATGCATGGAGATATTGTGCGAACTAGTGCCTGTACCTTGAAGGGATGTTCACAGTACATGTACATGTATATTGCAACATGTAGTACACATAAAATTGGTGTTATTGTGTTTGATCTGAAGGGACATTTACGATAGCTACCCCATTATGACAGTGGCTGATCTGGTAATTTAATATTACGTTGCAGAACCTGTATGTCACAATGTACACAGGAATCCTATTTCCTTTCGAAGATTGGGTTTCAGAATTTGCTCAAGGTATCCAATGATTTATTGCTTTCATTTATTTCTTGCAGATAATTAGTCAGAGGCTGTTTCCTTCTCTGAAGAAGACGAAACTCACATCCTTGCCCTCCCTCAGCTAATATTCTCCTGTTCAAGCCACTCTCCCGTTAACAGTTAGAATCATTAGACAACAAAGGTTCTATTAACAGCACACACACATGCTGGGAAGGAGGCGTTTGCCATGCCTTTTATGCCTGATGAAGGACAATAGCTGAGAGCACACACACCTTGTATGTGGAGGGATTAACACGGCTATTGTGTTTGCTTGAAAGATTGTGAAGGCAGGAAGCCTGCAATTCCCAGTTGAGTTCCGACTGTGGATCGACTTCACTAGAAAATGCTCCGAGTTGTTCTCAATTAGTGCCAGTGGATGATCTTACTCGTATTTAACAAAAACAAAATGTAACTGGTCTTTTCAGGGCCGGGCATATCACTATCCAAGAATTACTACTTGCTTCAAGCATTTGTGGAGTAGAAGTAATGGCCTGCATTAGATAGAGCAGCTGCCATTGCAGAAAATTGTGCCTGAGAGGAGAGTGAACGAAGCCTTCTGCCTCCAGTTTGTACTTGCATCGTGCATTCACCAAGATTACTTAGCCTTGATCAGTAGCCTTGAACATCTTGAGTTCATCAGAAAGCCGTTGAATTCCTTGATGGAAGGAATGATTCCGTGTGCCTGTTTGTGCATCCTCTGAACTGGTGAACTGCAATCAAAATTTGATGCGCTTTCTTTCAAGCTCTTTTCTCTGGAATGAATCCACATCCCGGCTTTATTCGTGATGGCAGAAGCCAGTCGTCGAGCTATTCCTCCGGATCCCAGAGACGCAAGTCCTCCCCTGTGAATATCCCCAGACAGGATTACGTTAATCATGGCGGAAGATTCCGTCATCTCCAGGAAAACTTTGGCCAAGCAGATTCGTGCCCGTCTGCTTTTTATCCGATCCATTCACCGAGTTTAATCCCATCGGAAGTTGCCGACATAATGTCTGAAAACTCTCCACCTCAGTCCAACCGGACGCCCTGTTGGCCGAGATCCACTTCTCCTCGCACTGTACCCGTTCACACCATAGAAAGTGCAGAGGAGTCCAAGTCTGGACCACAGGATCGTTTTAAGATGCCAGTGTCTCACTCTAGAAGGGAAACAAGTTCTAGAGGAGATTCACGGAGGACTCCTGGACAGCTACATGTGGATCTGTTATTACCTACTGACAGACAATCACCTCCTGCAAACTCCAAGCCCGCAAGAAGTCTTTCGTCTGATCCTGTGACTGTCAGGCCAGTGTCTCCGCGAATCCTAAGTCTATGCAATAAATTTGCCCCAGTGAATACCTCAACAGATTCGTATTTGGATCTTCCAAAGCCCCGTGCACGATCACTGTCAGCATCTGGAGCTTTGATTTCTAAGAAACCAGATTCCCCCGTTTCCCCACTGCTTACAAGACGTTCGGTGAGCCCCAAGCCCACAAAGCTGTTACTTCCAAGTGATTCATCGGACTCGGAGACTGGACAAGGTTTGAGTGCAGCCACTAGAAATCTGCTCTCCCCAGGCAACAGCCCCAGCAGTGGATATGGAAGTGGCTTCTATTCCAGCAGTCCCATGTGCCTAAGTCCTCGGAGTAATTCCCCTGCGCTAGCCACCGACCTGACTCAAAGTAGCGACAAAACAAGCCAAGACCACCTTGCTCTCCCTGATGCAGATAGCAGAAGGTCAGTACGGACGTCTAGCCAGGATAGTGGGGTCGCAAACATTTCTGTGGAATCAGGAGCACAGTTAGAAGGCCAAGTGCCGTCCAACAGCACAGCATCGTCCACAGAGACATCAGTGATAAGCCTGACTGTGCCCCACAGTAGACCCAAGACACTGACGCGTTCAAGCAATGTCTTTGAGAGTATCGACCGAGGGGACTCTGCCTCATCAGGTAGCAGAGAGCCAAGCCCCCTGTCTCCCGATGAAGGGTTCCAAGACAGTGACAAGTCCAACAGTTTTGATCCCACCCTGGCATCGTCACCTCGGGATCACCAAACCGCAAGGGAAGTCAAGAAGTCAAAGCTCACCATCAGACTTCGAAGCCCCGGGAGTTCACTAGACCAGTCCTCTCAGGAGTCCAACTCCCCCGAAGTGACCCTGCCGAACAACTCCCGGCCCTTTCTCACCGTGGAGGAGCGCCGTCGGGACTTTGGTTACCGGTCGGACACGTTACAGTCCAGTATGCAAAGCTTTGAGTGCCTTCCCTCCGTCATAGTCAGTGACCATTGCGACGAGGAAGTCAGTAACATTTCATGGGACGGTAGCTTGAATACCTCAGTCTTCACACCCAGTAAGGCATCCTCTTCTGAGATGGGCCTTACCATTGACGACATCAAGCGATCAGGGACGATGCGCAAACTGTCAAGTGCCAGCAGTATTTCGTCGTTCAGCCATGATTCCTTAGACGATGATCTGACTGATGATAACGGTAGCAGAGATGAGCCCAAAAAGGTAAGTACATGGAGACATTTTTTTTTTTCTTAAACATACATTTGAGTAAAATCTGGACATGCTTGGAAGAAAGTACGGCACATACATGTACATGTACTTTATTGAAAACTTACGAGTATTCCAGATTTGGGGTATTTTTTCACATTAAACATGTATACATCAATGTACGTACCGTACACATGTCATAGTCTCTTTTTTACAGTAAGTTGGTTTAGAAATACGCTTTAGGCCAATTTTACAGTATATTTCTACATGTACAATGTATAGCATTGATCATTGATAAGATTTTCAGTTGATCTTACACACCATGACTCAAGTTTTTGACACATTTTTTTGTAAATAGATTATATTCAATCAGATAAAAAAAACCACTCATGGTGATTCATCTCCACAGAATGCTGATTTGGCTGTAAATGCAATGTCATTGTAGAAAAAAATTTGTCATTGCTTGCCATGGTCACGGTGATTAGCATTCCATCGAAGGTCACTGTGGTTTGTCGGCAGTACCAGCAACTTGTTATTGCTGGATATTGTGAACAAATGGGCAATTTCAGGGGCATTAACCGGTACAAAATGTATAAATAATGATGTACATTGTACAAACCATGGATACAAAATGCTAAGTACTGTCTAAATACGGTGTGCGTACATCTTGTCATTAAATGTTATATATTTGTGTACACTATATTTAGTAATTGTTCATTGTACTTGTACATTCCAACCAAACAAATTAGACTAATTTTTGTACATTTTCTTCTCATTATGGCAGGGAAAGCTGTGTACATTGTTAAGGGAAAAAACAACACAATTTTGTGTTGCCCTCTTCCAACCGACTCAAAAATCTGGAAATTTTTGACTTGAAATTTATTTAAAATAAACTTTAACGTTACTGTTAATGTTTCTATTATAAGATGGAATTTTGTGTCGGGGTGATATAAATCAAATTAGGTTTTACCCTTCACCGACGTTTAAACACTGTATACTCAGTGTGTTACCTCCCGAGTGAAAGTTGGAAAAAAAATCACTCGGGTGGGACTCGAACCCATGACCTCCTGCTTTCTTGTGCATATGTCTTACCACTCGACCACCGAGCTGTTAATGTTTCGTCGTAATGCTATAATTGTGCATGTCGACTTTAGACATTTTGACTTCATTTCGACCAGAAATGTGGACTAAGATGAAGATGGTCAATTTGGCTTCCGTTTTTTTGGAATACAGCAGGGAGTTAGGGAAGGCCCGATAGAAGGCGCCCGCTGAATGGTGAGAATCTGGAGTCTAATGTTTGGCATAATTCATCGCTGAATCGATGCGAGTATCATTAGAGGCTTGCAAAATGTATAAGTGCAAGCGACTATTCCATAAACTTATATTGAGCCAGCCTTTCTTCAGAATTTTTCGGGAGCTGTCTAGAAATCAAATTGAATAAGAATCCACTTCACGAACTTGTAATTTCATCAAGTCTGTCTTGGTTGACAGTCATATGCCATCTCTAAAAGTGACTGCTGCTTGCAACTCATTCTTGATTTGGCTAGAGAGTTTCCCTCTGGCCATAATTTTGTTTTAGATTTCCTGTGGCCCTTCTTCACTTCTGATCTTTCTTTGAAAAGCAAAGCAATTTGTCGGGGGTTTGGATATTTTTCTTTTTTTCAGTAATCAAATTGTTCCTTGGACAAAATGCAATAAAACTGACCTTGCTCCGACTGCTTCTTTCCTTCTACTCATGAGCGTAGAAGGGTTTCAGTCAGAAGACTTGATGATCTCCTGATTCTTGTTATTTTTTCTGCAGGAGATTCCTGCCTACATATGTACTGTAGTCTTCAAGTAAAAGATGCATATTTAGCCAGATTTGTGTGAACCTTGTTTTGGAGGTCTGGGTGAATCCACATTGATGTCTTACATTTATGGAAAAAAACATCGAAATACCCTGTTTGTTTACATCTGATGAGGTAGCAGCTTGGGCTTGTCTACATGCATCAGATTTTGAGCCATACTCTTAAAGATAATGTACAACGTTTGCAAACATAAAAAAAAAAAAAACGACCAAATTATTATGAAATATATCTTACTTGACTGTCAGTGAATAATAGTCTCAAGCATCCTGTGAAATCATGGCACCTGGTATGCTGTTATTTTCAAGATTTTTTTTATCAATTTCCAATGATGGTTGGCTGACCATCGTTGGAAAAAACAGACTTTTTCTCAAATACACTGTACTGCCCCAATTTACTAAATTTAGTTAGTCCACATTTTGTCTGCAATCGATTACAAATCCGTGAACGGGTGCAAGCCAGCTAGTCTGGTTCCCTGACCTGACAATTCCCCAACGTCTATAAATTGCTCTGTTTCGTCAGAAGTAGGGTCAAGGAACCAGACTACAAGAGCGACATTTTTTCTTGGTATTTTCAGCATCTATGAACACAAAACTCTAATCAGGTCAGTGTTACAATATATGTTATAAAGTGCAAACCCCCAAATCCATCCATTTCTGAAAATGTCAGCAAAAACAAATGTTGTAAATATAAAAAGACTGGCGCCACATAAAATGTATTCAATTTGCTGTTGTATTCAATTTGCTGTGAGATTCACTATGAAACATTCTATCAGGTCCCACACTAGATTCATACATGTAAGTGTACAGAAATGCGCAATAGCGATCCCACATGCCTTCACACACATGTTTGAAGAAACTCCCTAAACGAAATGCCACTGTAATGAGAAATGCTCCAACAGTTCGATTTTCGAGGACCAATTGTACCCTGAAATTTTTTGTGCCGTAATTACATGAAAACGGCACATGTGTGTGTGTTTTTAACGATCTTTCCAACTATTTTCATTTCATGGTAAACACTTTCATGCAGTTGCCTCTCGAAAGTGCACCTTGAATATAAACGCCAAATACTCCCTGACATAAGCGTACCTTTATTAAGACGTTTACCGGTACATCGTGCTCTTTTTCAATTTCACACTTGCGCTACTGGAATTGTAGTTTACATTACATGAATCACTCTTGACAGCACAATTACACTGTACAAGTCACTTCAGCTGGGAGCTATTGGTACTTGAAGGAGACCAGCCACTTGTGAACATGTAATTGAAAGGGTGCTGCACTGTTCTAAGGTGCCTAGTTTGAACATTTCACGCCCTGTCAGACAAGAGACTGCTCAGACCAGTATTTCCGGACTCAATAACTCACCACTGATGACATTGCACAGCGACATCAATATTTGCCATATTAACACACACACACATGTACATGGTAGGCCTATTTACTAGGGCTGTGAGCAGTCTCAAGGCGATAAGTTGTGTGGTTTTATGTGTATGTTTGTCAAATGACACTCATTTTGTCGAATGCCACTTTTGTGCATAATTTGAGAGATGTTCCATGAGGAATATTAGCTCAAATTTCTTCTTCAAATTTGTCAAATATCTGCCGTTCCACTATATATTTTTTATATCATTTTAACAAGCTCTTCGTCAATTTTCGACAGGCCCAGGTTAGCCTGGGGCATGTTTAACCGGATGACGTGTATACACGCAAAGGTTTTGCAGTATTCGGAATGGATGACGGATAAACACGCAGGGAGCGAGGCCGGAAATATCTGTCAGCGACCCGCTCGCAGCGAGCGAGGCCGGAAATATGAGTGTGCTGCCCGAGGGTGATGGCTTCAACCCGCCTGGCTTGAGGTCGAGTGAAAAGTAATCCTGCGCCTCGTTCCGTTCTTGTCAAAATATTCCCGGCATGAACTGGTTAACTTGATCAGTGCATTTGGAAATTGAATTTTCAAATATTCAATCAAGTCAAAGTTGGAATACTCCAAAACAAAATTATTCAAAAATGTTCAACCCTATCACATACGCATTGACTGGTGAAACCTTCATATGAATTTTTCCATACGCACGTATGGTATGTTATCATGGTTATAGCAAATATTGTTAAACTGACTTGTTTCACGCTTTGGGTTCGGAGATGCTGGGAAAATTCAAGAAAACCAACCATGTTCTTGTAGTCTGGTTCCCTGACCACACTTAAGATTAAACAGAGCAATTTATAGACATTGGGGAATTGTAAGGTCAGAGAATCAGTCTAGCAGGCTTGTACCCCTTCACAGGTGTGTAATCAATTGCAAAGAAAATGCAGAATAACTACATGTAAATGTGAAAAATTAGGAGCAGTTTTTTAAAAGAGCCAGTTTTCTCCAACACTGGTCGGCCGACCAGCGTTGGTAAAATACAAGTTTTCTTGAAAATGTCAGCACACCAGGAGCCACGAATTTACAGGATACTTTAGACTGCCATTCCCTAACAATCCAGTAAGATATTTTGTGATAATTTGATCATTTTGTTTTTCGATGTTTGCAAATATTGTATCTTCCCTTTAAAATTTCCAGATTCTTCTGCCCGACACAAATTTGAACCAATTGCCATTCATCTTTCATAATTTTAATGGATGGTGACTCAGCCCCAGATGCGCCGTCGACATTTGAATGGGATTATAAATGCAAACTGTCCTCTCATTATAAAATTCACCTGAATTTTTGTGGTTGTCCCACCCTACTGAAGCGCATAATTTTGCATGCCAGTATCTACTGGAGATTAGCCTGCACAATCCCAGTCCTTGTAATGTCATTAGACAATATAATACAATTTTAATTCACTGTGGAAGTTTCATCAATTAGTTGTCATGGTGACAAGTCTTTCCGTATCCTGTACCGCATCACGCTGGCCGCATATACTCTTGACTAAACCGTGAGATCTGCATAAATATCCCCGTAGCAATTGCGGATTCTCTGGAGCATCTGCTACACACAAGAGAGTAGGCCATTTAAAAGCAATTGAATAAGTAGGCCTAGGTACTCCTCACAAGGACATTTGTACATGTAGGTTAATTTGCCGACAGGATACGTGTACACACAAGAAATCTATTTCAAGCAGGTGCAACACTGAATGCGCGTAGTGCATTCATCATGATGAACTGATTTTTCCTTGATTATAGTCACCGTGTACATGTACAGGGTGAGTAAAAAAACCCAGGAAACCCAAATAGCAGGACCATTTTCTTAATAAAGTTCTACATGTAGCACTTTCAAACTCCATCCGAAAACCCAATTAATAAGCTTTCTTTGGTGTGTGTTCTTTCAGTAAACGAAAACAATTCACTCACATCCCTATGAGATTTGTTTTCGTTTTGCTGAAAGAATACAGTTTAGCTATTTTGCGATCTGTGGACAGAACTTTAAAACGGTGTTTGTGTTTCAAATTCCGTAACTTAAAAAGTACATTTTTAGTGATTTAAAAGATTCTTGTACTAAAAGAAAGCTTATTAATTGGGCTTTCATATCCTAGATTTTGAAAGTGCTACATGCAGAACTTTATTAACAAAATGGTCCTGCCTTTTGGGTTTCCTTTTTTTTTTACGCACCCTGTATGGCAGGGCCCACCTGGTTTCTGCAATAACGCGTGTGGAATTTAATACAGTTGCCTTCAAAATGTGGTTCTCAATTTTTAATAATTGAATCTGATTCTGCGCACATGTCTTTCTCTTGTGCGCTCATTTCTACGCATTACATTGCTCTCCCTGTGCAGTTTTTGAGTTTCACTCCTAAAAATAGATTTTGTTTTTGAATTGCTGTTTTTCTAGCAATACAAAAGAAATTATTCACTTTACGAACGAGGAGAAATTGAAACGAGATCAAAACAAATCGGCCCACGTATGGTTATTGAATAAGTACTTGAATTATATTGAATAATTTGAATTATATGCGGCTTGACAACAATTCATGCGTATCTTTTGTGTGTCATTGGTACAAAAGAAACCTAAAATTTATATTTTCAGGTGGTGGAAGATGTCCAAACTTTAAAAAAAAGAAGGTATTTTTCCCCCCATATGCTGAAGACCACGTACCAGTGAAAATATGTATAAAGCAACTTTTACTGTCCACGAGGAACAACCTTGAGTTGCATGATTCAGAGGACATGGCCAAGAAATAATGAATTGTGGAAAAAGAAAAAAAAAACCCAACAAATAAGGCCCCCAAAAATACTAGTTCTGCTTCCGGTTACCCTATCTACCCTATTTTGATAGCCCCTACCCTAATTTTTTTGGAAAACTGAGGGGAAAACCCCCCAAACCATCAATTATATCTTTTACCCTTGACTACGCGCAGACACTTTACATACATACATACATGATGATCAACACACACAAAAATGCCCCCCCCCAAAAAATTCCCTACCTACCGTACCTACCCTTTTTTTCAAATGCCATGTACGTGTAATCGAAAACGGAACTAATTTGTTTTTTTGTTGGCCTTATCAAATTTGGGTGTCTGAATTAAATTGCTGTTCACCTTCACTGTCTGACTCAGAAATCATTCTCAAAAGTCATAAAATACGAATACGTAATACGAAAATGGACCATTACACACACTTACAGTGTATGTACCAGTACATAGTACTTGTACATATTTACTGGTATGCAAGTTACATAAAAAGGTCTACGTCATAGCATCTGTGTGATTTACATGTAGCCTACACATGTAGCATGAATAACAACTACATAGTTTTCCATTTGTTCACTGACATAATGTTCCATTCTGGTTAAATAACATTTCATACATTGTACATTTGAACAGAATGCATTGTACTTTTCATAGTCATTCCTTTATTCATTTCTTGAAGTGCTATATTGATTTTTCAGGTTATCCATTGTGTGTTGGTAATTCCTTTTCTTGTTATTTTGTTGTTGATTTGTTCTTTTGCATTTTTTCCGTTTTATGACGTCGAGAAGTTCTCACTGTTCGAAGACAAACTACATTTTGCCTTCAAGCCAAGGCAAAGACAAGATTGAATTGTTTTCATTGGAGAATGGTTTCTTTTAAGTTTTTTGTTAACCAGAGAGTTCATGTACATGCATGTACAAAATGTATATTAAATTAAAGTGACAGTTATATAAAGCCTGTCGTAGCTGGCAAAATCATTGATTTTTTGGGAAGGGGGGGGGGGGTTACATGTAGACAGTTGTAATTTTTTATAATGTTTTAAAAAAACTTGTCCTTTTCATGTTCTCTGCCAATCTTCTCCGCCATATTGAATTCGAAAAATATTTTTCAAAACCCTCACAATCAGTTAAATTGTTTGGTCTACCCAGCTAGCCTGGTGAAAATTTGGAAGAGGGGCACTGAATAAGAAAGAGGGACACTGACAATTTGTGGCATGCATGATACATGTACATATTGAAAACATTAAACACAATGTACAGGCGGACAATGTACAAGCATAATACATTCACTGTGTGGACTTCCGAACAAAAGAGGTCCACATAAACCAGGTAGACTAGCAGCGATGTTGTGTGGACTTGCCCACGTCCACACAATGTGTCCCCTCTCTGGAAAACAGGTTTAGAGGCATTTTGGGGTTAGGTTTATCCGTGGCAAAATGAAGAGAATCAGTAAAGGGAATCATAGAAAAAAAATGGGGTTGAAAGAGTTTTCACAGTGTGAGTACATATACATGTAGTTTGTAAACATGAGGTTTTTTTTACAGAAAACAAAAGGATGTCCACACTAGGTGCATGTACCGGTATGTAACGTAAACGTGTGTGTTCACCCATATGGGTGTACTGATATGTTTGAAAATATTGAACAAAATAAATTGCACATAATATTTCTGAAAATGCCTTCGTTAGAAATTATAATAAAATGTAGGCCTGTCTGCTAAAAACTGCATACTGCGATGTGATCATGTACTAATGTGCTTCTACTTTTGAAAGTAAAAAAGTTTACGGAACACCTGATCTCGATTATTTTTTCTATTTTAACATTAAAACATGGACATCTATAAATATACACATCACGTCTGTATGGTCGAAAGTCACATCAGTACATGTACGTGAGAATTCTAAAAAAAATTATACACGGAAAAGCCAAAAATATGCATAATAATTCATGATATTCAACTGCCAAATTAGAGACGATATTTCCCTTTAAAGGGAATGTATATCATTGGCTTTCGCTGTAATTCTCAGAAATGAACTAGTTGAGGGGTTAGTATAATAGAACAAAATTTTGTTACACTGACATGTTTGAAGCTTTGTGTCCGAAAATGCTGGAAAAACCAAGAAAAACAAAAATGTTCAAGTAGTCTGGTTCCCTGACTCCACTAAAAATGAAATGGATCGATTTAAAGATGCCGGAAAATTGTAAGGTACCGGTAAGGGAACAAGTCTAGCTGGCCTGCACCCGTTCATGAACATGTAACCAATAGCAAACACAATTTGGACCGAAACAAATGGTATTTATGGAGCAGCAGTTGAAAATAGTTAGGTTTTTCCAATGGTGGTCGGCCGACCACCGTTGGAAATGTATACAAAAATATCATTTTCTTGAAAATGACTTCACACCAGGTGCCATAATTTTGCAGAATGCTTTAGACTTTTATTTACCAACATCCTAGTAAGGTATTTCGTAAAAAACTTGGTAGTTTTATTTTTCGATGTTTGCAAATGTTGTATTTTCCCATTAAATTATCTGAAAACGACATTGGTGGCCATTTAGCATATGGAGCAGTTGGCTGAAAGATTACTGCTTAAGTTGTGTACTTAAGTTATCTTACTTGTAATGTACATGATACACATGTACATTGTAGCTATAAATGTGCAATAAATACAATGTACATGCAATTTGTCTTGCTTGGATACACAACGGTTGTAACCATGCAGGGTTGTAACCATTAACGACATAACATGGTGAGTTCCTTTTTATACAAACTGTACGTTTCTACAGGTACAATGTAAGTGGGTCATTTTATAAATTTGGCGGCCGCTTTTTTTCTGACTCTGTCGTGTGACATCTGACATCTATGATTTTATGTAACTCTGATGTACTCTAGTCGTCCTCCAAGTGCGATTATGAATAGCAAATTAACTACCTGTAGACCCAACAAAAAATAGTCTTTGAAGTCAAGTCTTAATGATGCTTGAATGGCGAACTACAAAGTACGACGGTAACAAGGACAGGAAAAACATCACATTTTAGACCCAAAATTAATTGAATAACAAAATACATACACGTATGTGTACAGTATGGTCTATAATGAACTGTATTGAAACAACTACACTGTGCTTCTTTAGTCATCTTTTATTGGTTGTATTAGAAACAGTGTTGCCAAAGAATCGGAACTGCCCAAGAACATGCATCGATAATCGTTTTGTTTTTCGGGACATATTCACGAAAAACATACATTTAGATCTTGGGCCTCCGCTTGCTGTGGATTTAGTACTAGTATCGCTGACAGAGTACTGAAGTGTGACGTCAGCTGTCGTTGTTCTGTGGTTCACTCTGGTTTGAGCGCTGATGTCTTCGCATACTTACGGTAAGCTGTGCGCGGGGAATAGAATACGCGGCGCACGAACGTCAGTACCCTGTAGGATGAACACACAGATTTTGTCCACATTATGTACATGTACCGTACTTTTTGCCAATGGCACGGTCTTGTTTTTAATTGGCCAAAGTGCTCAGTGACAGGTGTGCACCAACATGCAGGAGTAAAAAAATGACAAATTGCCAATGCATTGTACCATGTGATTGCGCACAGCTAAATAAAAAACACACAATCTATTGATGAGCGTTACCCAGATCTTCTTTCCCATTGTTTAAAGGGAAAATACAACATTTGCAAACATAAAAAAACGAAATGATCAAATTATCACGAAATACCTTACTGAATTGTTAGGGACTGACAGTCTAAAGCATCCTTTGAAATCGTGGCTCCTGGTGTGCTGACATTTTCAAGAAAACCTGTATTTTTCCAATGCTGGTCGGCCGACCAGCGTTGGAGAAAACTGGCTTTTTTTTTAAATTGTTCTTAATTTTTCATATTTAGTTATTTTGACTTTTCTTAGCAATTGATTTACACACCTCAGAAGGGATACAAGCCTGCTAGACTGATTCCCTGACCTTAGTCTTCCCCAAAGTGTATTAATTGCTCCGTTTCATCTTAAGTGGGGTCAGGGAACCAGATTACAATAACATGATAGGTTTTCTTGGTTTTTCCAGCATATACAAGCCCAAAACATGAAACAAGTCAGTTTACCAATATTTTCTATAACATATTAATCCTGCAAATCCATTTATTTCTGAAAATTGAAGCAAAAACAAATGCTGTACATTCCCTTTAAGCATTTGCCTGCATATACTGCTGAGCCATTCACCAACAAGGAAGTGTAAAACGGTTGAAGTGTACATGTATGCCTACATGTGGGCTAGTACATTTACTCAGAAAAATGTTGAACAAGTATTGTACATGTACATGTATACATTTACATGTACATTGTACATGTATAGAAGTGAACCCCAGCTCGTTGACATGTAGGCAACTTCTTGTTGCAGAATATTGCCGTTTGACTTCCTTCCTCTTTTATCCCAAACCTCAGTGTGATACCAGCATGCATGCTGGTTTGAAGTGAAACAAGAAAATTATCTTTGCATTTAATGAGTACATATGATTTAATTCCGGGTTTTTGAAATTTGGTTTCGATTTTGAAAACCGGATATTCGAAACCACCCTTAAAAAAAAAAAATTAAGCCTTCCATTTTTTGTGCCACAGGCTAAGCAAAAAATACCGGCACATCCCTCAAGCTGCTCCATGGTCTCTGATTGTAACTGCATTCGCTCGCTAGTGGTCTTCTTGGTTTAATAATAGCCTGCCCAGAGAGTTCTCATCCATTTTTTGGGTCAACATTACAGCTCTGAGGTGTTTTTGTAACTTAGGCCCAGTGGCCATTGAATAGCCTACCACAAACTATACCCAGTCATTGGGAGGGCATTTACCACACTCGTCACTTTTTTTTGGCATGACTGTGTGAGCTGGACGGGAACTTCCGATGACATCAGATTTGACCGTTACTCGGTTTGAGAACATTTAGGATAACCGGATTTTGAAATCTCCGATTTCTCCAACCACTGGTATGTTATGAAAAAAAAAACTATTTGAAACTGGTAGACACTTGTTGCATTGTGATTCATCGACGAAAATGATTAATTTTTTTCTCCCTTAATATTAACAGTTCCTGTTCCCTTTCGGGCTAGAATGCACCATTGTTGGCTCTAAAATGTGTTGCCCATGAAAATGCTAATAAATAGTTTAAAAAGATCCTTTAAAAAGGTACATGTAGATTATGAATGTACACACAACAATACCTTGAAAGTTGTGCTAATTTGAGTGTAATTATGGTGCAACGGAATATAAGGTCCCTGAAAATTGAGCTCTTAGCGCGTTAGTCTTTCATTTTGAAATGCTGCTTCAAACACACATTGCTTTATTGTAATGTACATGTAGGTACCGGTGCCTGATTTCTCACAGTCCATGTTCACTTGCTGCACATATGCATTGATTGCAGCGCTACAGTCTGACATTGTCAGGTTTGGCTCTTATTAATTTGATATTCGACGGCTTTGATATCTGCTGGAAATGACGAAGGGGGAAAAAACAGCTGCTGCGTCATAGGTGAACAAACTTAATCTGGGAATGATATTTCAATATTTTCTCCATACATGTAAATTTGTGTAAGATACATGTACCGGTACATGTATGTGGATTTCTTATGAGTCCGGCATTTTAGTTGGTACATGTAACAAACAAAAAGCACTCAATGCTCCAAAATCCTCCAAAATTTTGCCTTTATGTTCAAATGAAGGATACCCACTGCCTCAATCCTTCAAAATTCTCCCAACAGCCCTGCCTCTTGAAATGCATTCAGCCTCAATCCTCCAAAACTCTCCTCTTCTTCAAACACCATTCAGCCTCAATCCTCCAAAATCAACCGATACTGAATGTCCATATGCCCTCAATTGAACCCTCCACAATCTTCCCAAAATTGTATGTTGCATTCAGCCTCAATCCTCCACAATCCTCCACAATCCTCCAAAACCGCCCGCAGGACTTTGGAGAATTGAGGAAGGTTTAGGGTTAAAGGGAATGTACATCATTGGCTTTTGCTGTAATTTTCAGAAATGAACTATTTGAGAGGTTAGTATAATAGATCAAATATTGTTACACTGACATGTTTGAAGTTTTGTGTTGGAAAATGCTGGAAAAACCACGAAAAACAAAAATGTTCAAGTAGTCTGGTTCCTTGACTCCACTAAAGATAAAATCGATCAATTTATAGATGCCGGAAAATTGTAAGGTAAGGCAACCAGTCTAGCTGGCCTGCACCCGTTCATGAACATGTAACCAATAGCAAACAAAATTTGGACTGAAAAAAGTGTAAAGTTGGAGCAGTAGTTGAAAAATAGTTAGGTTTTTTCAACGGTGGTCGGCCGACGACCGTTGGAAATGTATACAAAAATACCATTTTCTTGAAAATAACTTCACACCAGGTGCCATAATTTTACAGGATGCTTTAGACTGTCATTTACCAACATCCTAGTAAGGTATTTCGTAAAAACTTGGTAGTTTTATTTTTCGATGTTTGCAAATGTTGTATATTCCCTTTAAGCTTAATCAAACTGCTGATTTTGGCGTCAGTTGGTTAATATGACTCAGACAATGGAAGCTTCAACAACCAATCGTGTACCTCTGAGTTTGATGGGTTATTTATGTTGCAATTCCACGAGTACTTGACTGTAAAGTCAACGCGTACCCAGTTAAATTTACTCGTACATGTAAATGCACACCCCTGAAGCCACCACTACACTGCTGTTTATCCACTACATGTAGTTCAGAGGTGTGTGGTTTTCCTATCTGAAACCAAACTGTTTTTTTTATGACTAATAATGAGCATATTAAAACTTGGGTATCGAATCACCAAAGTAAACAATTTGTGTTTCATCAGAATTACAAATGTACATTGTACACTCATGAATCAGTTAGAAATTGTGTACACAATTCCTCCAAATTATTTATTTTTACCCCCCCCCCCCAAAAAAAATTCCAAATGAATAAATCGTGTGTAAATATACGCACGATACAGTAAACGTTAGCCAGAAACCAGGAAGTTAGAGTCATTCAAAACTAGCAAACAGTCATCCCGGACTTACGGATATGAAATTTAAACCCCATTGAGACACGGTTCAAAGTTGAATTTCAAGTGCGCATTTGATAAATTGGCTTTTTGATATTGTACTTTTTTGTGTATTGTAGGCCTATTGTAAGGGGGAGGTGGTGGATGGTGTGTCATTAGAGGGTTTAGTTGGAAGGAAACAAACATGGACACTAAATGCACCTGTAGAGAGACCAGTGTGATGAACAACGTTGAATGATGCTTGATGGTTCTTGAGAGTGGAACATATTGCATATGTACCGGTACGTACAAAAAAGGTACCAAAGAGAGTTGGGTGGTGCTATGTGACTAATAACATTCAATAGTTGGGTTCATGTTGTTGTGTATTATATACATGTACATTTGTATCGTCATGACTACAGTACGTGACTTTTTGCCAAATTGTGTAAGGACACAATACTGGCAACCAAAAGTGGGACGTTAGCGATCTGAAGCAAGACAAAAGCCGCATGCTGTTAGTTTTCTCTTGTTGGGAGAAACATCCCTTTAAGTGGAAAACAACATTGAAAAGATGAAAGGCCAAATTTTGTTTTTCACTGGTATTTTTGGACAGTTAATGTAAGTTACATGTACAACTGTGCGCTTTGAAACATGGTGGAAAGTGCATTATAAATGTTGTAAGTTATAGTTATAGTTATAGTTATGGTGTCCACTTCCCACTTGAGCATTCTTCTGCAAGTATTAAACAAGGCAATTGTGGGCTTCTTTTAGTCTCGTCAAGGTATCCATTTCTTATTAAAATCAAATTGCGGAAAAACGCTTGAGGGGTAGAAGTGTACACCGTAACTAAGGTTATGTGGACGCCATAACTGTAAAAGTGGACACCATGAAACGAATGTTAACTGTCCAAAAATTACCATTATAGTAAGTAGGGGGCAAAAACCATGCATTTGCAATAACATCACAGGAAATAACTTTGTTTAGATCTTGTTACAGTCCATGTCTCTGAAGTATGGATTCCATAGGTGCAAGTTAAAGGTAATTTATATACAATGTTCGCTTTTGCTGCTGTTTTAAAAAATGGACGGATTCGAGGGGTTAGTATTTTATAGCAAATATCATTCCAATGACCTGTTTAAAGTTTTGCGTTCATGGATTCCGAAAAAAGACAAAGAAAAGTGCTTCTCTTGTCTGGTTCCCTGATCCGACCCTTCAGACGAAAACAATTAATGTATAGACGTGAGGGAATTGTCAGTTCAGGGAGCAGACTAGTACCCAGCTCACGAAATGTAAGCGATCGCAGACAAAATGTGGACACACTAAATTTGGTCAATTAGGGGCAGTATTTGAAAATAGCTGGTATTTTTCCAATGATGGTTGGCCAAACCATTGTTGGAGATTGATACAAAAATTCCACTTTTCTTGAAAATGACAGCATACCAGGTGCAGGATGGGCTTGAGACTATGTATTATTTAATTATAGTCAAGTAAGGTATTTCCTAACAATTTGGTACTTATTGGTAGTTTCATTTTTTAAAGGGAAAATACAACATTTGCAAACATCAAAAAATAAAACTACCAAATCATTTTGAAATACCTTGCTGGACTGTTTGTGAATGACAGTGTAAAGTATCCTGTAAAATCATGGCACCTGGTACATGTATACTGTTATTTTCAAGAAAAGTGTTTTTTTGTGTATCAATTTCCAACGCTGATCGGCCGATCAGCGTTGGAAACAACTGGCTTTTTTTTTAAATACTGGCCCCAATTGACCATTGCACTTGTTTGCAATCGATTACAAACCTATGAACGGGTACGAGCCAGCCAGACTGGTTCCCTGACCTTACAATTCCCAAATGTATGTAAACTGCTCTGTTTCTTCTTATATGGAGTCAGGGAACCAGACTACGGGAAAATTGATCGTTTTTCTTGGTTTTTATAGCATTTTCGAACTCAAAACCTCAAAAAAGTCAGTGTAACTATATTTGCTATATATTTCCAACCCCCCAATTCCATCCATTTCTGAAAATTACAGCAAAAGCAAATGATGTATATTCCCTTTAATGTTTGCAAATATTGTTCATTCAATTAAAGTCTCACTGGGAAGGATAAGTTGAACAAAAGAATGATGAATAATGAATAGAATACACTTCAAGCAGATATTCAGTCGTGAATATTTATGAGCATAGCATGCCTTGTAACAGAACTGCAGAAGAGTTTCTGGATGTTTTCTTGGATCGACACTTCTTTTGGTTTGTGAATGTTTTCAAAGTGTTTACTTGCAGTGTGTGGTACATGCAAGCATCATTTAAGTGCATGATTTCCTTCATTATTTTTTTAAAAAGTTGCCAGGAACTGAAATGTGCCGAATTGTTTTTAATACTATTTTTTTTCTTTTAAACGTGAGCCTTTTTTTGGCTGGGGGGGGGGGATTCAGTTTTTTAGTCTCAATTGTTTTTTTTTTCTTTTCTTGAAAATTATTTAAAAGTCAGTGTAATGCTTAAAATGTGCATTGTAAATTTAAAACGTGCACTTGTAAATTAGTAAACCACCACTGGTTTGATATGGGCAATTCCACGGTTGCTCACGTTACATTTTTGATGTACTTTTGAGTTTCCTTGGGCTGTAATTACCTTACTGAAAAGGTTTAATAACTGTTATCCCCATGGTAGGTAGAGTAGACCTAGACCTACCTAAGCACCAAAGATGACATCCGGAAAAATGTGTTATGTATGATAAACAAGACGCACAAAATCGGTTACTCACATTACAAAAATGTAACGTGAGTAACCGTGGAATTGCCCATATGATTTGATTTTTTATAAAGTGGTACAGATTGCACTACATGTACTATATCAGGGCTGCCAACTTTGAGTAAGAGCTGAGAGTGAGAATTCGGCGATGGAGCTTGATCAGAACTAATGCAAGCCCAAAGCCCGAAGCCTTAACGCGTCCTGGCGTGGAGTTGGGGATTCTAGACGCTCTGTGGTGCGATCTGAGGCAATTTCTGACCACTTAAAAACATTTTTTTTTAGCAAAATGTCATCATTTAAACATTGTTTTGAGTTTTTATGTATGTATTTATTTTAGTGTGAGAAATACTGTGTGGGGGTGAGAGCATGAGAATAACCTGAAATGCGTGAGTCTCACGCTCAATGCGTGAGTGTTAGCAGGCCTGTATACAGCAATCAACCTAAATTTAAGCCACAAAAAAACGAGGTAAAAACTGCACTCAACATGCTCAGCAACTTACTAACTTACATGTAGACTGTTCCCAAAATGTGTTTGCTGCCCTCTTCTGATGACAAGATATGAAATTGCCGTGCAATCCAGAATCCATCTGTTGTTATCATTGAAAGGTGATGCTGCCCTCTGTTGACAATTTTTTTTTCTTATTCACGTGCAATAAGGTTTTCAGAAAATTTGAGTAAATAGAGATGTTACTTGTATCAGACTATTTGTTGTAAAACAAAACACAGCACTGATTCATCTCGAACACAGTTTGGGTTCTGTACGGTACCAGTAGATGACACCTTTTTTACTCGATTCTGATTCCCTTAAAGGGAATATAAAACATTTTCAAACATCGAAAAAACAAAATACAAAATTTTTACGAAATAATTTACCGGTACTAGGATGTTGGTAAATGACGGTCTAAAGCATATCTTGTAAAATTATGGCACCTGGTGGGAAGTCATTTTCAAGAAAAGTGGTATTTTATTGTAAATTTCCAACGGTGGTCGGCCGACCACCGTTGAAAAAAACCTAACTTTTTTTCAACTACTGCTCCAAATTTAACATTTTTTTTTCAGTCCAAATTTTGTTTGCTATTGTTTACATGTTCATGAAGGGGTGCAGGCCAGCTAGACTGGTTCCCTTACCTTACAGTTTTCCGGCATCTATAAATTGATCCATTTCATCTTTATTGGAGTCAGGGAACCAGACTTAACTTGAACATTTTAGTTTTTCTTGGTTTTTCCAGCATTTTTGAACACAAAACTTCAAACTTGACAGTGTAACAATATTTGATCTATTATAGTAACCCCTCAAATTGTTCATTACTGAAAATTACAGCAAAAGCCAATGATGTACATTCCCTTTAACCCTAGGGTTTTATGAAATGTGATTAACTTGGGAAGGAAAAAGAATGACCTTTAGTGTCACGTGGCTACACCACTGCTGTACCAGTACCTGCAATTGGTGTAAAATAATGGAGACTTTCTGCTGCCCCCACAGCATCTGCGGTCCCCACAAATACTTTGTACCATGCTCGTACAGATGAGTGAATGTCCCCACAACTACGGATCAAGACTATGTGATCTTAAAATTAAAACTATCAAGAATTTATTTCTGTGTATGCAGAAAGCCGACAGTCACACTTTTCCAAAAATTTTACTTAAAATTACAAAAAGCGTATCATGATTGACCCCCCCCCCCTTTGAACATTCCCCTATATCCACCCCTGATGTAGGGCTGTTAATGTAATCAACTTTGATTCGAGGGCTTTCTCCCTGGCCAGCGTGAAACAGTGTAAGTGTTTGTCATTCTTTTAATTATGTACATCAAATGGTTGATGGCTTAGTTTTTTTGGCTGTTTCTGTTTGTCCTTTCGGCATAAAATACATTGTACCTAAAATGCACATTGGGGCAATTCCACGGTTACTCACGTTACATTTTTGATGTACTTTTGAGTTTCCTTGGGCTGTAATTACCTTACTGAAAAAAAATAATAACTGTTATCCCCATGGTAGATAGAGTAGACCTAGACCTATCTATGCACCAAAGATGACATCCAGAAAAATGTGTTATGTATGATAAACAAGACACACAAAATCGGTTACTGATGTTTAAAAAATGTAACGTGAGTAACCGTGGAATTGCCCATTGAAATTGAAAGCTCAAAGTAAACTAACTGCAACTAATAATGTTGAAAAACTTCATCAATGTGTGGAAAATTTTAGAGAGGTTCTTCTTGTGTTTACATTCATGTACAATGTACGTGTACATTGTACATGAATGTACACTTGTACCATCATACCCAGAGGGCAATTTGTTTTGTAAAATTAGCAATAAGGATCTCTATCTGAAGTTGTATGTTTGAAACACAAATTTCAACCATGAATGGCAACAGCTGGCAACTGTTAAAAAGTTGAGATCTTTTTTTTTTATTTACGTGTATATTTTTTGTATGCATGTCTCTAAAATACATTTTTGTACACGTGTCTAACATGTCGAGCGGTTAGAGCGTGGAGCTACGGAGTGGAAGGTTGGCGGTTCGAATCCCATTCGGACCAAAAACTGGAAAACTGTCTCTGACGACCCAACAGTAAAATGGGTACCTGATTCATTCAGGGAAGGTAAGACGGCGAGAGGAGAGGACTGGGCAACGCCACTCATATGCCGCGCCCAAGACACAGTGGACCTCTAACATCCCACTGCCCCTACGGCCAATAATGGCTATGGGATCTTTACCTTTACCTTTTAACACTAATAAGAATATTACAGCCATGGAAAGAATGAGTACAATACTCATTTTTGGGACACCAAGTTTTTATGTGACTTTGCTGTGGAAGAAGGTATGAATTACATTCGCTGCACATGAGTACCTGCATCATTGTATGCATCGCCCCATAATGTGACTGTCAATACATTCATTGGGGTCATGCGTGTGCATGCCAACACACACTCATTGACGTCATTCAGCAATCGGCAGCAAAACATGTATTGTGATCCTTGAAGTTTAAGTGTACGTACGCGTGTACACATACACTGCAATTTTTTGTTCAACTTTATGGGTCCGCATTTTTTGGTGCCTGGTTGTAGATTGGTCTTGTAGTAACAGCTTGTTTATAGCACTTTTAGGTGGGTGGCTCAGTGCATAAGTGATGACGTCAGTGGCCTGATGGGCCATAAAGTGGGCCATAAAGTAGGCCAATAAATGTGACAAATGCAGAACGACAGGAAAGTCCATGTAAAAGGTGGTCTGTACCGGTACACAAGCACACGAAAGAGAGTGGTTTGAACAATCCAGGGTAGGGGTGTGGTTCCATTTTGTAGGGTACCAGTAACTTGTTAAGCCCAATGAATACTTCATGCAAATTAGAGAGTGAAGCCAATTTGTTAGGACAATGAAACAACGGTTATTGACGTCATGAAATTGAACTGGCAGTTATAATGCTTGCGTATCAAGTTAAGTTGGGTAAAGTGTTCATATTTCCCCTTTTTCACATTTACTAAATACTAGTCCAATGTTTCTTCATCCGATAGAGCACATACCGGTTCATGTGAATGTGTGTAATTTTGCTTCCCTAAAAATTTCTTCAACATCCCACGCACTTTTTCATGGCTCCTGTCAGATTGAATTTGCCCCTCCATCCATTTAAAAGGGGGCCCATTTAAAAGGGGCCCCTACATATTTGTAGGGGTGCCTCCTTTTCTGGAGGGGGCACACAATGGGTTTGGTCGTAGTTTCAAACAATACATTTTTGTTAGCCTATTCTAAATTCTGAATGGGGGGGGGGGGAGGGGGAGGGGAGGGGACGGGGCCAAGGGGTGGAGACCTTGAGTTGGGAGAGGGTGTTGCCTTCCCTAACCACCTCCCCCATTGGGAGAAACACAGTTAACGCTGTAAAGTTGCCGTGGCCTTGGGTCTTGAGCATTGAATTTGTGGTCTGCAGGTAATTCTGCAGGTTGTGGGTTCGAGTCCAGCCAGAGGTTACATGTGGTACGTGTGCCCTTGGGCAAGGCACTTTGTTACTCATTGCTTATCTCCACCCAGGAGTAAATGGGTACCTGTGAGAGCAGAGATGGTTATTGCATGGAGGAAGGAATAGTCTATTCCTTCCTCCATGGTTACTGTTACTGATTTTAGCTGCTTTGGTTACTGCTACTGATTTTAGCTGCTTTGTGCTGAAATGGCAGCATCGAGCTGTCCTGCCCAGGGAGCTGAGCAGGGTACTTGGAATGTTTCATTGGCCCAATGATCTTGGTAATAATAATAATGATGTAGTTCCCTGAGCACCAATACTGGTGGATACGAGCACTTTACAAATGATTAACCCTCTGGTAAGAATACAATGTACAAAATTAATAATTTTACATGTGCTTGTGTATATAGATGTACTTTATACACATGTATGCAATAGTTACAAGTAACGGTTTCTTTTCCACAGTAATGTATGGAAGAATTGTGAAGTTTACATTGATGTATATTTACATGTATGTTTCATACATGTAATTATTGGAAGAAATCATTTACAACCAACATACATTTCTATACTACTTGTGAATTAATGATGAACATGTACTTGTGCATTGTATGTATACGTGTACATCAATGAATTCCTGCAATGGGTAGACCCACTTTTTTGCTTTCAGTCACAATATTAAACAATCAGTGTGAGTGGGTAGGATGTGTTTATTTGGTTTTTCGTTACCATGAGAACCGCATTGTGATTGTGCTTCCTACGCAAAACGGATCCGTTTATAAAATGCCATTATTACCTGGTCCCCTACAAAATGGTACAGCCCAGCATGATATGAACGTTCAAACCAGAGCCAGTACCGGTCGTAAAATTGTGTGTGCGGTGGTGTTTGTTGATTTGTGGACATCAATCAGATTTGGTTCAATAGTCCAGATGTACATGTACGTACTGGTCTTTTAATACACGATCTGTGTTTAGGTTTTGCTCTTCACAGGATGCGCGCTACAGTGATGGTCAGGGAGTCTGTTAGTTTCTGTCTCCCTGATTTACTAGTTGTGAGCCAGGCTGCGTACAATTGAGTGACGGCTGCGCTGGTGCGCAAGCAATGCAAGGCGATTGACTTGAAGACGGTCGTAGCCTCTGCATAATGCAGTTATTATAATGCAGACTGTATTACGAATATGGGGAATTCTCGGAGGTGCCATCATCCACTCTTATTGTCAGTCATCTGTATTCACCACTCGCCCTTGAGACAGAAACCTCACCGAAGGATGAAAGGAATACATATTTATTAATGAGCTCTGACAAATCCGGATGTAAATACTCAGCAAGACAGCAATATTTCTCTCATGCTGAACAAGTGCTGTGTTAAATGTGTACATAGTGTCATGTGAAGCATGTTGCTTTGCCAAAGTGGACTATCTACGTACGTGTACATTAGTTGATCTGGGCTTGAACAGAGAGCTGGGTTGAAAAACAAAAAACTCAAAACATTATAGTGCAGGGGAAAAACCCCCAGAATATAGGTGAACTCGTCTTTATCAATCACGTCGAAATATCAACAACGCTGGCCGAGAGTGCATTGTGTGCATTCACAGGTTGGGAATATTATACCAATTGTAACCCACACATGTATGTATTGCCCCATTGATCACTACCACGTCATAGCTACAGGGATCAACTGTTGCCATTGTTGTTATTGTTAGCTGACTGACCCCCATCCCACCTGCCTGAGCTAACCTGTGTATACAGTGCGCAGGTAGGCCTACATGTACACGGCACTGTACAACCAACATAAGCCGGATCATTCAGCAAGTGTGTAAAAAAGCTGACTGGATGTGTACACATCATAAATGGGACAGCAACATCGGAGCATTGATTAGACCCTATTGATTGTGGGTGGCGGAGGGCCGTGGACTCTGCTCCGGGACTAGGCTGAGTGCGTACGGCACACACAGCTTGGGTGTCCAACACAAATTTCATCACAACTAGTTACCATATTCATCATACAAGGGCAAACTAATAGTTCTGATGTTGTCAGTCCACCAGCAATTTACAATACAGCCGCAGCAGAGAGAACTATTGAAGTGACTGACTTGGAAAGATGACTCAGATCTTCTCAGTCTGCACCATCCATGTCTGAACTGCCCTGCAATGGGTAGTTTTTAAATTTGGTGTGTTTCTTAATGAACCGTGGTCATCCTGTGCCTGCTCATCTGTACGTGTAAGTCTGCAGTGGTTTGCAAGCCCCACACGCACACGCTCACACACTGATTAATGACTCATCGGCTGGCCATGGGAGACGAGCGCATCAAGATGCAAGAGAATAACAACGGGGAGACAGTGGAGATGGAGATTGTGGATGAGGACAGCGATTCGCCTCTGGAGGACGAGTGCTCTCGCATCTGCATGTGCGAGAAGTGCATCGCGGAGAAAACACCACCAACTAAGGTAGCAAGGGTAAGCCCGTCTAGGATTATGACAGACAGCTGATACATACATGTCATTTGGATACATTTCCATGAACTAAATATTTAAAGTAACATGTATCTACCTAGACTAGCGCCCTGAAAAGAATTTCTTTGTCGATCTGTAAGTAAGTCAGCCTGGCCAATCTAGCCCATGGTGCCATATTATAACTTAAAGGAGTACTTCCTAGAGAAAACCACCATTTGGAAAGATCGTTGAAAATAAAATTTTACAAACATTCACACAACTGTAGCTTGGAAATTTTATTCTCTTTTTTTTTTTTACTGTACTACGTACGTGCGTAACAGAATTTCAGAATACAACAATGTTGGGCATCAAAAATAGAGCTGTTGGAGTGCTAATCGTCATTCAAGTCACACATATTTCTTTTTAAAACATCCTTCAAAGGCTTGTGTGTTAAGATTGGAACCTATAAAACAATCTAATTTTGTTGGCAAAATCTGGCCAAATGTACGTCCACCTTTAAACTCATCCGAATTGAGTTTCACTGTGTCTGTAGGTGAATCTTTTTCAAATTAAAAATCTACACATTTATGTGCGTTGTTTTTTTTACTCAACGAAGATGACGAACAATTGTCTGCATAGCTGCCACGAAACTTATAAATTTGACTACTTTTTGCCACATTTTCTGATCACTTCTTTTCCTCACCAAAAAAAAAATCAGTTCCAGTCAAGTTGTCCATGAACATATTGTGATAACCCTGGTCCCTACACCATGATTTTCATGTATACCCTAAGTGGGCCAACGTGACCCTGAACAGGCACACTTTGAAAACTTCAGACCAGGAGGGAGCCCCATTCATCATGATGTCAAACTTGGTGTCCTTAAAAGAAAGGTCGTCTCTATGGAAATGCATGGGCCTGGATTTTGCGTTAACCTTTTACCACATTAGCTGAACTAGGATCGTAAAAGGTTAGAGCCAAGTTGTTTGTTTGTACACATGCGCCTCAAGGCTGTTTGGTATACATTTAGTTTTTTGCTTTTCCTGTTTTGCCTTAGACGACATTATAAAAGATTGAACAAGGCAGATTATTTTGGTTTATTTTAAAACCACACATTTTCAACATCAACAAATCTAGAACAGGAAAGAAAAATCAATTTCAAAACTTTTTAAAAAGTTCAGATAGTTACTAGTAATCAGGTATATGTACTGAATGTGGCCCTTTACAATTACATATTTCTTTTGTAACAGTTGCAGACCTCACTAAAATTGAAAAGTCCATTGGATTTTAGTGAAGTGTTTTTAAAAGAGCAGTGTATTATGTGAATGGGCAGGGTTTGTTTTACCTTCAGATACATGTAATTTTAGTCACAGGATATGGGATGTACATGAACCCTTACTTAGTTTTCAAAGAAAAGTAACAGGAAATGGAAAAGCCAGCAGCTTCGGGTATACTATTGAGCTTATTCTTGGTGATTTAAAAAATAAAATCATATGTACACACTTATACAAACTTGTTTTGGGATTGTTTAATTTGTACATGTGTATCATGAACATCTGACTCTGCAATTTGTACAAACAATCATCTCATGGTCGCAACATTTTTCAAATACTTGAATTTGATGAATAAAGAAAGAAATGATATTCAGATATTTGGTTAATTAAAGGTTATAATATACATTTGCTTTTGCTGTAATATTTCAGAAATGGATGGATTCAGGGGTTAGTATTTTATAGCAAATATTGTACACGGACCTGTTTAAAGTTTTGTGATCATATACATGTATGCTGGAGAAACCAAGAAAAAATGCTGCTCTTGTTGTCTGGTTCCCTGACCCTACTTCAGACGAAACAGAGCAGTTTTATAGGCGTCGGGAAATTTTCAGGTCAGCTAGGATCCAGACTAGCTGGCTTGCACCCGTTCACGGATGTGTAACCGATTGCAAACAAAATGTGGACTAACTGAATTTGGTAAATTGGGGGGAGTATTTGAAAAGGTCAGGTTTTTTCTAACTATGGTCGGCTGACCATTGTTGGAAATTGATACAAAAAGTCCACTTTTCTTGAAAAGAACAGCACACTAGGTGCCATGATTTCACGGGATGCTTGAAACTATTATTCACTTACAGTCAATAAGGTACATGTATTTCATAATAATTTTGTAGTCTTGTTTTTGATGTTGTATATTACCGTTTATGATCGAATATTGGGTATATTTGGCACAGCCCTATTGGGTTCATTTTATTCATGACATGAGAAATATTGGGGGAAAAAACCCATTGTTTTCCGAGTTCCTATACAAATGTAGACCTGTAGCATCCAATCAGCCATGTTTGCATTTGCAGTGTAGCGCACCACTTGTTCCTAAACAGAACAGAAAGTCCGTTGTGTAGGCTTGGCAACAAAATATGTGTGAATCCAAGGCAAAACAGATTTCTGCTGGTACAATGACGTCAAACGGGTTTTGTTTTGTTAATCTATACACAGACTGTTCATGTGTTTGTCATATTCCAACCAGGAAATCCAACCAAGCGGTCCGCATCCACTTACAGTACAAGGAAAATATGTGTGCGACCCTGATAACAATATGTAGACTGTGTGTTTACATGTAGAACGTAAAATGAAACTGCATATAAATCAATGTACGAGAGAGAGACAGCAAAAGTTTAAAATAATTACATTTGCCACTGGTGAACAAGTAAACTTACACAAGATGGGAGGAGGTTACTAATAAGGCAAAAAAAAAAAGTCTCCGGTATCTGGTATGCGCGCGCGTCGCTGTAGCCATGAGCGTCGGCAAAATGAAAAAGGTTTTTTCAATGAAAGATGATGTCTCAAAACCGCCAAACTCACTGGTTTGACTGGAATCCTGCTGCTGCACATTTTTAACGTGTTTTTAGATGGAGTTATGGTCGAGAATAAGCTTTATGTGGCCTCTCTGGACTCCCAATCCCATATAGGCCTATTTGTACTAAGTTTAGTCGGGCACCATTTGCAGTCATCAGCCGACATTTGAAGCAGAAAAGTCGGGTAACAAAACAAAAAAAAGCCGCGTCGCCGCACCACTTTTTGGGCAAGCTCCATACCAGAAACCGGAGACTTTTTTTTTGTGGCCTAAGGTAACCATGTACTTTGTGTACATTGTGTTTCTAACTGTAATTAAAGAAAAACACATTGGAAGTGATTGCCCCTTACTGTTCAAACCCTTGATGCTAATTTAAAATAAATGGTTGCCATGGCAACAGACAACTCACAAAGTTTGTTTTCACAGGAAATTGACCCTGGCAACAGTCGTTAAAAGTTACCTGAGCTGTTACCTTGCTTTTTTGTTTGTTTTAAAGCAGTGTTGATCCAATTGAAATCAAAGACAACATCTGGGCCCTCCCGTCCACCCCCCCTCCCTTCCCCCCTCAAAAAAAAAAATTCCTAACAGTACAAGTTTCAGTGTCAAAAACACATGTAGATCTTGAGACAGACATGGAAAAATATACCATACAAATTTACACTGTGGACTCTTTACACGTAAAGTGGATGGTGTTTTTTTAATAACCTTTTTTGAAAGCTCCAAATGGGGGACACACTGCGCGACACACTGCGCGCGTGCTCTGCACACAACTCAATTTATTCTGAGTGTGCGCAATTGACCTTTTGCCGTTTGCGAGTTAGCAACGTCCCTTAGACAACCCTATGGCGTTTTTGTATGCTATAAGTTTTGTTAGTCTCAGAATTTGCGCTTTCTGCGTCCACTTGTATATCATGTAATTGGGCAATACATTTGTATTTCTCAAGCTGCGTTGACGCAATTCTAACGCGATTATACTGTGATAGGTTAATTAATTTAATGCCATAGGGTCTTCGTGTGAGCGTCAGGTCTTTTGTACAACTCTCCATTTGCAACCATTGAAGGGTATACTTGTGTACAGTATCCATACAATATAACATAAGCTTGTTGCAATCTTGATCTTAGATGACCTTTAAATTTGCTATTAAATTGTGTTTGTTTTGTGCATTGTGAGATATTTATGTACCGTACCACAGAAGAAAGAATTACAGTTTTATTGTGCATGTAGAACCCACAGCTCCATGTTGAAACTAAGGAATGTGATGCGGTGTGTACCAACAAAGGAAAGCGGAGAGCACTTTTGTCACTTTTTTTAAAGTTAATTTAGGAATAATCATTAAGCATGCTGGACCCAGTTCCACCTTTTACTTTCCAGACTTGAAGAAGGAGGGGATGTGGACCATGTTAGAAATGACTTCAGAGGCTGGTGGGGGGGGGGGGGTTCAAATCACATTAACAATTTTTTCCCTTTTTCCGGTCACACCAATCATGCCTGTAGTCTGAGTATCAGACGCTGCTGCAGTTAAAAGTGGATGTGAAAAGTTCCTCTGGGGGGTTGACATGGCCCCCCCTGTCCCCGCCCCGCACCCTCCCCTCCCCCTTCTAAGAATCATACATTTTGTAAACAGTGATAGTCCAACACTGACAGCAATTTTGAAGTCTTTTTCTCCTCTTAAATAACAACAATCGTTCAAGTTCTGCGTTTCCAGTTGCCTGCTGCTTGATATTAATCTGGCCTCTTCAGGATGTCAATCTGATGCAATCTTGGCTTATCAGATGCCCACCAATATTTTTTTTTGCCCAGGTTTTATTGGAGGACTGTGTTTGTCCATATGGAGGACAGCGCATTAAAGTAAACACAGCGCGTGTTTTCTCCCGAGTTCTCCGTCACAATGCTCATTACCTGTGTGTTTTTTTTGTCAGCGCCCATGTTGAGGTTTCCTAGTAGCAATCTTGTTCTTCGGTGCCGGGAAGTTACAATCAGGAACACTTCATGTTTTCATTAAATGAGTATGAACAAAGGCTCTATCTGCAGATTACGAATGTGACACACACGGAGTGGATAACCCCTATACGAAATTGGAATCTATTCAAAAACGCTCTGAGTTGCCTAAGCCTAAATGTAATTTTTTATTTTGCCATTTCTGGGGCATGTTTTGTGCCAAGTATTTACAGAGAGTGCATTGCAGTAGCTAATGAGGGGATATAATGACCAAAATATAGGGCCACCACTTCATTTGGACCCGACTCATAAACGCGTAGCAAGCAAACGAATATCCATTTTTGTGTCGTTGGACTCGTCTAAATAGCTGGCGATGAGAGCCCGTTGTTGAATAGCAACACGATTAATTTTGTAGAACGGGGGCAGTGGTTTAATCTTTGACAGAGGGTACTGGGTAGTATCCTGACAAAGTACTTATACTATTACAGCATGCTTGGCCAAACAAACATGCATGCCACCAATAGGCTATATTGAGTGAATGCAGGCATAGTACGGTACATCATGGTTATTGAAGCAAGTTTGGAACTTTACTTCAGTCTAAAAATTAAAGATTATGAAGTGTGACAAAATCCTGATTTATAGCAAGATATAGGCCTAAGTCAAAAATCTGTAATTCACATATATCCAGGCCCCACAGCGAAACCTATCAAACCTGTAAAAACCTATATTCCAACTTAGGAACCTTTTATTTTTTAAAAGTATCTATTTACATTTGTGTAATTTGTAAAAAACAATTTTTTTTTAAATTCTACCATATATTTTAACCATTTTTAGTGAAACTTTTAAAAATTAATTTGACCAACAGTTAACATGGTGCCGATTAACAAGATAACCACATTGTCAGTGCATGTATGTAAACGTCTCTTAGTGTTTCAGAATGAGGCAGTTTGCATGGAGTCTTATAAATTGGTTTTAAGTAACTTTATCTAGTTTGAAGAACTTGAGATAAGCGATTCACCGTAGTACTTCATGCTGAAAAATTCCACCCGAAAAACCTATAAATGCCTACATTTTGGCACTTGGAAAACCTTAAAGAACCTATACATGTATATTGATTTTCAAAATCATTTAAAACCTATATGGATGAAGAGGGGCACTGTGTGAGGCCTGCATTTGTTCCCTCAAAACCGAGGCCTGTTGGCAGCAACTGCAAAGGTGGTTTAGAAATATATAATACATATGTTGTTCACTTTTTCATAGAAATTTATGAACACTTGCCTCTAAACTTGGGAACTTTTTGGCCATTGACTTCCTCAACAGGATACACATTCACTGTAAACTGCAGTAGCGGATACAGGGGGAATCCCCACCCGCCCCCTCCCATTTGTCTTTATTTTTTTTTTTTTATAGGAGCAGCCTATTGTGCACATGTATGTATTGAATTTCAAGGCTCCAACTGCAAAGGTGGTTAAGAAATGTACACAAAAAAATGTATGTTGTTCACTTTTTCATTGAAATTTATGAATATTAATTCTAAACTTGAAAGCTTTTGGGCAATGGACTCCCTCAACAGGATACACATTCTCTGTACACTGCAGTAGTGAATTCAGAGGGGGGCGCAGCTGCCCCCCCCCCTCCCTTTTTAAATTTTTTTAAATTTTTTTTTAGGAGGTACATGTACATGTATGTCTTGTCTTTTTCCCTGTTTCTTTTTGCTGTCAACTGGTTAATCACTTCAAAGACAGGAATTTTTACCCACATGAGAAAAATGTATACCCCGCTTTTCATGTTCAGGTTTTCGCCTCCATTTTGGTGCCCTCCCCCTCTCCGTTAATGTTGGATCCGCCACTGCACTGGCATATAAATGCAACTTTTTCTCGGATCTGCTACTTTCCTTGTTTGTCACTTCGCACTTATGCCATTAAATATTACAAATCAGTCCGTATTTATAAAGTCTTTGTAAAGTTTGGGATTTCCTCTTGGTTTGTTTGTTTCTTCCCAGTTCCAGCCTGTGGACAGCTGTATCCACACATACATGTACATGTACATCAAACATGTACAGTTCATGAACAAATGTTATTAATTATTGATAACAATGTACATACACGTACATTATCAAACAAATGTTTACAAGATTTTTAGAGGTAAAGTGTACATTGTGTATTTGCTGACAAACTTTGTTTTGTGAATTAGACTGGTTACCTATCTCACTGACTGACTGTCACTTTTGCGAGGTTTGCCTGCCGTATGTGATATAGTACATGTATTTTACATGTGAGTGAGTACTTTCATGATACGTGTGAAGGCAATAAGTCAAGATCGAGTCTCCGTGTGAACGGCGAAAATGGATTTCTTTTTATTTCCATCACGTTATTACTAAAGCTAAATTCTACAAACGTTATAGAATTTTGTGCACTCTGGGACCATCTTTACTGGGCTTGCCTAGTTTTGTTATAATTTATTTATGTTTGTTCTCCCATAAATACAAACACGTGCTGGGATAGTGGGACTGCATGCTGTATATCTCAGGTTTAACTTTTTGTGTAAACCTTTTAACTTTCCTACAATCAGGGTGACCGTGAGGTCATGGCAAAACTCTGCTAAACACTTCAAAAATCTGTCAGATTTATCAAAAATCTGCCAAATTCCCCAGAATTACTCGAAATACACTATAAACACTTAAAATCACATGCAGATTTGTAGTATTGCCTTAATTAAGGTTCAAATTACATTATAAACAATCTATAGTCACATAAAGATGTTATGAAATTGCGTAAATTTCAGGCAAAACGCGGTTGCATCACGACGAGTTCCAAGTAAACCTCGCTCAGCACCTAGACCAGCCAACCTGTGCAAGGGTTTGTTTGAAAAGATTGAAACTTTTTTAAACAAATGTAGTTTTTTTTTTTTTAATTTGCTATGTTTTTCTGTCTAATAACCATTTTTGCAGAATTCTGCCAGAAATCTGCCAAAAATTACATTCTGTCAAATTTCCTGTCAAACTCGTTTTTCAACAAAAAAATCTGTCAAAGTTAGCCGAAAATCGGCTAAATCGGTCACCGTGCCTACAGTGGAGCCAGTCCTTCTTATATGATGATCCAATATATCACCATCCAATAATCCTTTATTTCACTAAAAAAAGAACACCTCCTTGTGTTGTGCCATAACAGGATTCCTTTTGTCCAGGTTTCTTTCATCATTCAACTATGCAGTGATCCGTACAACAGTTACATGCTAACTGTATGTATAATGCAAGCCTTGCATGCATGGGCTTGCAAGCTGTGAAGCAGGCTTTTCAGACATCTAGTACAGGGTACATCATGTACACCAGCCCTATGCAATCTTGTAGAGTATTGGTTGGTCTTGAGAGTGTTCTCCCCGAGTTATCTCAAATCCAATGCATCAGTGCCTAGTCTAGATGTGAATCAGTTTCAGCTTGGTAAGAAGTTTGCTTTCGATTTGGTTGTGAAGGATGAAGACGATTGGGAAATACTTTGTTGAGGTGTCAATTAGCAACTTCTACTTTTACGTGATAATTGACAGTGAAATTTGATATCTTGTCAATTTGCTGGACATGCATGGTGTGGACCAGTGTAGACTTAACGCATTTACAAGGTGTACCGGTACGTGTAAGAGTAATGTTTGGGAGAGCGAAAATTCTCCACTGGTCCACACGTCACGCCATCAGTGTTCATCAGTGTTCCTCATCGTCGATCTTTTTTAACAACAGCTCCCATTGGTTTTGTACACGTTTTCTAAGCGAGGTCGTAATTGAGGTCGTCCTCGATTTGACTCGGGACTGTCCTCAATTACTGGATTATGCTTCACATGTGTGTCCTGGATTTACACCATAAACATGGGCATGAACACACTGTACATGTAGCGGTATACATTTTATGTACACAGTACAAATAGGCCTAAACGTACCGTACCGTAGTACATGTAGTACATGTACAAATTTATAAATTTCATGTAATTTTTTTAGGCGTATCGCTGTGCAACATTAGCATGTGGATGTTGGGTGTATTGTGCTGGTACATGTAATCTGAATATTAAGGAATCTTTATTTATTTATTTTATTTATTTATTTATTTATCATTTTATTTTACCTGGGTAGCCCCATCAGATATTTAAGATTGTCTTATCTTGTCCCAAAACTAGCTAGAAAATAGACATTTAAAGGTTTGACAATGCTTTAGCACTCTTTGATTACACTGTAAAAGACATTGAAAGTTAAAAAGAAATAGCGAACAACATTGCAGTCTTTTCTTTTTTATACACACATATGTAGTCTCCAATGTTATGACACCAGAATACTAAATGCTCCATCTTTTGACAATGAACATTGGATTTAGTACCAGTCTAGTCTTATGGTTCAAATTAGCTTCACTCTGTAACGTCGTAATTTTATTTTTTTTGAGGGGTGGGGGTGGAGTTGGCATTTCTGCACTTGGGTTCACCGTATCATTGTGTCACTAATTGTAAGGCCTTAAAGACTGAAATTTCTCCAGACAGTGCATGTGACCTTTTTTTTTTATTACAATGCACATCTATTTTTAGTGCCTACTTTATTTTGCATCATTTACATAATTAAACCGTAAGGGCAGGACTCACAATAGGCTTTAAATGTCATCGAGAATTTTGAAAACAGGTGTTTTTCTAAATGAAACATCAAATGATGGTGAGAAAAAAAATACGCCGTTGTAACGTTTGATCATTAAAAAAAAATAACGTGTACAGTATGTACATGTACCCTTGGTGGCATCAATGTAGGAAATGGTACCTAGACCTTCGTAGAAATGGACGTTATTGATTGGTGCCGTCATCAACAGAATGGCATCATTGACAGCGCCAGTATGGAACATCCTGTGTTGTCTACCAAATCCGGAAGTGACAGGTGTTATGAAAAGAACACCAACGATTTTGTTTGCCTAAAATATTTCCCTACAGATCATTAGGCCGAGAAAAAAAGAAAAAAAACCACTAGTTTCTTGTCCCCATCCGCTTCCTTTTTTTCACGGCCGCCTCCTCTTTTTTTTCTTTTTCTTTTTTAATTCATACATTTGCAATATCTAGGGTGAGTAAAAAAAAACAGATCATAAAAAAAGTGTGCGTTCTTTCAGCAAAACGAAACCAATTCACACACATCCCTATGTGATTTGTTTTCATTTTGCTGAAAGAACACTGAATTTTTTGTGATCTGTGGACAGAACCTTAAATCGGTGGTTGTGTTTATTATTCTGTAACTGAAAAAGTACATGAGTGATTTGAATGATTTGGGCACGAAAAGAAAGCTTATGAATTGCGCTAAAATTATGAAAAGCGCTATACATGCAGAACTTCACTAAAACAATGGTCCCAACATTTGGGTTTCGTTTTTTTTTACTCACCCTGTATTTTGCACATACTGTCACATATACCGGTACTTGTTTTTTAATTTGTTTCCAACAAAATTGTAGCTATGTAGAAATAAAAGGGTTATGGCTTCTTTGGACACAAATTTTGTATCAGCAAAATAGTCGAGAAAATTGAAGAATCCATCCGCCATCTTGGAAAATCCACCATCTTGGGGAGAAAAAAAAAGTGTCCGCATCCTTCATTTAAAAAAAAAAAAAAGGCCGGACGATCACGAGCTAGAAACTACTTATTTTTATTACCCGGCCTTAGTACTCACAATGGACTTTTGCGCGCAGCAAAAAAATTGCCATTATAGGAAATTGCTCCAGGTGATTTTGTTCTCTGCACACTGTTATGTACTTCTTTTTTTTCTGCGAAGTTATAAATTGTTACGAAAATGCTACTTGACTTCTGTAATCGGTGGTGATCAGTTCCAAATTGAAACAAATGAATCGTGCACAAGTTAGTCCGAAAATTGATCTGCCGTGTATTGAACATGTACCAGTTTGTACACGTGTACGTGTATATGGTCACGTACTTTTACGTATTCATATTGTAGATATTCTGCACTGAAATCAAACGTTTCAGAATCCAATTAATTTTTTTCCCCTCAGATTCATATGATGCATTACCTCTCAGCAAACCATTGTGGTCTGCCCTGCATATGTGTATCACATGAAACCTGTGATATGATGGGCATATGTGTGAAAATTGTTTCGGTGGCTCAGGTCTGTTATTTGCCAATTGAATTGAATTACATGGTCTGTGTACCTTACATGTGTGCAGTAGGCCCTACCTGTCAGCACACAAACTGTACATGTACGGTACGTGTAGGTTGGTTATCCATTCAGACTGAGGACTTAAGACAACTGTGTGCGATTTCAATGGATCCGAGTACATTGGCTCAGGTCCTCGGGAGAATTCGTGTACAATCCTTATGGGTGCTGTCGAGAGAGAGTTAAAGTACAAACAATTTACAAAAGGGAACTAATGAAGGAAAGGGGCAGGTTCTCATGAGTGTAGTAAAAATGAGCTGTGTGTACATGTACGTGTACATGTACATTGTATATACAGTATTGTCGGAAACTTGCTGAAATGTATGAATTAAACTGCTAGTAGTGTTAGTATACTTAAAGGGAAAATACAACATTTGCAAACATCAACAAATAAAACTACCAAATCATTTTGAAATACCTTGCTGGACTGTTAGTGAATGACAGTGTAAAGCATCCTGTAAAATCATGGCACCTGGTATACTGTCATTTTCAAGAAAAGTGGTATTTTTGTATCAATTTCCAACGCTGATCGGCCGACCAGCGTTGGAAAAAACTGGCTTTTTTTTCAAATACTGGCCCCAATTGACCATCACACTTGTTTGCAATCGATTACACACCTATAAACAGGTACAAGCCAGCTAGACTGGTTCCCTGACCTTACAATAAACTGCTCTGTTTCTTCTTAAATGGAGTCAGGGAACCAGACTACAGGAAAATGATTGTTTTTCTTGGGTTTTTATAGCATTTTTGAACCCAAAACCTCAAAAAAGTCAGTGTAACTATATTTGCTATATATTTCCAACCCCCCAATTCCATTCAATCCTGAAAATTACAGTAAAAGCAAATGATGTACACGTATATTCCCTTTAAATTCATTTAAAGTTTCTGTATGCGTAGAGTGTGTTATACAGTGCATGCACAGTATACTCTGTACTTGCATGCTCACAGTTGTTCAATTAAAGCGCCTGAACTTGCGTAATTAATTAATGGGAATTTCTAGCGGTCCTTTTTTTTCTTAATGTACATGTACAAAACATGTACGTGTGGAACTCATTCAGGATTCTTTTTCCATTATTCCATTCTTGGAAGGATTGCATTCTATACTTGCATAATTGAGAGAAATTTCCAGAGTTCCTTTTCTTGAATACAAATGTACGTGTGGATTTCGTATCATTCAGGACTCCTTCTTCCGTTACTCAATTCTTGAAGGATAGCATTCTCTGCTGAAATAATGTTGAATGGAGAATACTGCTATACCGTGTCCTTTCTCAAGGTACACGCACGAGTTTTGAATAACTTGTTTGTCACGTCCCTATAATGACGATAGAAAGTGGGCATCCTGGCCTGGAGCCATTACATCGTTGCAGGGTTATGACGCAAGTTGTATCACTAGAAGGTTATGTTTTGATGGGGTCTTAAAAGTCACTGATACATCGCACATCCTCCCGAGTCCCTGCTAAACACTCGCGTTGCTGCTAATTTTTATCTCCTCAAGAAAGCGCGGGGCCGAGCTTAATCACTTCACTTGGAGCTCCACACATGCAAGGGCCACGCAGAGGATGTTGAAGTTACAAGTAATTGGCCTTTCTTCATTAGATTACAGCCAGTCACAATCTTTTATTATCTGACAATTTGCACTCGCTCTCCGGACTTCCTCACAAAAGAGTGTTTTTTTTTCGTGTCCGCGAGTGCATCCCAATCAGTTAGGTCGTCTTGGAGAAACGTGAATTTTGTCTCCTCCCGGCATTTGTCTTGAGGAAGGTTGTCTTGGATAGGCGAGCATCATGCTCTCCCGGAAAAGAGTGACTTGTCCGCGGGATGATTCTGCGTCGCCATCTGGTCACTGCCTGCACTGCCCCGGCATACGCCGCACCCATCAGCAAGTACGGACACTCCTTGGACATGGGAAACTGTCAGAATTAATTCCCTGTACTTTTTTGATCAAAAGATTTCTGTTACATTTTTCCACCTGAGGTTAACCAGCTGAGAGTTTAAAACGTCGATAGATTTCATCGTTTGAAATTTGATGGACATTCAGTACATGTACATGTATTTGTACATGTACAGCAAACCTCAACTGGCATTTAACATTCATAGATAAACACTGGTACTTTTCTGTCGAATGAGAGTACCATACTGTCTGTGATCTTTAACTTTGAAAGTTAAAAACCAGTCATTCAAAACAGATGTGTTGTGTTCAGGGAATATGCCACATGTTTGTGACGTCTGAAAAACTGTTTCAATCGGTGTTCTGTTGAACGATTTGTTGAAGCATGTGGTGTGTACATGAATGTCGGTTTTTGAGTATTTGAGGCATTCTCTCTAACAGGTTGCTATATTTTGCTGGTTTTTCTTTGCAGGCAAGTTCATGGAGGAAGATCAGAAACATGGTACACTGGTCACCGTTCGTTCAGTCTTTCAAGAAGAAATACCCCTGGGTTCAGCTGGCTGGCCATCAAGGTAATGTGACAGTGAGATGTTTTGTATTGCATTACTGAGATAACCCTAGCTCTCTCAAATCCTTCGAAATCCTTTGTGAGTTTTGGGGCATTTATTTTTACTTAGAACTAAATGCCCCTTGAAAATGAACCTACAACTGTACTTGTTTAAAGAGTATGCCATTGGATTACACTACGGTGGAGGATTTTGGCAGGACTTTGTTAGGGTTAGCAATAGTAATTGATCATTCATAAATACCTAAGACAGTTTACCCATTCCTATTGGTTGAGAGCCCGTCACGTGGCCGGTCTTGAACGGTTGATAAACAAAATTGGCATTATTCCGGTGTCACATGAAATTTGGACTTCTATGAAGTTGGGTCCCTTTTACCCTTTTATTAGTTAAACGTTCACATTCTTCACTTAGGCATTTGCAATACTACCAATGAGTCCGCATTTCGAATAACTCACACTACACTGGCACCGCCGCATTCTGCTCCACATCGCGCAGTACACGCCACACGCGTGCCAATCTCCATATAAGGAGTTGTTTATGAGTACTCGCAAGAGGCAAGTACCATAACATAGCCTTAGGTTTGTTTTGAAAAACTTGAAGCAAAACTGTTGAACAAAACCGTTGGAAGTTTATTATTATTGAACAATAATTTTTGGTCGCCGATAATGTCCCTCACCGAATATGCAGCGTCCATTCCATAGCCGGTCTTAAACGGACTTAATTTAAAACTGGCCAAGCATATTAATTCCCTTGATATTATTAAACGTTTACACTTTTTCAGATGCAGATTTCCTTGGAATTGGGGAGACATGTTAAAATTGTTTTGAGATATTCCCATACACTAAAGCATCTTCGTGGTTTATTGTGAAAACGGCGCAGAAAATAAAGCTTAAATTAAGAAATGGCAATGGTTTAAAAAAGCTGGTCAAAAACCAGTTTGTCCACACACAAGTTTGTACCAATAGCACTGCATGCACAAAGAACTGCAATAATGTAAATACCGGTACATGACTGCATGAACTTGAATAAAACTGCTGCAAACTGCTTTCTGACTGGATTGACCTGAAATATACAAATCTAACAAATTATAGCGGCCTGACTTTTCGATCTTAACAAGATCTGCCTCGAAGCAGATCTTGTTGAGACCATTATTCCTCCATGTTGAGACCAAAACGTCGGGCAACTTCAATTTTTTTAGATTATGACATGACTGCCATAGACTTTGACAAACTACCAGGTTTTGGCCACTTTTCTGTAAAATGGCCGCTGTTTCTTATCCTACCGGTAAGCTTTATTTTCAACCCGGTTTTCACCATATACCGCCAACATCTTCTACTTTAGGAATATCTTAAAACACCTTCAATATGTCTCCCAGATTTTGAGAAATCTGCCTCTGAAAAAGTGTACAAAAAATTTGGGACCACCCTGTAGTGTGAAAAAAATCTCCAAATGTGCTAAGCTACAAAAACATAATTTTTTTCGTCTCATTATTGATAGCTATTAGCTTCTTGCTGATTTGTTATTAGATGAGAGCTACGTGAATTTACAATACTCTCCTGCTTTGTCAGCTAGTGCTTTGTACATGTATGCATGCATCATACTGTATATTACAAATAAAGAATAATTGTATCCCCATTTGCATAATTCCTATATACATGTACACGTAACTTATATGTACAATGCAGGTCTACTAATGGCCCAGTGATTTATCCCCTGCATTGGCCTTGTACCCACCGAGTTCATACACCACTTGTGTGTCGGCCCTCTTGATTGCTCAAAGGTCACTGTCTATTTGTTGAATAGTGATACTTTAGTCAGGAAAAGTCAAAGTTCAGGTGTGCAGCCATTGATAGTTTTGTCATTAGTACTGCCTGTATATAGCAGTTGAACAGGTGGTATTGTATACATGTACAGCTTCGAAGCAGAGCTGAGATTTCATTAGCATTACAAAAAAAATTAACCTTAACAGAGATCTATAGACAGAAGTCAGAACATCAGGATGCGTTTGAAAAAAAATATTAAAAATGCTATGAAAGAGATGAATACATGTGGGTCAACCCTAACATCCAACCTAACGGTTGCCAATAAATATATTATCAACTGTATACTTTAGATTTTCTACCCGAGGTAGAACCCCTCAACCTTGGTCCCGACCAGGGTTGAATTTTACCCTTGTTGAGCGCCGGTGTCATATGAAATTGGACTTGTATGAAAATCGGATTCCTTTTTCCCTTTTATTGGTTAAACCCTCTCACGTGGCCGGTCCCTCTCCTAACTATCTATGAGCATGCGCAATACCACCAATGAGTCCGTATTTCATCAAACCTAAATTCATGCTACACCGGACCTGTGTAGAAGCCGTGTTGTATTCTTGCTAGTGTGAAAGGGGTTCTTGATTCATGTTGGATCCGTGTCCAATGCGGAGATTGTCGACAGGTTGAAAGGCCCTTCTGCCATATTATTGAAAAAAAAACGTTTGTTCATTTCAGGCAACTTCAAAGCTGGCGAGTGCGGCACTATCTTGAAGAAGCATACCCCCAAGGAGCAGTGGGCATTGAGAAAACTGATGGCTGACATCCTGAGGCCGTACATCCCAGAGTACAAAGGGGTCGTAGAGAAGAACTCGGAGAGTATCCTTTTTTTGCAGTTCCCTGTTTGGGCAGGATTTAGTGCCTTAATTGAAACCGTCCAATTTCCTCCAGACCAATCGTCTGCCTGAGTTTTCAAATCCTGGCTTTATCTCAGCTTTGTTGACAAGGATGTCTGAGGTCGCTGCCCTGGCGGGCATATTGGATATACTGGTGTGTCCACGCTTGAAGAACGTTAAATATTTAGTATTTGTGACCCACCAGCACAAAACCAGTAGGAAGTCGTTGGGCCGTATTATACAAATATAGCATGGTTTGAGGGGAAGTACCGTAGTGGGAATTACTGGTCCCGAGGTGTACATGTAGGTCAGCTTGACTACCTCCCGACACGAAGCGGAGGGAGGTTCGCGTCGGGAGGTAGTCAAGCTGACCTACACCGAGGGACCAGTAATTCCAACTACTTTCCAGAAATATACCATGCTGTATTTGTTTTACTACACCTCATAAATATTTAGCAGCCGCACTGTCATTTTAGTAGCCTCACTGCCTTGTCGATAACGGCCTTGGTAGATTTTGCATCTTTATTCAGCACAATTCAAGTTCGTAATCGTCACAGTACATGAAATAGTATGTTACCAACACGCTTTACTGCAGTAGTAACAAGGACCACAACAACAGACTGGTTCTGTATTAAAAGATTACATGCCATAGACTACATGTCTACGAGGGGGGGGGGGGGGGGGGCTGGTACCATCTGTCGATTGGGGTGCTGTTCAAAACGGACAATATATGGTGCTTTTAACGGTGATACATGCGCGAAATTAACAAAAAGGCCACCGCTTAAGGGCACTTGCTCAGAAAAAAGGGCAATCATTACAAAAAAGGGCACTCTTTAAAAAATATTGGGGGGAAAGGGTAAGCGCCGGTGAAAAAAAGGGCATTTGAATAGAAAAGGGCAGTCTTTACAAAATATTGGGGGGTGGATGCAACAGAGCCAGTTATTTCAAAGCCTATTTTCTCAGTTGTGTAATTCGAACTCCAAGGAAGTAATTAATATGCCAAGACGTCATATCTCACTGCAGGGGCTACCACGTATATAACTCAATTTCACTTTTCTGCAACAAAATATCCTTTTTTGTGGAGCAGGTCACAAATGTGATTGAAAAAAAGGGAAGCAGCTGGGAAGGGGGCAAATTTGGTTAGAGTTCTCTAGCATTCAGCTGGTGTTACACTTAACTTTGGTTGGCAACTATTGCATTTAATGGAATCACGGCTCGAGAGAAATTCAATGTTCTATTGTTAACCAATTTTTACCAGTCTAAAGTGGCACCCGTGTTTGTTTTTCTGGGGAAAAAAAACAACCAAGTTTCCTTAATAACTTTTTTGCAATCAGAATATGTACAAATGCAAGATCTGCTTGGAGAGTTTGACAACCCATCCGTAATGGACTGCAAAATTGGAACACGGTAGGTACACGATATTTATTCTGAAAGCATTCCTAAATTGTCACTGAACGCGTCCATGTGGTAGACACGTTTTAAAACTGGCACCTACCGGTTCTATACATCATCTGTCAAGTTTGTACAAGCACAAACACAAAATAGTTTTGACACCTTAACCCTAACCCCCTAGAGTGATTTACTAGGAGCCTTCCTCACTCCTGCAAATTCCAACACCATATGGTAAACTCAACACCCAAACTGTTGGACTCTGATTATTGGTGGTATGCCTGACCCCATGTAAAGCATAATCGGTTTACTAGAGCGGTGTATACTCACTCTAACAGATTCCAACAAATCCCACGGATGCCTGCCCAAGTATCATAAAGCAAGGGTCCTCTCAAATAATTTCTTTTGCAACACCAGCCAGAGCCTCAATCTTCAATTTCAAAATTGTAACTTACCAAAAATAAGCCAGTTGCTAAGCATGTATACTTTATATTGATCCCTCATTTATGAAATACATAAAATAAACTAGCCAAGCATCCATTTGCAGTAGGATCGTGGAATATTAATTTTTTGTTATACCTCACCGATCAGCCACAACCTCATGTAAAATGCATATGAATCCCTAAACTGAAATTCACAGCACCATGCTTGTATATGTGCATACGTGTGTGGGTCATTGTTTGCCTGTCCCTGTAATATATGACATCTATCATTCTGGATGCGTTCCCTTAACCCTAAAGGGGCCGGGTTATTTTGACCACCCCGGGGATTCCGCCCCCCCTAAGATCTCGGCCATGGAGTGACGAAAAATTTTGAAACTCGGCACATGCATAGAGCAACTCTTCCTAAACATACCCAAGAAATTTCATGACTATAGGTCAAAGGGTTTTGGAATTATGGCTAATTAATTATTCATATGTACGGATGGCAATTCTGCTCTGTGTACACGACGTATATGCAAAAATTCTGTTTTCACGGAAAATTTTTCGCTACGCGGCAACCCGTGGTCCGATTTTTATGTTTTTGGTACCAAAAGATGCGCAAAGCTCGAGGCTAAAAAGTCATAACAGCTTGGGTCGCGAAAAAATTTTTTTTAGAGGCTATCACGGAAAATGTTGAGGGGGGGGGCGGATTCCGCCCCCCCCCCCCCCGGCCCCTTTAGGGTTAAAGGGAATATACAACATTTGCAAACATCGAAAAATAAAACTACCAAGTTTTTACAAAATACCATACAAAGATGTTGGTAAATGACAGTCTAAAGCATCCTGTAAAATTATGGCACCTGGTGTCAAGTCATTTTCAAGAAAAGGGTATTTTTGTATACATGTACATTTCCAACGGGAAAAACCTAACTATTTTTCAACTACTGCTCCAAATTTACAATTTTTTTTCCGGCAGTCCAAATTTTGTTTGCTATTGGTTACATGTTCATGAACGGGTGCAGGCCAGCTAGACTGGTTACCTTACCTTACAATTTTCTGACATCTCTAAATTGATCCATTTTATCTTAAATGGAGTCAGGGAATCAGACTACTTATACATTTGTGTTTTTCTTGGTTTTTCAAGCATTTTCGAACACAAAACTTCCAACATGTCAGTTAAACAATATTTGATCTATTATACTAACCCCTCAAATAGTTCATTTCTGAAAATTACAGCAAAAACCAATGATGCACCGTTCCCTTTAATGCAGTCATCCTCGAGGAATGATTGTACATAGCAAACTACCTATCTAACAAATCAATTTTAAAAAAATGTTTGAAGTCTTTCTCAATAATACTTGAATGGCAAATTACAAAGTTCAGAGAAAACTGGGACAGAAAAAACGTTATAGAATGACCTGTATAGCAATTTAAAAAAAGAAGTCCTACTTTTGTAGTTAAGAGATTTGTGGGGGTAGTTATGGTGAATTGGTTTTTTTATGAACGATGCCATGGATCTAAATTTCCTAGTGCTGTGCATTTTAAAAGAATTAAGCATTTGAATATTTGCAATGCAAGTTTTACATGTTAGCTGAAATGACTTGTGCTGGTAAGGAATTAAATGAAACGGCAGTCAGGATTTGCATACATCTGTCGAAAATTGATAATGAGATCATTAAAAAACAAATTGGGTAGGTGACGGTAGTTTGGATATTTGAATGACTTAAAAGATGCAAATTGGAGCTAATATGTGAGGCGTTCTGGCAAAATGAGACAGAACTGGGCAGAATCGAAATGAGGGTTTGCGAGTATCAGGAAAGAGAATAAAATTCTCTTTACAATACCGTTTGTTTCACTTCAATAGGACATTACTTTGACAAATTATGGTTAAAGGGTTAAAGGGAATCATTGATAAAGTTTGTATATATCGACATGTTAAAAAAGTAAAATGCTGAGAAAAAGGCATTTGAAGTTTGGAGTTTTGTAGTTGTGAAAATGAAAGATGCCAAATTGTTTATCCTTTAAAAACACTATTATTCCACCATTTTAATACTATTTCTGTAAAATATATGTAGTAGACACAACAAAGATTACAAATACCAATAATCTGAAAATGACGTAAAAACAAAAAAGGCCCCATTCGGGTTTTTTCTTTTTTCTCCACTGCGGCCTGTGCCTATTTCCATCACATTTTGCCAGAACGCCTCACATATTCTTTGCGGAAACTCTCAAGTCGTGCGTGTAAAGCCTCTGTCAACAAAAATGTAGCATTTGACAAAACAATAAAACTTTGCAGCTTAAAAAATTGTAATTGTACATTGCAGACATTGAAATTCATCTTATTGACACTGCTCACATTTTTCTTGGAATAGTAAAATTGGAATCTATGTGAATATTCGCAATATTCGGCGTATCCTTAAAATTCCCATCTTCAAGCCCTTGCATTGTGCATCTATCAGTTGTCCATGCACTACGTGAACGTCATTTCTTAAAAATGGATAATTGCTCATTGAATATTTCACACCAGTCTTCACTGCACGTTCCTTTTGTGTAATAAATTTCCAGCACCGCAGCGCTTTGCTGCCTGCCCTTTTCAGTAACTAATTATCTCTCCCCTTCATCGTGCTTGTAGGCATGTGCATGGCCATGGTTACGCTCGGCCATATTTTTCTGTCGGCCATAGTAACCGTGGCCATTTCCCTGTCAGCCATGAATGCAAGATCTCTATCTACAGATTTCCAATTTTCTGTGGCTCGTACGGGGACATTTATTTTTCACCGAGGACAACTATCAAACCTCGCCATCTTACTTTTCACGTTATATTGCAAGGTGTTATTGTATTTCTATTTAAAAATAGGGAAGTTCGACCTAGACCCAAGACTTAGATAGGCTAAACATTTGAAATTTGGATGTCAAGAATTGCCTTGACTTGAAAAAAAAATATGGAATCAAGTTGCTGACGTGTAATGCTTCTTCATAAATTTGCATAACAAAATGAGGTACCCATAAACTAACCCTCAGGGTGTCCAAAGATCCCCAAACACTACTCTAACTAAAACCTTGCCTGGAGACAAATGCATCTATATGAGATGCACATCATGTACATATTGCAGTTTAGGCCAACTTTTGCTGTGTCCAAAATGGACTTCTAGAGCTACGGCTACTTGCATTGCCAGCATATCCCAAACTAGCGAAGACCTAGACAAGAGATTCCAGACACAGCCTCTGTTCCATCTGCATTTACAGTGAGGTACTACATGATTAACTGTGGCAAGCAATGTTGATAGCTTTTGCGAACACTCGGCAGAGTCTCAAAAAGTCGTTCACATTTACATTCAAGAGAGTGTTACAATTAATGCTGACATTGCTCGAGGAGGCTTTTTACGATTCCGGTTTGGAGGATACATTATCATGACTCAGGGTTTTCGGCCTTGTAGATTAGCCTATAATGGGTTTTCCTATCAAGATGTCAGATATATTTTCTAGATCTTGTTTGATCTAATCATTGGAGGCATCAGTGATACCCAGTGGTTTTTTTAAAAAATCTTATAGAAGAAATTCAAGTTTGTACCCTTTGAACATGTATCATAATCATGATAGTCATTATTCATATGAATGCCAAAATGAACCAGACATCGAGCCAGCAACACTCCTCATCTTGAGATTCCTGATTTGCATTTTCATTTTTGATAAATTACTAACAGGAACTGGTTTTAATCTTTTAGGCTTGATCATTTGAAGGCTAACTAGGATTGACTCCGTGGTAAAATCGGCTGATTTTTTTAGAATGATCACAAACACAAATTTATGACATTGCAGCGAGTGTCCAAACTGCAGATTCCAAAAAGTTGTACGCATTTCAAATCAGTGAGTCTTTCGTAACGTTTATTTTTTTCTTCACATTTGTGTGCGTGTGAAGACGGTGCAGTCACAGTTTTTTGGTCGTACAATGTGAGTGAGGAAAAGGATGTATTCCCTTGTGTTTATGCTGATGCTTTCAGCTCCATCCTCCATTAGGGACCCCACATCTTGACCTCACAATCTGAAGTAATCCCAGAGTACTCATGCTAGAATCTGTTGTGACATATGCCGATTCCGTGAGACTGTCGTCGTCCGGTATCCAGGGACACATGGGACATCAGTAATGGAGTCCCAAGCGGAGATAAGCTGTTTGAACAACTGAATGGTGTACTTCCACTTACTTCCGTACTCAAAAAGTCGCGACGCCATTTAACTGTGGATTTTAGATGGGGGGGGGGGGATTGGAACCAGGGCCCAAGTTCATCATGGCATTAAGCCCGGTTCATACTTCACGTGAAAGCGAAAGCGAAGCGAAATTCGTGACGTCAACAATACATTCGAAGCGCGTCAACCATTGTTGACAACATGAATTCCGCTTCGCACTTGCTTTCGCGTGAAGTATGAACCGGGCTTCACTGAGCACGTATTTGGCTTAAGGAAACCTTTGTCCAATTTAGAGGTTTGTTAAATTTGTCGAAATTTTAGAGCAAAAGCTGGTTTGGAATTCATGCAAATGTGAAGTGAAGTTGCCTTCATGAAAAGTTCTCTGCAAAATCACCGGAGTTGAAACATGTGTTCAACTTTGGTGAATTTGCAGCAGGAATACTTGCAGTGACGTCACAAATTTGTGTTCCTGTTCGCGCCTGGTATGAACTGGCCTTTCAAGGTGTTTTCTTTAGGTGGGTCATTTAAAGGAGCATGGCATCCGAAGAGATTGCAATACATGCTCTAGCATTGTTAACAATTTTGTTAACTTTTCCTCAAATCGGCTGATTTCGTAGTTTTTCACTTCACACTTTTGCCGTTAAAAATGTATTAATGCTGTAAAACAAGTCTTTTTAAACGTGGACATTTTTTATTATTTTATAATGTTCAATGCCGGTTTTGTCCCATATCTGTACCAAGCACAACTTTTCTACGTACTTTTAAAGGGTCATGGCATTATCAATTTTTTTAATGGAGTCCTTGAAAATGCACCTTAATGTACCCCATTTTATCCCTTATTTTCAATTTTTTTTTTTTATACAATGCAATTTCCATATTTATTAACAAGAGTGAGGTGTCATTTCAGGCAGAAGCCTATTTCAGCACCAAAAGTTGCCAGGATATTAAATATTTTGCTTTCGTAAAATTTCTGGTATTTGGTGATTTGTTGTTGAATCAGCACAAGATGGTAAACCAGTGAGCAAACCTTTCTCACAAACATTTTCAATAATGCGCACATTTTCGGGCTCACAATTTGAACAGAAAACCCCTAAACTGAACAGTGTCTTCCTGAAATGACGTCACAACAACAGTTGTCCGTAAAAACGTGGAAAACGTTAAATGTTTCCAGAAGTGCACTTCTCAATAAAATTAACCAAAAAGGGATGTCAAATACTTTTCATACATTCAAGAGGGGTAGAAAGATGCACAAAACATATTCCTCAGAAAAAAATTATATATGGAACCAGTGTTGTAGGAGACCGAGACCAGTTTTTTGTGGTCTCAGTCTCGGTCTCGATACCCAGTGGTCTCGGTCTCGGACCTCCTGGTCTCGACCACAACACTGTATGGAACCTTTACGCATCTCCATAAAATCTCCCTGTACTTCAAGGGAGTTTGTATCACAACTAAACAGTCACTGCGGCATATTTTTCTGTTGCAATCTCACATTGCTACTTCAGTGCCTAGTTGCAGTAGTCTCGTTAAGTCAAACTATATGCCTTCCTGTTCACCGCCTGGCCTTTTCTCTCAAGAGACATTTCTTCGTTATTTGTTCTACATTTTTTTTATCTCATCACAAGTGGCATTTTCCCTGACATTTCTCTGACATTTGCATGTTTGAAAACTAACAGATTAGAAAAAACACAAATGTCAACTTAACTTTTACTTGCCGAAAGTACGGAGAAAAAGTGCATTGTCTAGTCAAGCCCCTGCCCCCCCCCCCCCTTTCATACAAATCCTCCAGCAATTGCTGTTAATGGATGGAGGCAGTGCCGATGCCATTCAGAAGCAGTGCGGATGATATCAAGCATACTGCTCAGTTATGCATGGCTAAACATACATAATGCAGGGTACAGCCTATGAATTCCACACAATGCATCCTGCAGAATCCTCCAACATGTTTTGCCATTTAGCATCAATCCTCCATAGTCTCCAGGGGGATTGAGGAAGGTTTGGGTTAAAAATAAATCACTCTAGAATATGATTTTTGCCGGTCCCAGATGGGCAGCCTAGTGCGCTTCCTAACAGACTGACCAACTCACTGATTGTCATGTGTGCGACTCGGATCGGTTGTTGGATCATGAAGAGAGCCGAGCAGTGCTATCCTATAGGATAACCTCCTGATGGGCCCAATCTGGCCCGTCGGGACCAGATGCATGAAAAGACTTACCCTTCTGAATCGATCGAACAGGCTTTTGGGAGCAGCTTTACTGGGCTCGCTTCGTCTTGTTTCAAGACCTATGACTTGAAGTCCAGTTACAGCAAGAAGATAATACAGAGAACAATGTGATATTTGTTTAGGTCAAACTTTGCTTACATGTATTTTATAATCATGTTGTTTGTGTAATTCCCTCCTCAGCACATACCTGGAAGAGGAACTGAAGAAGGCCAGAGAAAAGCCCAAGCTTCGAAAGGTGGGTGTGAGACCAGTCAAACTATCAAAATCCTTATTTCATTTGTTTGTTGAAAGACTGATGGCCCGCACTTTATCCCAAGAGGAAGTTAAGATTCTTAGTTGATTCTTTTCCACCAGCACTTAACCTAGAAAGTTTTTTCAGAGCTTTTGTTAACCGTCCGGTTGCTTTTTCAATATAATGTGACGTTCCTGTGCTGCCTCTTTTTGATTACAAGGCCACAAGATCTCAGATAGTAATGGCAATAAACTCCCTGTGAATTTATTCTTTTTGGCATACTGTCATTTTGAAGAAAACGAATCAAAAGAAGGCAGTTTCCAAAGATGCGTCAAGTGATGCACTTTTGGAAATGTCCGTTAGTAGTTGGTTTGTAATTTGGCGAATCCGTGAATGGGTGAGCGCGCAAGCATTGACACGAAGCACAAGAGCAGTTACTATTATTCGTCAGTTCGGTGCGTGACATGGCATAGCTGCAATCGACTGAATGAGAACGTGTCCCAGATGCTGATTTCGGGCGCAATTCAAAACATGACTCTGCAACTTTTGAATTGAAATCGAGATCAAAGAATGTTATATTTTTGGAATATATAGCATTCACTGACCTAAACTTCTTCAGGTTAATTTTGTTAAGCACCCTTCTTTAGATTTTGAGCTCTTTTGTTGCTTCAGACGAAACAAATGCACAACTAACAATGATCTACCCTACCTTTAAATCAGAATATAAATTGAGCAAGGGAATCGGATATGAAAACTAAAAATCATCTTCCCCTCCTCCAATTAATGTTGTCACTAGAGTGGCCACAATTTCAAAATCATTTCACAGGTATATCAAACCATGCACATAGACACGTTCACAAATAAATGTTTTGTTTGTTTTACAAAAATAGTCACTGCAACTTGTGCAGCCGCAGGTTACATGTACGTCATTTGCGGCTGTCGTTTCCTGCCGATTTGCCCAAAGCGGCACATCTATTTCCTCAGTAAAGTAAGAGAGGTACATGTAGCTTCATTTAGGCTTGTGGTACGGTAGTTGTCTGTAGAGTATGGTTAAGTGTTTGGTATCTTTGTGAGTTATTGTTTTATTTATTTCAAAACCACCAGCTGGCCAAAACAAGTACCTTGTGACGTAGATAAATAAAGGTCTGCACACTGTCAATGTCAAGATATCCCACGCGATCAATCCCAGTTGAGCTCACAGACGCAACCCCCTCACCCTGGCCAAATCCTCACTGACTTGAGGTGATGTCATTGGGTTCGCTCGATTTCACTCGTATAGCCGGCCCCGACCAGGGATCGATACAAGTCTGCCGGAGGCAAACACGGGCTCATGTCAGCTATCTAATGGGCAGACTGTCCTTGCTCATTCATGTACAAAACAACATCGTCCTGAACTTAGAGTAATGATCGGGCAACTGTCGTGTTGCTGCATTTGATTGGTTACGTTCCCTTGAATGCGAGACACAGATGCTGCAATGAACAGGGAAAGAGTAATGCCATTAATTATTGTCAGAGTTGGTATTTTTTTATCTATTTTTAAAAATATCATACATGTACTTGAAGCTTGAGTTTAAACGGAAGATGCGGGAGATGTATGTGCAACTTAATATTGACCGGCTCTGTTAAGAATTAATTTGATTCGGCAGCTGCGTACATGGACTCAATTAAGGAACACAAAATCAATTCTGTCTGTTTGAACTTATGCCACAGCCTTGAAGATACATGTAAATTGATTTATCGCCAGACACTGAGGTAAGGGTAAACTCATTGACCGCTCCGTAGTCTGGGCTGTGTTTTGGGGGGCCCCTGTCTGGGAACATGTTTCTGACATCACAGCCATGAAATGAACATGTTTCCAGTGTACAGCGAAAACAAAACGCCTGACCAAAAAAAATTGTTTGTGACGTCACTTTGTGTGGTGAGGAGACCATCATGACCACCATGGGAAGACGAATGTTTTGGTCAATTTTACACGATTTACAAGCAAAAGTCGGGCAGTTACTTTTCCAGTATTTTCCCTGAGCAGTGGAGTAATTGTTTTATGTCTCATCTAACCAACAGACTGTACAAACCCACTGTTTAAATCCTTTTGTAGTAAGAAAGAAACGTCGTCTTGTTTAACTTTCCGCCATCTTGAACCGTACGTGAACCGATCACAAGTCTCGGTTCAACTTTGGTGGAACGATGACGTCATTTCAGTGTAACCGAAGCGCCAAAACGGTTCCGAACCAGAAACATTATTACGGTCACTAGGGCCAAAACGCAGCCCCAGTGGCATGACTATTGGGAGTGTGTAGAATAGAGACTGGGTACCAGATGTTTCTGTTGGCACAGTTGATTGATGCAGTACTGAAGGGGTGTTGGACTGGTTGTTTCATGTGCAAGTCTATTTTCGTGTATTGCATGTTTTCACTATCTTAAGTTTTGGGACTAAGTATCAAACAAGGGCACACCTAGCCCCAAACCTTGAGCACACCAGGCCCCAAACATGGGTACACCAGGCCCAAAACATAGGCACACCAGGCCCGAAACATTGTACACTGGGCCCCAACCATGGGCACACCGGGGTGGGAAACATGGGCACACCAGATCCAAACCGTAGGCACCAGGCCTTTAACCATATAATAGCAAAGCAGTAAAGTTTGGTTGACCTTTCACATGTGCAAGCTGGCATAGGTTTACGAGGTTGGGGGGAAGTGCATCATACTTCAGCCCCCTGAATTGCCACAACTAAACTGACGTCACCCGTCACACTAGTGCAGAAACATTGACAAGTAATGCCCACGCTTCCACCTGATGACGACATTTGGAGTTATAAATACATCACGCTAAAAGGTCATGAAAAGGGGTCTGAGGATGTTGGTAACTATCGGCATCCTCATGGGAATAAGGCCGGTGTTGGTGTATTGACTTGGATCATTAATATGAACCAAAACACTGGTACGTTTAGAAACTACCTGTAGTTCTAATACTGTGAGCCAATTGTGCGCTATAATTAGATTTGATATAATTAGGTTATTCTTGCGGCCAGTCTATTATGATATGTTTGCACATCCGGCCAGCTGGAAATTGTTAGTTAATGAGACCTGTATTGTTGGGTATTGTTTTTTCTGTGGTCCCTTAAGGGAAGTATTCTGTGTCTTTGTTCCTATTTTTCCTCTGGGATTGGCTTGAGGTTCTAATTGAGGAAATGGTTCGTTGCCAGGCAACTTACATATAAATGTACGTCATTATTTTTGCATTTTTTTGTAGCCCACCCTACAATGGGATCTTTATCAGAGGGATAGGATAATTTGAAGGGAAAAAAATAGATGGTTCACTACATGTAACTTGGTTAAAGCAATTTTGTTTTGATAAACTTTGGTTTTAGTTTTCTTTTTTTCATGGACAAAAGCAGTTCAAAAGGAAGTATGAATAATGCTCTGAAACAACTTTATAAATGTATAAACATACTTCTCTTCTCCAGTTTATACTGCAAGTTCATTAAAACCCTGCCTGTCTCAATGGCAAAATCTGTCAAAATCTATTAAAGGGAAAATACCACATTTGCAAACATCAAATCATCAAACTACCAAATCATTTTGAAATACCTTGCTGGACTGTTAGTGAATGACAGTGTAAAGCATCCTGTAAAATCATGGCACCTGGTATTCTGTCATTTTCAAGAAAAGTGGTATTTTTGTATCAATTTCCAACGCTGGTCGGCCGACCAGCGTTGGAAAAAACTGGCTTTTTTCAAATACTGGCCCCAATTGACCATCGCACTTGTTTGCAATCGATTACACACCTATGAACGGGTACAAGCCAGCTAGACTGGTTCCCTGACCTTACAATTCCCCAATATATGTAAACTGCTCTGTTTCTTCTTATATGGAGTCAGGGAACCAGACTACAGGAAAATGATTGTTTTTCTTGGTTTTTATAGCATTTTCGAACCCAAAACCTCAAAAAAGTCAGTGTAACTATATTTGCTATATATTTCCAACCCCCAATTCCATCCATTTCTGAAAATTACAGCAAAAGCAAATGATGTATATTCCCTTTAAGTGACAGGTTTTAACAGTTTGTAAATTGGACTGATTTTGGTCGAATTGACAGGCTGTGGCAATTTTGTCATCTGGATGCACCGGTACTTTGACTGACGGTAATAGACACACTAGAGGTCTAAATGTATGTGGGGCTATATGCATTCACAATGTAGGGTATCGGTGCGTGGCTAAGCATTCACAATGCAAAGAGTCTTGGTAACAGTACCTTGACGTTTTTAACGTCGTAATTCACGATAAACGGTACAGCCTTTGTGTCCCATAGGGCCATCCATGAACCTGACTCGGTTGACAAACCACACGCGATACAGGATGCATATACATGTACATCGAGTCTCGTTATAACAAACTCGTTCGGACCTAGCCAAATTGTTTGTTATATCAGAATTTTGTATTAAGAGGAACATCAGCCCCATTCATTGTGCACATAAATGCACAGTCGGGACCAAGGCTTTATGTTTGTTATAACCAGAATTTTGTATTAACAGAGTTTGTACTAACGAGAGTCGACTGTATATACATGAATTTCAATGTTTTGTGTCTTAATTTCCCAATGCAGGACATGTACCAGAAGATGATTGAAATTGATCCGAAGGAGCCAACTTCAGAGGAGCACCGCCTCGGAGCTGTGACCAAGCCACGCTACATGCAGTGGAGAGAGTTCATGAGCTCATCAGCCACTCTAGGATTCAGGATTGAAGGAGTTAAGGTAAACAACATTATACATTGGAACATCGCGGGATCCACAGAAATCGTTCGTTATAGCGATCATTCGGTATAGCGATTTTAAGCTGCCGGTGCTCCGGTACTCACTTTTCAATAAATAGCATCCTTCAAAACTTCACCCTGCATGTCTGGTAGTTGCTGAAAGACGACTTTGAACATGTGCCGACTATTGAATTATGTAATTACACAGTTTTGAGCTTACTACCTATATCTATGGGTGGCTTTCCCCTTCTATGCCTTGGGGAAGTAATAGCCACTTTCGCTCTTCTGTTGACGGTTTTCAACACCAATGTTCGGTTGGGTTTGTACACAAAAATCGGGAGCCAAGGACGATGTTCGGTATAGCCCAATGTACGGTATAGCGGTGTTCGGTATAGCAACGTTCCACTGTATCACCATAAGTAATAAAAGTTTAGTACACTTGTTAAAATCCTCTGATACAATACAGGCACTTTTGTTTTGAGATGCGTCGATTCAAAGATGATCTCGGGCCAAATCTCAATTTAACTGTGCTATAGACCGTTTGCGTTAAGGTTGAGTCGGAGGGCAATCACTTCGTTTTTTTCCCAGACATGGCAGAAGAGTAAACTCTTTGTATAGTCATTGTTACTAAATCAAAATAACAAGAAAGCAACCTCTGAGATACCTACATGTAGAACACATACGGTCTAATCCTTGAAAAGTGATTTGTTTTTTTTCTTCAGGCTTTGTGGGATTTCAGATATTTTTTTTTGGGGGGGGAGAGGTTCCTATTCATTCAATTCATCTTCAATGGTGTCCTTAAGACAGTGGTCTGTCCAGTTTCTTGCATTGTCCTCATGGGATTTTAATCAGACAAAAGCAAAAGTCATAGCAAACGGAAAGTTGTTTCTTTGTGATAGGTGCTTCACCTTTACTACACCTACACGTACTTCGTTGAGCTGTTGTTGATGTACATGTAGTGACGATTATGTGATTACAGTCCATTCATTCAGTATGCAAACTTCTAGTACATTAATCAGAACCAAAATCTGTGAAATGCGGCTGGATAATTTGATCCAAACTTGGTACAGTAATGATCACCCACAGGCACAAAACACAGTGGCGTAACTAAGTGTGTGGGGGCAGCTCCCCCTTGAGACCTGTCATAGTTTTCTCTGTGAAAATGTCATTTTTTGTCTTGTTTGTTTAGCCGTCGTTGCTCAAACTTGGCAATACTTATGGAGTACAAATACCTGCCGCAGGCCACAATGTAATGTTGTATTGTCAAGTAAAAATCATAAGTCAGCCCCAACTTACATTACAAGTAAGGTCCAAGTAACAGGGCATGAGCAAAATTAGCAATGCCTTTTCTATATGTTATTTTCAGTAGCTTGACGCTCTACTTGAAACTTGATGTGTTGTGATTTGTAACTTGTGATGGAATTTTGAGGACTTGTGCACAAGTCTGCCACTGTGTTGTTTGAAGAAAATAGTTTAATGGCAGTGAGAACAAATATAAACAGACAGTCTTAATTTTAAACCAAAATTCTGGGTTGTTTTTCTCTTTCATAGAAAGGAGACGGTCATTCTAGCCGGGACTACAAGACTGTGCGCACAAAAGATCAGATCAGCGAATGCTTTAATTTCTTCATCGACGGTGATCCTTCCATCCAAACCAAATACATTCGCCGCTTGAAGGCCATCCGAGCTACCCTGGAGTCGTCTGAATTTTTCGCTCTGCACGAGGTACAAACATTCTCGTTAAAAAGTGTTCATAAAAATTTGACTGATCACAGTGGTCCAAATCTGCAGGTGAAATGTCCCTGTTTGAGTTTGAGCTAAACAGATGGATACATTTTTTAAAATACACAATAATGCTCATGGTTTTGCTCTCCACAGGTCATTGGAAGTTCACTGCTGTTTGTGCACGACAGAACAGGAAAGGCTAGCGTCTGGATGATAGACTTTGGCAAGACCACCCCGCTGCCTCCGTCCGAGTCCAATGATCATCGCACCCCATGGGTGGAGGGAAACCACGAGGATGGCTACCTGTTTGGACTGGACATGATGATTGACGTGTTTTCGGACATGAAACCCAAAAAGTGCCCTGTTGAGACCAATTCCAACAAACCTTCCACGAAGACTGATCCCACTCCTGCCACCACTCCTAGTGCAATGGACACTCAGTCAGGTTCAACCTCCACGGACGCTGTTGACACCACTCAACCTTCAGAAGCCCTTCCAATTTCCTCTTCCATCTCCAATGTTTCCTCAACTGCATCGCCCCCATCAGTCACAGCAGCTCCCTCATAGCATTGGAACTTAGATGGGTCCGAGGACAGATCCAGGGTAGGACAGTGGTCCGATCCTGGATGGGTCAGAGGTCAAGTCCTGGAAGAGTCGGAGGTCAGATCCTGGATGGGTCAGGGGTCAGTTCCTGGATGGGTCAGAGGTCAGATCCTGGATGTGTGAGAGGTCTGATCCTGGATGGGTAAGGTCTCTGATCCTAGATGGGTCAGAAGTCTGATCCCAAATGGGTCAGAGCTCAAATCCTGGATGAGTCAGAGGTCAGATCCTGGTTGCTTCAGAACTCCGATCCTGGATGGGTCAGAGGTCAGATGGGTCAAGGGTGAGAGGTCTGATGCCAGGGGTTGATTTCATAGAGCTGCTAAAGCACAGATATTTGACTGGCCTCAGTTGCATGGGATGCACGTTATTTGTGACAGGTATTTCCTGCTTAACAGCTCCATGATAATGGACCTAGATCCTGGATGGGTCAGGGTCAGATCCTCTAACAGATCCGACGTCAGATCCTCTAGAGGTCTCGGGTCGGAACCAATTGCGAGTTGATTTCAGGTGCAGATGTATGGCATGAAAACTTCATGCTTATTTTTTCAGGTGGGCGTCCGTTAGTGACCCAACGTCTTTCATGCTGCACATTGAGGTGTTTTGCACAGATTTTTTATATTACGGTTCGATTCGAATGCATTTTGGTAAATGTTGGGGTCTTCGTTTGTAATAAACAAGGGCATTTTAAGTTATATGAGTTAATTTTTACATTTGAGGGTTTTTATTTAATCAATTTTTAATTAGTTTTCAGTGATCAAGCCTAGATGTTGACGAAAAATATGGGGTTTTTTTCTGGAGCATTTTGAAGTTTGGTTGGAATCATGTTTTCCTGCTCGTCATTTGACAATCATATTAATTTATTGAAACTTATACTGTAAATTTTTTGCACCTGTTAGCAAAAATTCTAGGAAAAATATGCACTTTTTATCAACACTAGTATGTGGTGGGATGGTGAATTATTTACATTTCCAAGCATAAGTGCTTCTGCTTTTTTTTACTTTTTAAATTATGCTGAAAACGATCAGATCTTGTGAACACAAACGCGTACATTCTTTTGACGCCTACTGCCCTATCCCCCTTCCAGCTCAAAATTCTTAAAAAGCCACCTGGATATTTCTTTTCTGAAAGAAAAAAAAAAAAAAAAAATGTTGGCCCTTTTCCCCCAAAAAATTTGTTCTCATCTTTGGAAGTGTGTGATTTTTTTTTAAAGGGAAAAACAGTTTTATTTTAAAAAAAAAAAACACCACCGTTTTATTGATGTGCATTTTTTTTTTATTTGAAATTTTGGCACTGAAGAAGAAAACACAATTAAGGTTTTTCATCAAGGTTAGTAAATCGTTCTCTTGTTTAACTGACCTTGGCCCAGCCTTAGATAGACTTCCTTAATGTATTGTTCAAAAGAGCAAAGACGCAAGAATCAATCCAGCCTTAATATCATACAACTCTAGAAAGCCAGAAATGAATGGCATAAATGTTGGTCACTGTTGCATCAACAGTTTTTATTCATAGATTTTTTGTCGCAGTTTTTGAGTTAAAATTTCTTCCAGCACTGTGTCAGGGATCCTTGGAAAATAAAAAAAGTGATCCCTGCACCAAAATTTACCTAATCATCCTTTTAGGACAAATCAATGCAGGAGGTGTTATCATTAAATTCAGGACCCCCCCCCCCCAGCAAGTTTGTTAATGCCTGTGTTATACAAGCTTGACAATGTGGCATATCTTTTTCATCAATCCAGGGTAACACCTTAAGTACTCAGTGACAACATGGCCATTTGCAGATAAAGGCGGATTTCCAGACCAAACCCACCCTGCTTTTTAAACATGAGTGAAACAAATACAGTAGGATCTTAAAGGGGGAGGGTTAGGGGTTTAACCAAAAAAAACCGCAAAAATAGGAGAAAAAATGCAGAAAAAAAATTAGCAAATGCCTGCTACTCCTCTCGGCAGCTAACACCCCCCCCCCCTCCAGCTTGATCCAAACATGGATCCACCCCTGAAATAGTTGCCTCAGTGTGCATTTTGCATAAACTGCCTTAGTTCAAACTATTCACTTACTCGCGTAGTTGGTACCTTCATATTGCTGTATTTACACTGCCCACTCAGAACACAAACATTTGAATTCTACACAATCACCTAATAAGCCATTTGCGAGTTAAATTCAAGTAACACCTGGTATCCTGACTTGCTCCAATGCTTGGCACATTTTAACTTTGAATTCTCCAGACCAAAGAGACTATTGATAATCACGTGATTCGGGGCAAGCCTTACGCTAGCAACCCCCAGCTCCGAAATGGTCTGGTGTCTTTGTGCCATTCTCACCCATTGTGAGCAAAGTATTGATGCTGAGCATCTCTTATGTAACTATACAAAAGGTTGCCCCGAATCATGTGATTAGCAACAGTGTCTTTGGTCTGGAGAATTCAAAGTTAAAACGCGCCAAGCATTTTGAGCAAGTCAGTGTACAAGATGTTATTCAAATTAACTCGCAACGGGTACAGGTTATTCGCAAATGGCTTATTCCACACAGACTTTAGAATGAAAGTTTTAAATGTTCCATTCCATGCAGTGGAGTTTTGTCCACAACATAATTGGGTAACTTTAAAAGTGTAATTCCTTTTTTTTTTTTTTTTTTTGGACGTCTCCTGCCTCAGGCTGTTGGTAGGGTCTTATTATTCCACCTCCTGTGTATTTTTTAACCGCATTCCTACCAACAAAATCACTTTCTTTATATAAATTCATTCAATTTTAATGTGTATTGTACATATATTTTTTTTAAGTTAAAGAGAATGAATGATATACAGTCTTTGTAACAGCCTGTGCCAATATTTTATCTTAAATTTTGTAGACATGACAGAGTTCTCATAATGGTGCATGCATTCAGCAACGTGTTCTATTTCTGGTATTAATGCTGAAGCCCTAAAAACATTTTAAGTTGCTTTCTAACCTCTTTATGCTGGTCCAATGGCCAATGAAGTGGAACTGTTATGACCTTGTATTAGTAAGGCTGCAGAGGTTTCATAGTGAACGTAAGAGGTCCTTTCACACTATGTAGAAATCTCTGTGTTGGACCCAGGTCCAACAGAGATTGTTGGAATCCCGTTCACACTGGCAGGAATCCAACCACAGGTCCTACACGGGTCCGGCGCTCTGCAAAATCCAACCCTGGTCGGTATCAGTGTCGAGAATATCCACACAAGTAGAAAAGCCAAAAATCTACTTCCGATCCGTGTGCGTATGATGCGCATGGCTGGAACGTGCAATGTGGCATTGCTTACGTGCACATGTTGGTTAGCCACATGCGCAGTGGCCGGGGTTTGATCAATCTATCAGACTTGGTGCTGCTTGTGGTGGACTGGTGTTGACTTCAAAACGGGTAGGCGTGACGAAAGTGTAAAAAGGATCTGTTAAAGAGTTAGATGGAACAGCTGTTTAGACATTTTGCACCAAGAATTTGCCGTCCCCAACTCCTCTTCCCCCCGTTTCCAGCTCCCTTTGCTTGTACGTCAGGTTTGGGTCAAACTTTCGGGACCCGAGTCTCAGAATTTGTGGTCATCTTCATTGACTGTAACTATCATTCCTGGCCACATCATGATGAGGCATGTTGGTCTATTTAAACCAGTACGAAAACTGGAGTGCCACTTTCAGATACGGAGTACCACCAGTAGTAAACACATTAGGTGCCCTCAGTGTTCAACTTCTGACCTGTCAGTGTTGTGGTATTTTAACATCTTTGATGAGTACATTTCAAGTGGTCTTATATTGCAAGAATCTTTGTGTAAACTTGTGTAATTTATCTCCATGTGGACTATAGTTTGTACATATTTAGTTTTACTATAAATGCACATATACGAGGAAGGAAACTGAACTGAGAATATTTTTTTTTCGGTTTCTATCTTTACTATGCAGTTTAGGGAATTGTGGAATGATATTTTCACCATTTTATCAGTATTTTGCTACTATTTTTCCATTTGAATGTACAGCTATACATGTAATGTTTAATTGAACAGATTTGACATTCGCCTTGTATGGTAACAGATTTCCGTGAAATTGTAAAAAACTTTCTAAAGTTGCAACAAAAAAATTGCTGAGGATATTTCAGAACTCATATTGTGAACTTGAGTAGTATCATTAACTACAGTACAATGCTCATTTTTCTATCTGTTTTTATTCTGGATTTTACAGTGTTCAAGACTCTATTCCACATGCCATTATAGTAATACACATTTTCTGTCAGACAGTAAGCTCAAATTTGCTTTGCTGCAATTAATTGATCATTTTATAATTTTCACTAGGGTTTTTCACGTCTTAGGTAGAAACAAACATGCACCAGACCAACAGGCATTTTTCACCGAGATTCTTTCTCAATATAATCGCACTCTTTCCCTTTTTACACCTAAAATAATCTTCAGTGAACACCTTTTTATTTTATGAATTTCCTTGAATTGTCTTTTAAGAGAGAGGCTGCATAACAATGCCAATGTGTGATTTCGAGGACGTTTGTAAGGATTAGAGGGTGTACGCCGTGTCAGAAAATCACATAATTATGCGTCATTTTTAATACCAATGGTAATTTTTAATAAGTTAAGGAAACATAACTTTCCAAAATAACTGGCATTTGTACATATGCCAGTTGGAAAAAAAATCTTATGAGTTGAATCACTTGCCATTCTTTGTAGAGTTGTATGATTAGAGACAATTAAAAAAAAAAGCAAATGAAAGTGAAACCTTTTCTGTTTGTTGTGTGGACTTATTGTTGTCGGTTGATTTTTTTATTGTTAAAATAAGCCAGTGGTATACTACTCTAGGAGCTAGACGTTGAAGGGTTTAAAACGAAATAACCCGCCGCCGCGAGAGGGCGCTATCACGACCAACCAACATCACCTTTGTGTAACTTCTCTGGTCAGCTCTTTTGTTGTGAGTAGTATGTGTGGGACTGAAAATGAACTAATTGCCAGCAGAAGTCGCGCATTTTTCGGGGGGAGATTTCGGGAATACCCTAGACGTTGCTACTGACAAGTCCGTGGATGATATTGGTTGGTCGTGGTAGCACCCTCTCGCGTATACAAGTTAATTGAACATGGCCAAAAGATGGCCAAGTGAATTTGATCTGCGTTCCCTTGATCGCAAAAGACAGTGCAGGCCAAGTGCCAAAAAGCTGTTATTTCGTAATGCACCTCACCCGAAACACTGTTTATATTGTCCGACAAAAAAAAAAACATTTATGGTTTAAGGATATTTATATGGTTAATTTTTTTATCGTCGAGTCACAAAGATGTCAAAATAGTTTAACCTCAGTGAAGAATCTTGCACGCGCCCATGGAGTCGAGGCTGCGTGAATTGACCTATCGCCGTCTGTGAGTTAGCCACGCCCCTCAGACAACCCTATGAAATTCTGTGAAGTTAACTTTTGTTTTTCTCAGATTTTGCATGTTCCGCGTCCAGAAATATTCCATGTAATTGGACAATATTTCACAACCTGCATTGACGTGATTCTTCTGCGATAGGTTAGTTCAGCCGTGTGTTGGAGACACTACGAGTACATGTACATATTGCCAGCAGTTCTTAGTTTCCCAACACAAAGTAAAACAATAACGTTTGGAACCACTACGCCAGAGATAGAATAAGCCTCTGTACTGATGACGTCACGCTTTGCTTACGCGTGTGCTTTCCCATGGTGCCGGGTGGACCATGGGCCCCACTGGCTCCATAGGGAAGTGCACATGTAAACAAAGTGTTACTTAGAGGCTTAATGATTGGGTCACAAAAGGTGCGTTTTTGGAGGGATTTTCAGGATTTTCAAGGAAGCATCGGAGGTACAGTAGGCTACAGCTAAGGGTTTGTCCTTTGAACAAAAATATCATAGAATAACAAGCAATGGCCGCCATTTTGCAACTTTTGAAAATGTCTTGTTATTCTATGATATTTTTTGCAAAGGAAAAATCTGCGGTGGCCCTATAGCCAAATATCTTTCCCATGACATACTCTGGCTGTGTGCCAAATTTAATGCCTTGATCATCAAACTGATCAATCTTATCACCAATCTGCTGTGCAACTAGTTTTAATTTCTTCTTTTTCTATCCCAAATCCCACAGATTTTCCCCCTTTATTCTGAGCATAGTCATGACTTTGAAACTTAACATAGGCATAAAGCATATTCGTGTCGATTGGGGGTAATTGCAACACAATCAATAGACAACCAGGCAATGATATTTCCTTGAAAATACTCCTTTATTTCACAAACTTTACAACAAAAACACTTCTGCTCACAACAACTCTCAAACATGTGACTCAAAGTAATGGAATACACAGAAGCGCCCCTTTGACAGGTTTTACAGTCTGTAGCAGGGGCTCTCAGGTCCACACCGTTGAAGTGGTATAGCGCCCCCAGTTGGCCGGTCATCTCAGACACTACAATATATCATAGATGGTCCGCGAAGACACATTATGATCATATGACGACGTCATCACAGGTTACGTAGTATCATCTTAAAGGTGCATATTTTAAGGTCCTATATCTAGAGAACTGTAAGTCTGATTGGGTTCAAACTTAGTATGTAGGCTGGGTACTGGTAGACCAGAATGTGTTAAAAGGTAACAAATGAGGTGACGTCATGATGAAGTTGTCATGTGAATTTATATAAATGTTTGAATTTTTGGACCATTATGCCATATCTCATCAATAAAACAAAGCTAAATTCAAAATTCTTTCTGTAATGTGTATGTTAGGTCAAATATATTTGCTCAAAAATGTGATAAGTGTGTGATGTCATGATTATGTCATCAAAAATGCAATTTTCAAAATCTCATATAAGGATAGGTCCAATCGTCATCAAAATTGGTGGGTAGGTAGATACATGTATTGCTACAAGTACACAAATCCGAAGTGACGTCATGATGACGTCATCAACCTTTTTTTATGAATTTTTGAACTGTTTACATTTTCTTCTACTAGCAAAATATGAAATAAATTGCAATCCAACTGACTTCAAACTAGGCACAAAGACCCCAAGGTTAAGTTCGCCCTAGACAAGTGATGTCATTATGACGTCATCAATGGCCATGTGACATCATCTTAAAGGTATGTATTTTAAGATTTTGAATCCAGAGGACTATACGTCAGATTGGATTGGAACAAGGTTTGAACATATGGACATGGGAGGCATTTTTATGACGTCATCATGGGCCATGAGACGTCATCTAAAAGATACATAAAGTCCTATATCTGGAGAACTAATTAGTTGTCCAGCTATTAATAGCTGGACCAATCACCAGTTGCTAAGATCCAAAGTTGCCTTCACCATTCGCCCTAAACACAACAGACAAGGATCCACCAGCCCCTTCAAGCTGGACACTGTAAAGCTTCAGACAGCAGAGTACAGAAAAAAGTTAGATAAGGAGATGGAAGAGGCACTAGACAAATGGGAGATACATGTACAAGAAAGCGAGCAGATCTGCCCTCTATGGAAGATTTCCTTTCAGAAAGAACCTCCGGTGGGCACCAGGGACACTTGCTGAGAATGCCAATTGAACGGCTACCCCAACAGATCCTCTACTCTCAACTTCCTGATGTGGTGAGAATACGAGGCCGCCCTCGCCTCCACTACAAGGATACTATCAAGAGGAATCTATAACAGAATTAACACAAAGTCCTGGTCTTTCCTGGCTACCCAAAGAGATGCCTGGAGAGTGGATATCAAATGATATGGAAGCAGTCTTTGTTGCTA